>WEKX01012328.1:0-113368 GCA_013390025.1 Pitta sordida | reverse complement strand
CCCGCCCGGGGCCCCGCGTCTCGGCCTCTGGGACCGGGGAGTGCGGCAGGGGCGGCGCGACGGGCCCGAGGGTGCTGAGGAGCGCTGTGGAGCTGGTGAAGGGTCCCGAGGGTGAGTGGTATGAGCGGCGGCTGCGGGAGCCGAAGGGGGGGGGGCTCAGGGGGCACCTCGTCGGTGTGTGCCGCTGCCTGGCAGGTTGGAGCCGGGCGGGGATCGGCCTCTTGTCCCGGGCAGGCAGCGCCAGGGGGGGAGGACACAGCCCCGAGCCGCCGCAGGGAAGGCTTAGGCTGGGCATGAGGAGGAATTTCTGCGCGGAAAGTGTGGTTAGATACTGGAACGGGCTGCCCTTGGGAGGTGGTGGAATCACATTCCCTGGGGGTGTTCGAGGAAAGTCTGGACGTGGCGCTTGGTGCCGCGGTCTCGTTGACGAGGAGGTGTTGGACTGTGTGACCCCGGGGGTCTCCTCCAGCCCAGCTGGGTCACTCGGGGTTCCCGGCGGACGAGCTGCCCCGAACTTGCACTTGATTTTGCATAGTTTGAAATCTGTCGGGGAGGTAGATGCACTGAGGGAGCCTCAAGTGGGGTTCAGAGGGCTGGGGTCTCGAGGGAGAGCTGACAGGGGTAGACTAAGTCTCTCATTAGGCTAACGTGCTCTATCTCGGAAGACCAGAATGAGAGAATGGACAGTTTGTTAAAGGAGAGGGAAAAGGAAAACTTTAAATTGAGGCAAGAGCAGATAAAGGTGAGTTTATTGTAACAGAACTTCTGGTAGAAGGGAAAAGATTCCCTGGCCATAATGTAGTAAGGTTGTGGGATCATTTTGCAATTAGAGTTGTGAGGATGAATAAAAAATTTGGCCTTAAGCTGCCCCGTGTGTGTTTGTGGAAATAAGTTAGATAACAGAGGGATTGAATTGGTTACCTGGGGCGCCTTTTCTAGCCCAGTGTTCCTGTGTAGAAGAATAAACGCCAAGAGGGGTTTAATTGTTTTGGGTTTTTTTTTTCAATAGCAGGGAGCTTTTAGCTGATGTGCTAAGCATTTCTGCCTCTTAATTTTCGCCTGCTTGCCTGTTCCTTGGTTCTTGCCCTCTGCAGGCCTTCGCAGCTGGCTTCTGTTAACTCTCCTTACTCTGGATTTATGTATAGCTGATCAGCCACATCCAGAAGCTTGGTGTCTTGCTAGTGAGTCCTGGTGACACCTTCCCCCCTTCCCCTCAGTTTGAGCAAACATAGTTAATAAAGTTATGTTCTACAAAATAATGTAGGAGACCTCCTTTATTAACGAATGTTCGCAGAGGTGAAGTCAGAGTTGTTCAGAGTCTCTTGTGAGAAATCGGTTCTACTTTGCATGTTCTATGTTAGATTGATCTTACATTTTTTTGGTGTGGCTGAATAAATCTGTGATTCAGTAGTAGTAGTAGTGATAATCAACTGCCATATATTTATCTAAAGAAATTGAAGTTGAGAAGCATGACACTGAACAGTCCATAAAATGATCTATGCCACCATGCTGGTGTGCCTCACAGAAAGTTAATTTGCTTAGTGTTTGCCAAGTGTGATCATCTTCTTTCAGCATTTCAGGAGAAAAATGAAGAGAAGGACAGAACCTGAATTTAGCAGCCCCCAAAATAAGCAGAAGAAGAGGATAGAAGACTTGGGATTAACCCTCAGTTCTACTTCTGATGATGAAAATCAGTTTAGTAATCACACTACTCAAGGTGAGTTTGGTATGTGCTGCTGCAGGGAATCTAATTCATAACTAGGAATTGAATCTACGTCTCCTAAATCCTAATGGCTGGCCTGAAAGACAAGGGCATACTCACTCTTGAGAAAAAACATTATTTCTTTTTGCAGCCTTGCATTGGTGTGACTTTTTTGTAAGCTTTTTAAAAATCTCATGTAAACATTTTGATCTGGGAATTGTATTAAATGAGACATAAAAAATTGAACTTGAGGTAGATGACGTGTGCATCAGCCAAGCTATAAAGGATCTTGTAATATATGAGCAGCATTGATCTTCGGTCTCAGCAGCTATTTCTGGTTGCTAAGCTCTCAGTAGTGAGGAGCAGTGGGTGTTGTGCCATAAAGAGACATCATAATCATGATTCTGTTGACCAGTTTCTTTCTTTTTATATTTTAATCTTACCACATTTTTGCAGGTGGGAGAAACTGAGATGAATACAAAGGGGTGGGTTGATTTGGCCTCCTACATTGTAGCACCATCTCTTGCTGGCTCAGTGTGATTTCTGGGGTGGGGAGAGGAGAGTTGTGAGAGTTCACAGGTGTTTTGAAAATGAAGAGGGGTACAGAGTCTTGCAAACACAGGTTGAATCATAGCCTTCCTTGTCTAGAGCTGGAAGCCTCAAAGGTTGATACTGTAAAACTCTGGTGTGGTGGTTATGCCATGACACAATTCCTGAATCCTAAAAACTGGTAGTTCAGCAAAAAGCACTGAGCACACCTTGGAAGTGTTTTAAGTACAATCATATATTTTGCTCTGCTGTCTTTCAATTCATTTTTTTGTAATGGCCATTTTTTAGCAAATTTTTCAGTTGTTTCCTTTGCTTCATTGATGCTCTGTTTTCCAGAACAGGAAAATGGAGAGACCTGTGGGTTAAGTGAGAAGTAGTCTGTTTTTTTCCTAAGTTAGACAAATGTAGGAAATTAAATCCTCCTTTTTAGGTAATTGTCTTTTGTGGGTTTTTAAACACATCTGCAGAGCTAAATAATTCCTTTTTAAGTGATACACAGAAAAAGATCAACTCTAACAGTTTTCTCAGGGCAACTTTTGTAGTTCAACTTCTCCCAGTTGTACAGAGTAACACAGGATGATTTCTAGCACTTGGTGACCAAGAGGGGCTGAAGAGGCAGAGGTCCAATGCAGAGTGTGGCTGTGGTTGCTGTGGGTTGCTGCTCCTGTGGTCTGTATGTTCAGCCCCACAGCATTAGCTGTAGTATAACTGATGAGGTGTTAGGCAATCTTTAGGAAGGAAACTTGTGCCATTGATTCATCCTCATGGTGATACATAGTGTATTATCACAGGGGAAAGATTTGTCACATTTTAGGGCCTCCCTTGACACCCACCTGGTGCAGAGCAGGCTGAGAGACATGATGACACTGCATACCACAATTTCTGCCCAGATCCAGTTACAGCCGGCCCAGAGCAAATAAGTTTTCGGCATCTCACAGCTGGAGAGCAGCAGTGAGGACTAAACAGTTTATTCAGGCCTAGGTTCTTCTCAACTAGACCCAAAGGTGAAAATGGGCATAGAGAGCTCCATTGTTTGGTGTCCATGAAGGCTCTGACTTATCAGTTTCAGGTGACAAGAAGTTATTTTGAGTGTATTGTTAATTGAACTATTGACTTGATTGTGTCCCTGCCCATAGCAGGGCGGGGTGGGACTAGGTGATCTTTAAAGTCCTTTCCAACCCCTTAACATTATATAATTCTGTAAAGTTCTTCCTCAAACCTTTGTCTCTGTCAAGGGATTTTTAAAAAGCTTGGTGTCTTCTGACCTTGTCTTTCACTTTAGTTTGTACGTACAGTGGTGAGAAACTCTCACTTGCTGTAGTGAACCTGTGGATCCTTGCTAGCGAAGTGGGTAGTAGGGGTCAAGTTTGGGTTTAATAAGTTTAACTTCCTCTTTCTGCAGTGTTGGCCATTTGGTAGATGCCTGTGTCCTTGGTGCAGATTTTTGGTGAAGTTAGGGATATATTTACCCCTGTATTTAGGTAGGATGTGGAGGAAAATTCAGTATGTTTCATCAAGGTGGTGTTGTCATTATTCATGGGAGAGGATCCCTGTGGACCTTCTTGGTTCTTCAGGATCACTGCAAAGGTTAGGCATACCACAGTCCTGTTGTGGTTATGCTTTGGCTGCCGTGCTGCTGAAGTGAGGTTTGCCCAGCCCTTTGAGCCAGTGGATTCCAGGCCTCATGGAGAGGCTGCATGTGTCCCTGAGACCAAGGGGTGGGGTGGATAACCAGGTGTTGGTTCCACAGGGTATTTTATATTACACTTGTGTGCTTCCCATAGCATATTTGAGATACTGCAGTGTTCTCCAAGTATGTGTGGAGAGGATGTAGTGAGTCACGCTGTATTCTAATGTGGTCACTGAAACGTCTTTCTTCCATTTTATTTTTTTCACTTTTCTCACTTTGTTTGTTTTCAGAGTCTTCCAGTAGCAGCAGTGGATCTGAAAGTGAGAGTGATGAAAAAAGGCCAGTTTTCAGCAATGAGTTCAAACAAGACTCTCTTGTGGAGGGCACTTCATCTCGCTACTCAATGTATAACAGCGTCTCCCAAAAGCTCATGGTAGGTCAAAATAATTTTGGACCAAACTATTGAGAGCAGATGAGAGCAAAGTGAAAAGACCAACTTGTTTGAAGATATTTTGATACTATAGTGGTGAGTGTCCCTGCCTCTCACACGGGAAAGTGGGGTTCGATTCCCCACTGGGGAGGTAGTGGTGCCATTCAAGAGTTGGACTCGATGATCCTTGTGATCCCTTCCAATTCAGAATATTCTGTGATACCAATTCTCTTCATAGCAGGGTTCTCTGCATCTCTGAGCCATCTACTAGCAGCAACTGGGAGAGGCTGAGAAAGCTTGGTTTAAGGGGATCTGTTAAAAAAGTTGATTCGTGTCCTGGTCCTTTGTGTTCAGGTGAATGAGAAGGAAGGATCTGTGGGTCAGGCAGCTTGCTTAGATTGGTAAAAAAAGTCCTTCTGTGTGTTATTTTGCAATGCTGGAGTTAACAAATGCCTTGTAAGAAAGGCCTTAGCAAATTCTCTGACTGTCATTAATTTATTTGGTCTTGAAGGCTGCCTGGTATACTCTTGTGGAGTTATTAACTTAATAATGAAGATACTTCTTTTTCTTTCAATCATACCACTCTGCTTTATGTAGGACTGGAAATTTCTCAGAAAGGCAGGGAATTTTGAAGAGTAGCAACTGTGACAACTAAACTTTGAAAGTGATCAGCCACCCCTTGATTGCACAGTCTTAGCTTGAGGAAGAAAGTACTTTTAGAAAGTCCTAAAAAAATGTTTGGCAGTCTCTGTCTCGTGGTAGTTTGCTGCTTCTAGAGCAAGACTTGTGTTTGGTGAGTTTTCTCCTGAGCCAGTTAGGAAGTGTGCTTTCAGTCACCACAATACAGGAGCTTTTACTAATGAATCTGGGAGATGCTTGTTTGTAAGGCCTCATAAATTTGAATATAAAAATTGATGTGATATTGAGTCTGGTTGAATGATTCGACAGCATCAGATGAGTGAAATGGTCCTTTAATGATTAGACTTTCAAAATACTAGTCTATAACAGCTTCGGTGGCAGTGGCATTTTGTGTACATAATTCAAGATGTGATTCAGAGACAGGTGGCAAAGGCGATGACAACACCAGTTAGCTTTGTATAAAACCTGTCAGATGTTGTGTTGTTTCTCATAGATTGGTAATACTGTTTTTGTTGCTTCTCACCACAAGGGGTATATGGAGAACATTCCAAGTGAAACAGTCGTTAAATTTTCAGTTTACTTACTGACTTGTGGATGCATACTGGAGGATGTGAAATTGAACTGCATCCCTGCTTTTTGTTATTGATCTCTTGTTTCTAAAATTTACTAAGAGAAAAGCCTGAAATCCTAGCAGTTAAGGAACATAAGTTTTTTAGCCTAAGAGATGGGTATGTATTTCAGGAGTAGTGCGTCTTGCGTTCCACCTCTGAGCTTTAGGTGAAGTTTTAGCTGATGTTTGAAATGCATTTGAGTGCTTGTTAACAACAAAGAATATCATCACAATGTGAATTTTTCCTGTGCCAGCGTACTCTTTTTTTTTTTTTTTAATGAGCCTTCTATGCTGACTGAACACTGTGCTGAATGGTTCCAGGCTCCTTACTACTACTTCTTCTGAGCAGGCTGTTCCTGCATTACTGAACCTTTTGTAACTTGCTGTTGTCTCAAACACTGTTCTTCAGATGTAATTTTTTTGTGTCCTGCCTCAGTGAAATGAACCCACTTTTAATTCCTAAAAGCTACAACTGAGGTTAAAAATGCTCAGTGCCTTCAAACCACTTCAGGGCGATGTGCCATCTCCTGTCTTTGACCTGAGCAGTAGCATATAAACTCAAGTCCAATTACTTCAGTGTGTTCCCTTTGCTTTCTTTGTAGGCCAAGATGGGCTTCCGGGAAGGAGAAGGTCTGGGAAAATATGGCCAAGGCCGGAAGGATATTGTTGAGGCCTCCAATCAAAAGGGAAGGAGAGGCTTTGGGCTGACCCTCAAAGGATTTGATGGGGAGCTCAATATTGATTGGCAGGATGAGCCAGAGGTAAGTACTTTCTGTTTTGAATCTCATTCATGTAGCTGTGTTCAGCAAGAACTGGGAGAAAGAATGTGTAAAGCAAGTGTGGGGTTTTTTTGGCAACTGTCTCTTTTGCAACCTCTCTCAATTGTACTTTGAGACTACTAGGCTTTCACTTTGTCATGATTATCAGACTAATAAGAGGCAAGTGGTGAGGGGTTGGTTTTTTTTGTGGTGGAGGTATTTAGGGTTTTTTTTCTAATTTTAAAAATAAGTAAAACGTGTTTTAATTTAAGAGGAAAAAATTCTGTGATTGGCCCTAAGATTGAGATGCAAATTTTGGGGAGTAATTAGTTTTTATATTTTGCTTATAAGAATGTCTTTGCCTCTTCTCAATACTTGTGGTTGCAGCCTAGTGCCTATGAGAAGGTGGACTGGTGCCCCGAGTGTACCAAAGAGATCCCAGATGCCCAGGAGCTGAAGGAGTGGATGACTGTGGGGAAGGTAATTTCTCAGATAGCAGTACTTGCCGGACTTAGACAAAGCAGGACAACTCAGCCTGAAACAATTGCCATGTCAATTAGTTGTAGAATAGCCTAGGCTGGGAGCAACCTCTTGAGATTGCTAGTGCAGCTTCCTGCTCAAAGCAGATCTGAGTAGATCAGGTTGCTCAAGGCCTTGTTTGGTCAAGTTTTGAGCACCTCTGAGGATGGGAACTTCACAACCTGTTTGGTCATCTGTTTCCATGTTTGGTAATCCAGTTGACAAAATTCCCATATAGCTGACTTGGATTTTTTATGTGACTTGTGTCCATTGTTTCTTGTCCCATTGCTGTACACCTCTAGGAGTCCAGATCAATCTTTTCCGTTTGTCCTGCTGTTAGTACAGCAATAGGATCTTCCTTTCTTCATTCTGAGCAAGCCGTTCTCTCAGTCTCTTCTTATATACAAAGTGCTTCTGCATCCTTGTCATCCTGATGGCCCTTTTGCCTGTGTTGCCTCAGTATGTCTGTCTTGTTCTAGAACTAGATGCAGTATTCCACATGTGGCCTTGAGGTGCTGAAGAGGGGAGAATAATTCCTCAGCCCAATTGCCTTGCTTTTGCTGATACATCCTATGTGGTTGGCAGCCTCCATCCATTACTGATACATGGTGGATTCTGTACTCGGATATCGTGTTTGCTAATTGCTACCTGTGTTCTTGTCCTGTTACAGAGGAAGATGGTGATTGAGGATGAAACAGAGTTCTGTAATGAAGAGCTTTTACGTAATGTCCTGCAGTGCAAGGTGAGTCCCCTTTTTAGAGAGGAACTGAAGTTTTGTGGAAGTAAGTGAAGTAAATAATTGACAAGGATTGAACAGTTAACTTAGGTGATTAACAAGTGCTCAGCCCTGTGCCCCTGCTCACTTACCCACCAGCAGGATCAGGGAGCAAATCAGAAAGGTAAAAGTGAGGAAGAACTTGTGGGTTGAGATGAAGACAGTTCAATAAGTAAATCAAAAGTCAGTCAATACAAGGAAAACAAAACAAGGAATTAATTCACTACTTCCCTTGGGCAGGCAGGTGTTCAGCTATCTCTAGGAGAGTAAGGCCACATCACATGTAATGGTTACTTGGGAAGACAAAAGTCTTAACTCCTTCCTTCTTCCCCCTGCTTTACATTCCGAGCATAATGCCACATGGTATGGGATATCTTTTTGGACAGTTGGGGTCACCTGTTCTTCCTGTGTCCCCTCCAAACTCCACAAGAATGCACTCCCAGCCTACTCACTGATAGGGTGGTAGGAGAAGCAGAAAAAGCCTTGATGCTGTTCAAACACTGCTCATTAATAACAAAAACATCTGTATTGGCAACACTCTTTCCATCACAAATCCAAGATATATCTCCATACTAGCTACTATGAAGGAAATTAACTCCACCCAGACAAAATCAGCAGATGGGGGTAGATAACTGAAAACAGTATTCCTTTCCTAGTCCAACTGTAAGGCTGAAGGCTTGAACAAGAAGTTCCTCTTTTTTTCCTGCGTGTTCTATCTTCTCCCCCCCTAGATTTTATCATGCCCATGTAAATTGTGATAGACAGTGAGTGTGTGTATGTGTGGGAAAGAAATACCTTAGGCTGGAATTGCTTTTGAGGAGGCTCACCACATTATCAGGCTTGGGAGCTATCAGTGCACAGTTCTTCATTGTCACTAAATTTGTTCAAGAGCTGAGGTGGCTTAGAAGAGGAGCAAACATCATTATGCAATGGAAAGTAATTTTGTATTGGTGAACCAAACCCTCCATGGAGTTTGCTGTGTAAGGAGAGAGAAGCATGAGGATAGGGAATGCTCATGCCTACCAGCCTGTGCCAAGTCTGGCTGAACTTTGTTTCTGTTCGTGCAGAGTGTATTTGACGAGCTAGATGGAGAAGAAATGCGTCGGGCCCGAACAAGGTCTAACCCCTATGAGATGATCCGTGGAGCGTTCTTTCTGAACAGGTTTGTAGGATGTGTCGTCGTACAGTCCCTTTCCTTCCCATTTATGTCCACCTTCAGCTGCGGGAGCCAATGGCAAAACTCAATTGGGCCCTATTTATGTGTTCACAGGGCTGCAATGAAGATGGCAAATATGGACCATGTCTTTGACTACATGTTTACAAACCCTAAGGACTACCAAGGGGTGAGTGCCTCTGACTTTCAAACAGCAGCGCTTTCTCAGAGAATGTAGAAGATGGGAAGGAAGTAGAATCTTTAGGATGCTAGCTGGGAAAACATGTGCTTGAAAGACTTCCCTGAGTAGTATAGTTCATGGTGTATCTGGTTTGACTGATGGGAGCTGGTACAGGTCGGTAGAATTTCCTCAGTTTCCTTTTGCAGGTGCCTTTGATAAAGGAGTATGATGCAGAGCTGCTCTACTTTGCTGATGTGTGTGCTGGTCCTGGAGGCTTCTCTGAGTATGTCTTGTGGAGGCGGAAGTGGCACGCAAAAGGATTTGGCATGACCTTGAAAGGACCAAATGACTTTAAACTGGAGGACTTTTATTCTGCTTCCAGTGAACTCTTTGAACCTTACTATGGTATGTAGTACATGCATGAATGTCACCTCTGTTTTTGCTTATGCTGCAGCCTCTGTGTTAGTAGCAGGGCTGGTGTTGTTGCTGGCGTGGGAATCGAGGAGAAGCCTGAAGAACCAGTTTGCAAGGTGGAAGTGGGCTGCCATGAGAGAAGGGGGTTGAAATTGGTGGGCTTGCATATCAAGTCATATTTCAGCACATATTTCCAGCCTGCCCTGGGAATATGTGTTCCATTGTAACACGTAATTGAGATTGGAGTACTTTGCTTATCTGAACACTGTAGTGTGCTTTAAGATGTCTTGACAATGTTTTTTCCACATCAGTGATCTCAGCCTGAAAAGCAGTGAATAAGAAGACTTGTAGAATCATTTGGGTTGGAAGCTCCAACTCCACT
Organism: Pitta sordida; assembly: GCA_013390025.1. Taxonomy (NCBI): domain Eukaryota; kingdom Metazoa; phylum Chordata; class Aves; order Passeriformes; family Pittidae; genus Pitta; species Pitta sordida. The sequence continues at coordinate 103,626 of WEKX01012328.1, read as the reverse complement.
GCCATCAACTGGGACACCTTAAGCTAGACCAGGTTATTCAAAGCCCTATCCAGCTTGGTTTTGAGCAGAGAGTAGGCATCCACAACTTCTTAGGTTGGACTTGATGGTTTTTGTGGTCTTTTCCAACCTTATTAATTCTGTGAGTCTCTGGGTAACCTGTTCTGGTGTGTCACCTCCCTCACAGCAAAGAACTTCTTCCTAATACCTAATCTAAATCTACTCTCTTTCCATTTAAATCCATTACCCCTGTCCTATTACTACACTACAGTCCCTTCCCCATCTTTCCTGTAGTCCTCTTTAGGTATTGGAGGGTGCTATAAAGACTCTCTAGAGCCTTCTGCTCGCTAGGCTAAACAGCCTCAGCACCCTCAGCCTGTCCTTGTAGGGGAGGTGCTCCAGCCTCCTGAGTTGCCCAAAGATCTATTTGCAGAGCCAGAGATAGAAACTTTGTTTGCCAGACTGTCAGTATACTTATGTGTCAGGCCTTCCTAGCTGTGCTTTGATAATTGATTGTGGGCTCTTAGTAAAGATAAATAAAACAGATTTGGGCTAGATGCTATGTCTGAGTCACTGTGACTAAATGAGCTGCTTAATCCAAGGAGGTTTACGCTGTGTTGCCTTCCTTTGAGAGAGCCTAAACAGGTGTACACAGACAATTCCTGCATCTTGCCTCATGGATGGTGACTTTTGAAGCTTGCTGATAGTTTGAGCCCTCTCTCTGCTTAACCTCTATGAACAGGAAGGGAAATTCAAGGATTGCTGGTATTCCTGCTTCTTATTTCAGGCAGTATAAAAGAAAGTTAAATGTGACTAACCTAAGGGGAAGAGAGTTCACTTTTCACTTTTCCATTGTTGTGCCTTGGTTTTTTTTTTCTCTCCACTATTCTGACTCTTGTTGGCTGCCACTCTTACACCTGACCATGACCCCTTGGAGAACTGTTGGCACTTCAGGATTAGATCTGTTAAAGTGAGGGTTCATGGCAAGGGCAGCAGGGCAGATAAACGCATCGTTATAATGGATCTTCAGAACTCGCTGCAAACTGATGTTCTTATGAAGAAAAGGAGATACCTGGAGAAATTATGTTTGGAAATGAGCATTGTGTTTCTTCGTGGAAGGTTACAAATCCACAATGTAAATAATATTGCTGTGTTTGTAATAACGTGTTTGTAACAGGTGAGCTGTGCAGTGAGGTTGAATCTTAATATTTTTAATAGGTTGAGCTACGTGTCATTCCTAGTTGGATGAAAATATTATGTTGTCCTGAGACTAATGTACAACTCATCATTTGAGCATGGTTATAAGATAGCTTTGTTTCAGCCTGATCACACAATCTGAATATTTTTCTAAATTTAAAACATCTTTGGTGACAAACAAGGGAATGTATTAATGCTTATTCACATATCAGTGTCTTTGTAATTTCTGACTAAATGTTGATTGAATACGGTAGATCATCTGCAGATACTGATCTTTAGTTTGTACTTGCAAGCATGTTAATGATTGTCTTCTTTCTCCCCTTAGGAGAGGGAGGGATTGATGGCGATGGAGACATCACTCGATCAGAGAACATTACTGCTTTCCAGAATTTTGTTTTGGACAACACTGATCACAAGGGAGTGCATTTCTTAATGGCTGATGGGGTTGGTCAATTTTTTGTCTTCTTGCACTAAGGACAAAAACTGATACCTCAGTCTGCATTTAGTAGGATATGTGACATATGTGTGTAGTTAAAATGTGACATTCTTCAAGGTTTGCCATTAAAATTCCTGGTAGCAGTTCTTTTACCTTAAAGAAAAAGAAATTATCATGATTCCATGGTTTAGCTCTGCAGAATCCTTTGCTTGGTCAACAAGGTTTGTGGGGATACTAATTGCACGCTGTGTGCTTTGCAGGGTTTCTCAGTGGAGGGTCAGGAGAATCTGCAAGAGATCCTGAGCAAACAGCTCATGCTTTGCCAATTCCTTACAGCACTGTCCATTGTCCGAACAGGTATGTTTTATTTGTTAATCTTCCTCCTTCTCTGAGGTGTGGGTGGCACTGTGGAATGTTGCTGCACAATTTTTGTTAACCTGCCTTGAAGTCTGCTCTGCAGTGAGGCTAAGTTGCCCAGAATTGAATGTGCATGAATGCATGCATCCTGCTGTGGTTGTCACAGAACTGGCTAGAAAAATAAGATTTTCCCTGTTTATTTTGCTTTTAATTAAAAGCATGGTAAATGCATTAATTTAAACCTCTTAATTGGTTAGGTTATGCAGATGTCTTGGGCTAAGGTCACTAGTGTGATAACTAGACAGTATATCTGAATTCTCTGGAACTACTTGGACTAGGGGCTTCCTAAATATTCCAGCTGATTGGAACAGAGAGTGTTCTTTATCCAGTTCATCCTTTTCTCTACCTTGTGGCTTTTCTCCTTTAAATTTGCTATCTGTGATCAGAACTAGATGATGTCTCACCTTGTCTTAGCTGTAACCCATTGTTGCTAAATAATGGACAGTACAGCTGTATCTGATTTTGATGACTTCCCTCTTAGAGTGAGTTTAGTTAGCCTTTGGCACTGGTTCAGAAGACAAATGGTAAAATAATGATGGTTTTTACCTTGTGCACAATGTGTAGAAGTACCTGAGGCAACGATCTACTTAGCAGAAGTCTCAAATGGGATATGGTAGAAGGGGCAGCCTTCTTTAAGTCTTTCCTACCTGGGTAGATAATAGCTCTGTGAAACTGCCTACTTTTAGCTTGGGGAAGTTGGGAATCTTGTTGGAATGTGAGAGGCAACATAGGCTCTTTCTCTCTAGATGACAAGTTTTTCTGTTTAGGGAACATCTGTTAGTCTTCTCCAGCCTGAGGTTCCTTGTTGCACATACCAGAGCTCCTCTTCCGTGGAGGCTTTGGCATGGCATGGTGCCTTGTCACAGGGCACAGCTTGGACTTCGAAGGGAAGGGAAGTGTGGGGAGTGTATTTAAGGTTTGTTTGTGAGACAGCCTACATACTGACTTGATTCTGGTCAAGGAAATGCTTTTCTCTCTTTGCTGAAGACATGGGGAAGATGTTTCATGAAACCTTGCTGACCTACTTCATAAATGTGTTCTAGATGCTGTTTAATTGTACAGAAACACTGTTTCTGGTTCTGCAGAACAGAAGGATTTTGAAGTCCCTGGTATCTCCTTGTTTATTTATAATCTGGTGGTTTTGGTGTACTTCCTCTCTGTTTTCCAGGAGGACACTTTGTCTGCAAAACCTTTGACCTGTTTACTCCATTCAGTGTGGGACTTGTGTATCTGCTGTATTACTGCTTTGAGAGAGTGTGTATCTTTAAACCTGTGACAAGCCGCCCTGCTAACTCAGAGAGGTGAGATTCTTGAGCATGAGGGACTACTAAAGAGTACCTGTCCTTTAAACGCAGTGATAGATAGATTTGGGTAAGCCTAGTGGAAGCTTTGTGGCCTGCATAAATTGGCAGTTTCCTTGGAGGAGGAAGCATTTTAGATGTTAGACAAATGTGCACAGAATCAACCAGGTTGGCAAAGACCTCTGAGATCAGTTGACCATAAATGAGAAGCTGGACATGAGCTGACAATGAGTGCTCAAAGCCCAGAAACCCAATCTTATCCTGAGCTGCATCAAAAGCAGCAGGTTGAGGGAGATGATTCTGCCCTTCTGCTCTGTGCTTGTGAGATCCCACATAGAGTGCTGCATCCAGCTTTGGGATCCCCAGAACAGGAAGGACATTGGATCTGTTGGAGTGAGTCCAGAGGAAGAACACGAAGTTGGTCACAGGGATAGACCACCCCTCCTACAAGGAAAGGCTGAGAGAATTGTGATTGTTCAGCCTGGGAAAGACATGGCATAGGAACCTAACTGGGGCTTTCCAGTACCTCAAGGAAGCCTACAAAAAAAAAATGAAGAGAGACTCTTTACAAGGACATATAGTAATAGGACAAGGGGGAATGGATTCAAACTAAAAATAGAGTAAGTTTAGGTTAGATGTATTAGAAGGAAGCTCTTTGATATGAGGGGAGTGAGGCACTGGAAGAATAGGTTGCCTGGAGAAGTTGTGGATTCCACATCCCAGGCAGTGCTCAAGGCCAGGCTGGATGCGGCTTTTTAAGCAACCTGGTCTAGTAAAAAGTGTCCTTACCCATCACGGGGATTGAAACTAGAGGTTCTTTAAGGTCCCTTCCAACCCAACCCATTCTATGATTCTGTGCTATTTTATGTGTTTTTCATTGTACTGTCAAGTTTAGCAGAATTGATTTACTACTTGAGGGGGATCTGGGGGGGTTTGCATAGAGTTGCATTTCCCCATTTTTCCAGAGCATAGGAACTGTATGATGACTTTGTGATGGGTGAGATTGCACCTTCCTAGGGATATCCAGGAGGAAAGAATTCCTGGGATTTGGGAAACTGTCCTTATAATGGAAGTGTGTCAGAGAAGTTGTCTGTCTGGAAGAACTGAAGCCACATAATCTCTCTGCCTTGCTGTGCAGGTACGTGATATGCAAAGGACTGAAGTCAGGGATTGATGATGTGCGGGACTACCTCTTCACAGTGAACATCAGACTCAACCAGCTGCGCAACTCTGATGTGGATGTGAATCTTGTTGTCCCACTGAATGTGCTCAAAGGCAACCAGGATTTCTGCAATTACATTGTCCAGTCCAATGAAGAGTAAGTGCCTCTAGGGGATGAAGGCTGCTGGTTGTAGGCAGGTTACCCAGCATGGCTTTCAGTTGTAGCTTATTGCACTCATGGAGATACTTGTTGATGCTGCCACACTGCTTTGCTTTTGATTCCTGAGAAGCAGAGCAGAGGGACTCTGTGAGGCCAGAAATACTGTGTTAATGTTACTGACTCTGTAGAAAAGAAAGGAGGTTACTGCCTAATTCATTCTAGTGATCTTCCTGTGAGTTTATATCATGTTAGTAAAGATCCTTCACTGCTCTGAGGATCAGACTGGTTTCCCCTGTTGTCCCAGCACTCTTTCTGGTTTTGAACTGTAGAACAATCTTGGAAGTGATTTTTTGCTCCCTGACTGAAACTCTTCTTCTCTTTTAGCCACTGCAAAGTTCAGATAAAGGCACTAGCCAAAATTCGTGCCTTTGTTCAAGACACGTGAGTATATTCCTCATGAGGATTCAATGAACCTCTAAATGAATTGCTTCACCCTTCTTTAACATGCTCATGATTGGAGCTGGTACTTGTCTTGGCCTTTGGAGTCAGGAAAGTGAACAGTGCTTTTAGGTAGCTCAGTTTGTGCCTCTGCCTGAGTTACGTATTTGCAGAAACGTGTGGGTGGCTGGAGGAGTCCTGGAAATTGATGATCTATTATCACCTTTGTTGAGAAGGCTTCCATGCATTGCCTGATGCCCATACCATAAGTTACCATAAGTGAGCTTGCTTCTTAGCAGGAATGTAAGTAGGAGAGTAACTCCCAGCTGGTATGTTCAGTCCAACACTAACCATGTGAGTGTGGTTCATAGCTGTTCATTTTCCAGGGGCAATTCAAAAAATCTTAATCACATACCTAGAATTACCTAAAGTTCATGATGTTAATTTCTTGTGTGAAACTAAAGCCATGTCAGTGTTTCCCTGCCATGACTTTTCTGTTCAGGTGTTATTCAGAGAAAAATATATGGTAGAAAGTTGAGTGAGTTTGGTAATTAGGAATTACCTAAAAGTTAATCCTAACATTGACACTGTTTTTTGTGTGGCCTTCAGCAGGTTTTCACTGCTGTTCTTAAGTCGGGCTGTGTATCTAGGTCTTGGAGATTAGCATAAAGTCATGCTAATGCATAAGTTTATGCTAACAACTTTTTGAAAATATTTATACCCAGTGGTACTTCTATGGAACAGAGTGGCGGCTTGTAATTGGTAGTGCAGGCCGTGAAACAAAGCTAAACACAGGGGCTCGATGAGTGGAGGGTGGGGAGGGCAGGCAGCCTCCTGTTTTGTATAACCTGTTGTGGAGCAGTGTGTGTTTGTCATTCCTAAGCCAGAGGCTGAAAGATCCAAATTCTTTAGGGCTGGAATATACAATGCTGCAGCATCAATGAGATTTCACCATCTGAAGTCTGCTGTCTTTCTTTAGGACACTGATTGAGCCACGGCAGGCCGAAATCCGGAAGGAGTGTCTCCGGCTATGGGGCGTAAGTAAGCTGCCAAGCAGGGAGGTGGTGCAAGTGTCCATGCTGTGGTGAAACAGGAGTGGAGATGCAGTACAGACAGGACTCTTTAGCCAGAGGTTTTAATACATTGTCATGGGAAAGTTTGAGACCATTTCAAGGTGTTTATGTAATCATACAGGGGGTCCCTGATCTGTTGTGTATGGCTTAAATGAGCAGGCTTCTTTGCAGTTCAGAATATTTCACTGTACACAGAGTGAACTCAGCACCTAGAGCCCAAGCAACAGAGCTCCCCAAAAGGTCTTGTTTTCTGAGTCTGCAGTTTCTGTTTCCTGGGCATTTGACTGCAGTGGGGCCATAGATATGGCAGTCAGTTTCACAGGCTAATTTTGTCTTTGATGAAAGAGTATTTCATCAAGATACGCATGGAAATCAAAGAATTAGACTAAATCTTTCTGAAGTTGCTTGTTGGTCTCTATGAGATGTGGTATGCCTACATTAAATTTGCAGAACACATGAGACCCTGTATTTGCCACGATATCTCTTAAACTGAAATCTCAAGAGCAGGAGTTTGGAGGGGAGGATGTTCTGTCATGTATTGAAATCAGAAACATTCCTATGAATGTACCAGAGAATAACACTTCCTATCAATTGCTTGGATTTGTTTTCAGATTCCTGATCAGGCTCGTGTTGCTCCTTCATCTTCAGATCCCAAGTCCAAGTTCTTTGAGCTGATCCAGGTGAGACCTTGCCCATAAGCTTGTTCTTAGTCCTTTCATATAAATCTTTTTTCCCACTGGAATTAAGAGACGAAGAAGCTAGTCCTAGACTATTGTTTCATGTGGAACTTGTGTTTACATACCTGTTGATGTATTGTGTCTAATTTGCCTTTTCCATACTTTGCTCTTTAGGGCACAGACATTGATACATTTAGTTACAAACCCACTCCTCTGAATTCCAGCACACTGGAGAAAATTCGCCAGGTGTTAGATTACCGGTGTATGGTGTCTGGAAGTGAGCAGAAGTTCCTCCTGGGGTTGGGGGTAAGTGTTCTTAAGCAGTCAGGGAGTTTTGCTGATTCCTTTCAATGCTGCTGTTCTGCCTTGCAGTTTCATCTCATCCTTTCCTGTCTTCAGATACCTAAAAGGATTCCCATCAGCAGTCCCTGAGACCAGTAGTTATTTTACATTTCTTATTCCTGATGTCATTATTTTTCACACTAATTAACCTGTTTTTGTAATTTTACCCTACACAGAGATTAGTGTCTCTAATTACTTTCACTGTCCTTTTAAAGACTTTCTATTTCTGATTCTTCATGCAAAATCACTGGCAGATTAGAATCAGTGTTTTTGTTCCTTTACTGTAGAGGTTAAGGTTCTTCCTTAAAACTTCTGCCAAAGATATACTCCTGTGACAGCCTAGGACAAAAAGATACTCTGAGGGCTGCAATGCAGTCAGAGGTCTCTCCTCCACCCTGCCCTCATAAGTGTTGGCTGAATCTGACTCTGCCTTCTACACACAGAAATCACAGATCTACACCTGGGGTGGTCGCCAGTCAGATCGTTGGACAAAGCTGGATTTGAAAACTGAGCTGCCACGAGATACTCTTCTCTCTGTGGAGATTGTCCATGAGCTGAAAGGAGAGGTAGGAGCCTACTCTCACACTTAACAAGTGGCTGCAAATACAACGGGCAGTTTTGCCTAGTTTCTGTAAGGTACTGGAGAGTAAGTGTTCCATCTGTACCAGGTCCAAAGTTTATTTGGTGTGTGATCTTTTGAGCAACTGTTTTAGTTTAAGTTTCTTCTTTCTGTCCAGTGCTAGAGATACGAGCTTTTAAAATTGCTTTGAAAACAATGATGTTACTGATGACATTGCCAGTGTGACTTTGTGAGTCTGTGGCTCTTTGGGTACATAACTGCTCAACAGTGATTGCAGGCTGTGGGGAAAAGATTCTCCTGGTACATTCCCAGTGTCAGGTGAAAACTTGGAGTTTGCCTGTCTCTAGCACCTCAGATGAGGGTGCTATAGTGCACTGGGTTTTTTGCTGTGGTACCTGAAAAGGCACAGAGAGCAGGTGATACCAGCTGTGATCCTGCTCACTCTCCCTCCCACAAGACAGAACTGGGTATTTGAGATAGACCAGTTCTTGGGGGATAGCATGTTACTGTACAATGGGCAGCAGGAAATTTGTGTGATTCTGATATCTGGACAGGTCCTTTCTTCCTAGAAGAAAGCAATGTCCTGTCAAAAAATGAACTATAAATCAAAATTGAAATATCAACAGTCTTGAGTAGTAAATCTCTGTATTGCCGTTCTTAGGGAAAAGCCCAGCGAAAAATCAGTGCCATCCACATCCTTGATGTCTTGGTGCTGAATGGCAATGATGTAAGGATGCAGCATTTCAACCAGAGGTATGTAGGATCTGGAGAAGCTTTTCTCTTATACAGGACTAGGAGGGACTGGGAATAAGTGTTCACCCAAAAAGCAGAATGCTGAGCACAGCTGTCAATATGAAGCTGCTCTGAAGTGAAGTGAGTATAGCCTTTTCCAACTGTATCCTCTCTGCGTATGAGGACAGCTCTAGATCCTTCCTTAGTTTGGGGTGAGCCAGGCAGAGCTGGAGCATTCTGAGCATAGCTGATAACTATCTAAGGGAGAAGGAACGAACACCTCTGTTTCCTTCCTCAGCGACAGGATGTCTCTGCTAGTCCTACTATCCTGTGTGTGAGCCTGTAGAGTAAGCTGTGGAGACGCATTCCTAATGGACAATATGGACAGGCTCAGACTTGTTTGGCTGGCACTGGTGTCAGTCTGCATTGAAGTATCTAATCAGTTATTCTGCTGAAACTGTTACTTACCCGCTGTGCCAAAGATCTTGTTAAATTGCTGGGTTCTCTTCCAATTTTCATTCAGGATTCGGCTGGCGGAGAAGTTTGTTAAAGCTGTTTCTAAACCCAGCCGGCCAGATATGAACCCTATCCGGTGAGTGACAACTCCTTCTCTCAGCCTGGCATGCTTTGGTGTCAGTCTGCTGGTGGATGAACATAAGGAGCTGAAGGGGAGTTAAATTTCAGGTTGAAATACATAGTTCTGTTACATTCTTTGGAAAGAGCCTAAAAGCTCTTTAACTATCTAAGGTAAATATTGTTAGTGGAGAAGTTGTTCCCTCCTTTCACATGTCAAGAGTCACATTTTTCTCCCAGGTAGATTGGCTGGTGCTGATTTCAGATATGTGTAGTAGTGAGTCTAGCACCCAGTTAAATTAATTGTAAAGAATCCTGTTGTCATCTGCCCTGAAGGGTGGTCAGGAGCAGTTACAGCAATGCTGACTGTTAGCAGGTGAAGTACTGACCCGCATTTATGAGGACAAGGCTTTAGTTACGACCCCAAGAAAGTTCCTGACCTTCCATTTCATTAATTTTGCTGCAGTAGAGCATAAGAGCATCACTGTGCTGGGCATCACATAGCTATTATGGACCAAACAGCTTCTTCAGAAGCTAAAAGTGCAGCAATATTATGAAATAATCTGGAGGGAGGAAAAAGAGTTACATTCTCCTTGGTAACTTAATGAGTGGGATCTCAGACTTGAGACAAGCAGACGGTTGTAGTAATTGGAGAACCTCAAAGTTTTGAGCAGGGCTGAAGGTAAAGTGAGAAGGAGAGCTGTGAAAATGGATTGTAGAGGGGTCCTTTGCAGCTCTTGTGGAAAGGTGTTCCTATTGTGCTCTTGGAAGCCTGAAGCTTGTAGCAGTATGAGAGAAATGGGTGATTGGGGTGTCCAGTCAGAGGCAGTGCTTTTAAAACTTAATGATTGTTTTTTCTGTATCTCAGAACAACAAAACTCATTTGACGTAATGATGGAATGATGACTCAAAATCATCTTTACTCATTTAAAAACAAACAAAAAAACCAAACCAAAACTGTTTTTACCTCAGGGTAACTAATGGTTTGTGGCACCTCAGAGGAGAATAACAGTGAAGATCAGGTTGTTTACTTTTACTTTAAGGCCACCATGCTGAGCCCAGAACCTGCCTGGGACTGACCTTGGTGAATTTATCTGATGGGAAAACAAAAGCACCTGACTTTAACTGTTCTTATTCTTCTGTATACTCAACCCGAGATAAAAACGCACAGCTCCCGTGGGAGCGAGGATGCTCCTGTGCTGCCTACAGCAACCCAACTGTGAGCATGCAGGTGCCAGGTTTTTTCACGCCAGGAAAAATTAGGCACTGAAGCATAAGATTGCAGAGAAGGGTGAACCTCATTAGTGCCTGACTACCTCATGCTGTACAAAATCATCTATTTGGCTGCTCATTCTAGCTGCAACAGGAAAAAAAAAAAAGGCCAGGTTTGTTTTTTTTTCTTTAATCATGCTTTTGTTTTCTCCCAGAGTGAAGGAAGTGTACAGATTGGAGGAAATGGAGAAGATTTTTCTGAGGTAAGAAATTGGGGCAAATGAAATATAAGGGCCCATTGTTGTTATCAGCCACTGGTGCACAGGAATGGAATGGATGTGCTGGTCTGTGCTAGAGGAGTCACAGGGAAAGAGCAGTTAAGAGCTCATTCAGCTGGTGGCTGCTGGTCCTGAGATGCTGCTGACTCAGGGCATCATTGTGCTGTGTTCTAACATTGCAGATGTGACCAGTGCACTTTAAAAAAAGTTGGAAGTAGCAACAGCACTTGAGTTTGTGTGCAGCAGTATTAGTGGGCTCTCCCTGGCTTGAAAGATCAAGAGTTCATACCTGAAATGGGAACCTCGTTTGGATTCATTATGGTAGATGATCACAGGTTCTTCATCACAACTGAATTTCCAACCTGATGTAGGCAGGTCTGGCTGGTTTCAGTGTCCCTGTGTGGGAAGGCAAGAGACTGAATTCGCCAGGGTGTGATGGTTTGGTCCTGTCATGTGCAGTGCTGTCAGGTCATGCTGTGACACTCTGGAGACATGGTGCAGGTTGTGCATTGTATGCAAGAGGGTGGTAAAGGGGGAAGCAGGAAATCTCTATCTCTACCTAAATGTTCTCTCAACATTTAGGTTAGAGATGAAAGTCATCAAGAGCTCAGGGGGAATGCCAAGGCTGTCCTACACTGGCCGAGATGACCGGCACTTTGTGCCCACAGGACTCTACATCGTACGGACTATGAATGGTAGGAAGAAAATGTCCTCACTCTTAAGTCAATCTTTCTTGGTCTCTCCAAGTAAAAAGTATTGCTCCTGTTGTAACTTGGTAGAAAAATCAATGGGAGTATTCCAATAGCTGGAGATTAACTGTTTGTATATAATGAGAGTAGTTTGGATTGGATAAGGTCAGGTTTTTTTGTTTGGGTTGATTAGGTATTGTGTGGGTAATTCCATTTATTTACATGACTGATTACTTTCCTTTATTTTTTTAATGGGATAACTTTTCATCAAGGTGTTTTCTAGAGTAATGGTACTTGGAATATCCTATTTGGAATGTCAACTTTTTAATGCAGGGAGATGATTTTTCTTAATTAATAGAGAATAGCTTGGGAAGCAGTTCACCTTGGGGGAGGAAAGGAAAAAGGAATAACAGAAGGATCAGTTATTTTTATAGATTCCTCCTCCTTACTTGCCCTGTGTATTTACACTGTGCTTTTTCCCCTCTTTCTGTCTGATCCTTGAAACTTTTGCTAGATCCCTGGACAATGGCATATAGCAAAAACTTCAAGAGGAAATTCTTCTTCAACAAAATGACCAATGTAGCGACATACAGCCTCCCTTCTGAAGCCATTGCGCCCTTTCAGTGAGTAAAAGCTGGAGCTGGGGCTATGGAAGGAAATCTGACTGTTTTGTGTGCATGCCTGGCTGTTTCGAAGGGAGTCCAGGAGTGCTGTGTTCTCGCAGTCGTTTGCAGTGCAAACGCAGCATAGTCACCTGCAGGGTGTGCTGCAGGAGCTGGCACCTTCTCAGACTTTGAGAAAATTGCTGATCTGGAACCCTTCATTTTGCAATTAATGGCTAACATCTAACGAACATCTCTCGACTTTGTTCCTTTATCTGCAGCAGAGTACAAGTTATTGAGCCCCCTGCATGCAAGAAAGTAGAAATTGAACCCAGCAACTGCATTCCTGTGTTTTAACATGCTTGGTTGGAGGTTGCTAGTGTTCACAAGCAAATCTCCGTTCATTTAACCCAGACTCTGGAATTAGCTGTGGGAAGCTGGGAGCTTTTTTAAAGGGAGATAGAGAAAAGCAGCAGCTCCTTGGGAAAGGATGTAGTGGCTTGTCACGGGACAGTCATTAACACTCTTGTTGCTGAACCCCATCTGTACTTACTGAGTTCTAGGCTAAGGCTATTACTTAAGTACAGCAAATTCTGAGTCTGCGGCACCTCAGGGCTTGTGGGTGGAGGCGTTTTGCACACCTTGCCCTCAGGTAGCCTCAAGAGATGCCCTCTTACCACTGTTACCCAAGACTTGTGCCTCTGAGTGAGAGCTTGGTATGAAATAGGGGTCCTGATTTTCTCCCTTTCAACACTTACCAACCTTATAGCAGTGCTCTCAGGAATCCTGAAGCTTTCCTTAGTGGGGTGAATGAAGGATAGGCTTAAAAAGTAGAGGCATTTGATGCCTTTTCCATGTATCAGGATGAGGTTGGTTCTACCTTTGTACTTGAAATAGAGTAGCATGAACCTGTAGGAATAGCTGAGGAGGTGGAGGGAGTGCCTGTGTGGGACTCCAGAAAGGATGTGTTGTATTTGTGTTGTGGTTAGTGAGCACTAATGTCTATAATTAGCCATTGACATGTGCTCTTGTCACTCTGCTAGTATGTACTGCTTTGTTAGAAGCACTAAATAAGCTGTGAATATTAAGTGTCAGTAATTGTACAAATCTAAAGGCTGCTGTGTCGGCAGTAATGAGCAGCTCTGATTTCATTAGGGCTGGGGCCATGTTGATGCAGTGAGGGAGGGGTGTGCTTGATGGATGGAGTGGGAGATGGCTGTAGGATCAGAACTCTCAGCAGCCAAGCTCAGCTCTGTTATTTCACATGAGGGGGAAAGAGGGGATGATCTTAGCTGCTTTTGTACAGTGGGAAGTGCTGTTCATTTACAAAGCTCCACAGGACAGCTATTACTGATTACAGTAGGTTTGTGGTGAGTGATTAGGTTGCTGCTCCTGGCAGATTTTCTAAATTCTTAATTAAGGCCTTTCCATTGCCTGCAATCACAGTTTCATCCTCTGAAAAACTTGGGAGGAGGTAGGTTTTTTCCCTAATGATCTAACTTCTTCCAGCAAATACTGAACTGAATTTGAATGAAGCTAGAATTAAGTTTGTTTCCATGGAAATCTCTTGGGTTTGGCAGTTGCTGTACTTTGGGAGCTGTGGAGTTTGTAAGGTGGATGAATGTACACGTCTTTCCGAAGGATCCTGTTAAGAGTATCCCTGTGTGGCTCCCATTGTGAGGGCAGCTGTCTCTGGCTAGGATGAAAATGTTTTCCTTTCCTTCCCCTGCCAAACTAATTGTTCTTTCCTCTCTGCCCACAGCATCTGCCATTACAGCCGCCTCTTCTGGGAGTGGGGGGAAGGTGTCAAAGTGCATGACTCTCAGAAAAGACAAGACCCAGAGAAGCTATCAAAAGAGACTGTCCTGTCTTTCATCCAAGCACACTACCCCTAACTCTGCTCCCTCGAGGGTGCAGAGAGGGTCTAAGTCCAGCTTGGATTCTTCAGGGACTGATGGGACTGTGGAGGCTCCACAACTTCTATCCTGGTCTTCTCCAGAGCTGATTTCCTGGAGGTGATCAAACCAGGGGGTGGTATGCAGAAGGCACAGGATGAGGCTCTATCTTGGCAGTGTATATAAGAGTACAGCCCAAGTAGCACCTGCTGCTGGAGTACCCATGGTGACTCCTGGAGCCAAGGCCTAATGCCCTTTTGTCCTGCCCTACTGCATGCGTGAGGCCAAGGGGCTGGCAGCTTTCTCTGCTCCTGCTCAAACATTCAGCAAGGTTTGGAGAGCTCTGTGTGCCAGAAGTTTCCAGGCTTGTGCCTCTCTGCAGTATGAGAAGGAGCAGAGATGTTTTGATGGCAGAGCTGCGCAACTGCACGTTGAAGCAGCCCCACGTTGTTCCCGGCAGCTATCTGTCTCCTTGGCCTTGTCAAAGGCCCACAGTGGAGGGTGTCATACCCAGTGGAGGGTGTGAACTCTTTGGGGAATGCTAGCTGTGGGACACAAATTATGTATTCGTGTTGGTGTCTCCAACACTTATGTTTATCAAAGCACTCAGCTGGCCACTGGCAACTCTTCTGTGATGGTATCCCGTTGGAAAAATGCCAGTGCAGGTAATGAGTAGAGTACCAGGCACAGATTTGAAGTGCTCGGTGCCAGGGCTTTGTCAGACTTCTAGAAGCTGCTGTGACAAGGACTTCGGCTTTCTGGGTTAGTGACTGATCCCAAGGCAGCAGCCTGGGGTTAATTTGTGAGCATGTGCCATGGTTGGGTGTACAGGCCTCACAGTAGTTCGGAGACCAAGGTGCTTTGATTCTTGGTACTCAATACTATTACACAACTTCAGGGAGGAAAGCAGATGTGGAAGGGAAGACACTGGAAGGCTGGAGTCTTTGGAAGAAATTATGGGAATGTCTGACTTAATTAAAAAGACCTAGGGCTTCATTGAAAAGAGATCTTGACTTTGACTGTGTTGGTTAATTGGAAGAAATCTCATCCTCTGATTGTACCCCCTGGCAAGGTAATCAGACTTTCCTTTTTAAATGTCGGAGTGGCTCTGAAACCCTTTCTATCTCATTTGGCTCTGGAACTGCATCTGAGGTGAAGACAGAACTATGAAACTCTCAGCATGGTATTTATGTGTCCAGACTTCTCCATGCACAAAGTTGGCTTGTTGCATGCATTACCTTCACTTCTGGCTTCCGTGGCACTTCACCAGGTCTTCCACATAAATCAGAAGATAACACACAGTTGAATGCTTCTGACCAAGCAGAAAAATCGGCCCATTTGTTTGTGTTTGTTCTTGGTTTTAAACAGATTGGCAGTAGGGAGGACACTGATTTAGGGGCTGTCTGAAGTGTGCCTTAAGGAAAGCTATAATTCTAGAATTTATAGCAGTTGTTTAGATAGATTTTTTTTTCTCCACACCTGTATATATGATTTGAACAAGCTTGTGCAGCAAAACAAATTTTCACTTAGACACAGGTCTATCGAATGTAGGCTGTTGTCTTGCTGACCTGTAGCCCCCCTTTGCTCTCAAACATCAGTAAAACATGTATGACAGAAATGGTAGCCCTTCCCCTGAAAGAACAAGTGTGTCACTGGTACCTTTGTCTTGGCACAAGCACTTCCATGAGGGATGAGGAGAAATCTCTCTCAGTGGGCAATAAAATACCTCCAGTTGTGTGGTGTCCAGGCCTGTGTGCAATTGGCTTTTTAAACCAACCAGTAACTGAGATCTGGCACTTCTGTGGCCTGTCATGAGGTGGTTCCAATGCCAACAAAGTACGCTGCTGCCTCTGCCAGGCTCCTCTGCTGAGTGTCCTATCCTTCACTCAGGGCTTGGCCTCCTGTGGGCTGGCAGACAGAAGGGTGACTAAGGACACTAGAGTGAGTGTTGGCCTCTGAGGGTACAAAAAATCCCGGTCAGCTTGCAGGCTACTTTTTATGAATGGATACTTTGTTTACTTGGTTACTGTCTCCAGCTCCTCATTTTAATTTGCTTTTTTTAGTTTTGATGCACTGAATCTTGATCCCAAATCTCCCTCTGAGAAGGCAAGGTTGAGCCACCATTCTAGTGCTTCCCTGCTGAGGGATTATGTTTGGAAGGGGGAATGAGGAAGGTCCTGCTGAAGGGAATGTTATGTATGTTAATTGCACAATGTATTGTTACCAGGCTTTGTATAATTTTGTGTTGACTTCTCTACTTTCACTGTCCCTCTAACCAATACAGCCTCTTTAGTTCACAGCAGTGCTTGTTTACTTTGCTTCCCACAAAATTCTGGCCAGCAGTGTGTGTCAGTGTGGCGACAAGAGATATGCCTTGCACAGCTGAATTTTCAAGGCAGTCCCTTTTCAGGCTTTCCTGGCAAGTCAAGAGCGTCCTGAGGACTACTCGGTGTATGTCCATGCACTGGAATGAGATGGGACTACAGGGGCCAGTCTCTAGTAATCCTCTGCAGCATGCTGGACTGCTTTTCTTCTCACAGGAAGTACATTCCAGGCCACAACAGACCAGTAACCCACTGCTGAGACCTCACTAACAATGGAGGGCAAGTGCCTAACCCAGTCTAGGCTCATTGTGGTGCAATGTGTGCCAGCAGGGAAGATGGTAGGATGGGATAAAGCACTGCCTGAAAAACAGAACAAAAGGTGGAAAAAAAGACCCCAAAAAACCAGAAATTTCAAGGTCATATTATTTTATTTAAAAACCTACAAAAGCACTTCCATCCCTGGCAATTGATAGTAATTTTTTTTCTGCAACTGCTGATTCTCAAAGGCACAAAATGGCTACTAAGCACTACCAGAGAGGTAGGCAGATATTCTCAAAGCCCAAGCACTCAGATCTCAATGTCAGATGCTATCTGCTTGCAGAAAAAGAAATACCTATGTCCCATCTGCTTTTGTCAAGGTAGGATTCCTTTGGTCCTGTAAGTTGGGGTGGAGAAGGAAACATCTTTAGTGCAGCTCTGGGAACATAAAATCTTAAGGTCACACTACATGAAAAATTACCCTTTGATTCAAAGAGCTTGGTGTCCCTTCAGCTTATGGCTGAAGGTGGTGCGTGTTCTACCCGGGCTGGGCAGAGACCACGTGGCTGCAACCACAGGGGTCCTCTTCAAAAGGGAAATCGTTGCCTTCCTCCATCAGGTTGGATGGTCTTGACTGTATTTTGGGGTAAGATGACACCAGCTTGAGCTCTGCTTGACCTGGTTTCCAAGTGTAAGTGTGCTGTGATTTGTGGTTTGTCTCCTGTCCCCCTCAGTTTGCAGAGAAAAATCTTTGCAATGATGCTTGGAGACAATAAACAAAAACAGCATTTTGAAATGCCAATCCTCACCCGTGGGGGAGGCATAATGATGAGAGGAGGAAGAGCTCCTTGCAGGAGTCATTTGGTCAGCAGGGACAATTCTTAAGCTCAATCACATTGTCCAGCAGGCGTAAATAAGAGCAACCAGCAACGCCATGGCGACAGCAAGGGCAGCATTCTTGCGATTTTCCTTTCGAAGCACACTCAGTTCTTTCTCTGGGAAACAAACAAAAGCCTCACCTGTGAAGGTTCTTCATGTTGCAGTTACATCTCCTTTCAAAACTCTCCTAAAAGCACACAGCTACCTTGGCCACGGGCAACAATTTTGAGAACTGTATGCAAAGCTGCCAATTATAAGATGTGCTGAACAGGAACTAAACTAGCAGGAACCCTTTCATGTGCAAACTCTAATCCTGACACTCGTAGCTGTGCTTTGGAATACTTCAGTGCCAGACCAGTTCCTGTTTGCAAATGGCAATGATGTCTTCTGTCTCTATGGGTAGGAGGCCCTTAGGGAACAGTTTTCAATCTATTTAAAGTAACTTAGTCTCCTGAAAACAGTCCTTTAACATGAGTTATAACGACAAAGTTGCTGGCCATTCCCAGCTTTCAACTCTCTAGGCCTACAAGAACACTTTTGCCTCTTTCCCTTGTGTGACCACTGCTACAAAGTACTGTCAAGCAGGTAACACACAGATCAAGAGCAGGAGCCTGAGGATGCTGCTTTGCACACCTCTAGTGGAATGGATGTGCTCTCAAGTGTGTGGTAGCTCAGACGGACTCTCATTTTAACTGTCTACAGCAGAACTTGCTCCCTAGAACTGGAAGTAGCACACAGGTATGAATCCCTATGCTCCTGTGCTGAGTGGCCCCAGAAATTGATGCAGCACCTTAGGAAGGTACATTTTGCTAACACTCCTGTTAGCAAAGCCAGCTTGCTTAGCAAGTCTCTATTAAAAAAGAAAAGGTGGGGAGAGATGTTAAAAGCCACTCTTAGCTATGATTATCTAAAGACTGATAATTTAAGGCTTGTGAAAGGGACGTTTTCCCCCCTGCCCCCCATTAGCTGATGCTTATTTTTTTCCCCTATGGTAGCACAGCTCAAGCAGGAGGATGCAGACTCCTATTTGAATATGCTGCCTACATTTCCCTTTGTAGGAAGTTTAGCCGCCTTTGGTTGAACCTAAATTCAAAGGCAGAAGTTGGAGGTGGCAGGAGCTTGAAGACAAAGCTAAGCTGCAGGACTGATACCATCCAGCCCAGAGGGACTACTTTTAATGAAGCTCTTACCATAGTTGTCAGCTTTGGTCATTAGTAAGTTTCTCTCTCTCTCCAGTGACTTTCTGTAATGAGAAGAGGAGTTCATTACCTGCAAGGCACAACACAGCCTATTTCTTTGCTTACATGATGGAAGAGAGACTGTCACACTGCTGGGGAGATCTGAATACCTGAATGAACCCTTCACCCTTCTCTGTGGAGAGGTGGCAGTTTAGAAACACTCAGTCATGCAAGAGGAGAGATGCAGCATTTTAGGTCATTTTTTGTTCCCCCCAAACTGTTTCCTATCTCCTTTCAGAACAGCACCAGTATCCTGAAGCAGCTAAAAAGGAGTCTGTGTGTCAGAGAGCCCCTGCTCTAGTTCCCTGTGTGGGGTAGGAAACTCTGACACAGGTCTGGGTGGGAGCAGAGTCCCTACAAGCTCTGGAGGACCCTGCCCCTCCAGCACATTAGCTTAGTGCTGGAATAGTAACTCCTCTCACTGATTGAAGCCAGGCTTCCTATGTCAGACGTATCCAATTTACACAAGTTGGGGACCTGTTGGGGAAATGCTCTTGAAGACAACTGAGGGAAAGGGAATGTGAAGAGCAGCCAGGAGGAAGCAAGAAGACATTTACCAACATGACTGAGTTGCTACTTAGAAACTTGTGAAGACAGTCAAGGGAAGAAGCTTTGACAATGAGACATGAAGAAACCATGACATCTGAACTTCAAAGCGGGTAAGCAGAGGTCTCATTTGTGTACTATGCACTGAATAATTTTGCTCATGGTACCTTCCTCCAGGGTTTTTCAAATGGTCTGGAACAGGGCAACAGAAGTTCTGTTTCTATATCCTTACAAGCTGTAAAATTCAGAAAAGGCCCCAGGAATCCCTAATTCTTTGCTCTAGGCCCTATATTCCAGAAAGAAACCATCATATATTCCATCCTGTCAAGTTATCACAAATACAAGTTTGGTTATTGACCACCTAAGTACAGATGAATACAGACAGTAAACAAGATGAATTTAGGCCTAGAAAAGGACGGATGAGATCAGGAGCTAAAGAGATGACAGGAAGAGACAGGACCCTGTCTAAATACAGATGGGGATCTAAAACGCCAGTTAAGGAGGTGTAGTGAGCACAAAGGAGAGTTGAACAAAGAAGTTAAATTGAGGCTGATAAATATCAGGGTATGGTGACATCACCATTGCTAAGATCATTTCTAATGGGGTTCTGTAGCTCAGCACTGTAGAGCAAAACACCAGGATCAACAGGGCCACTCAATGAGCCCATGATGGAGAGTCCCAGCCTTTTTTTGCTAGGAGCAGAGCAATAGGATGCTGGTCACAGAGTCAAAGAATATTCTGAGTTGGAAGGGAAGCTCCAACCAACTGATCTTCTTCTCTCAGCTGACTGAAAGAATGTCAAACAGGGAGATTTGAGAATCAGCTGGGAGATTTAGGATCACTTGCTGCACACTCAGGAGAAAGCAGGCTCTGCCTTTGTCTGCTACAAAGTCCAGGCCAAAGTCCTTTTTTGAGTCCCAGCTGTAGAAGCTAATGGTTGCTACCCTTACGGCAGTGAGAGATTTCAGGGCAATTATCCCTCTAAGCTTTCCAAAGAAGTCAGTGTGTCAGTGCTTCCCTACATCCAGACATATGTGCAACGCAGACACAGGTAATTCCCCTCAGCCCTCTCTGTAGTTGCATCCCAGCCTGGTGTGTTCCTCAATAGTAGTTGCTGCACATCTCCCCTGATTGATCTCCTGCAGCTTCAGCACCGCTTGAGCAATAGCTGGCAGCAAACCTCTGCCAAACTCAGAGCTGTTTCGCAGCAGGCCAGGAGTCAGCTCTGCAAATGAACTTGCAAGTTTTGGGTGCTGCTTGTGTGGTTGTGGTGCAGGTTGCAGTCAGGCTGCTAATAAGATACTGTATCACTGAATTTCTCCCACAGGCAAGTTCCCCAAGTAAACTCCAAGCTGGGGGAAGAGTCTTGCAATGGGGAATCAGAGATTCTGATTCCTTCAAGAGCCCTTGCTCAGTACAACAGCAGGATGGCAAGCAGCTGAAATGCACAGCCACAGCTGTGAAAGGAGGTGGGTATCAATACCTTCCTTCAGGGCTGAGCTTCTCCCTGCGCAGCTTAAGATCCACCTCTTCCATGCTCTGTCTGCAGTGTGCCAGCTTCTCCTCCAGTCCATCAATCTGAAAAACACCACACCAGTCACCATCATTCCTGTCTCAGCTAACACAAGTCCATTCCCACTCAGATGAGAAGGGTGGCATCTGAGCCACTCCAGCTGCTTCCTCTCCTAATCAAGGGAGCAACCCCCACCCTGTATAGAGGTCACAACACAGAAAGTCCATCACCTCCCAGATCAGCCTGAATTATACCCCAGGCAATTGTGGCTTTGTAATTCCAGACGCAGCCAAGCCAGCCCTGACTTTGCCTTGACAGTTGTGAATTGTGTGGCTGGCCAGCACCTTTTTGCTAAGATCTGATCCTGTTCCAGCCTGTTGTAGTTTCTTTGCACGTGGGTCCACAAGCAAAGCTGTGATCAAAGGCATCTTTATACAATTAAGATGATAAAAAGAGAGACTGGCCTAAGACAAGGTTTAAGGAACAAGATCTTAATTTAGCACTGTGAATGGACATAGAAGTTCATGGGATGTGATTACAAAGCAGGCTTAGGTGTCTGGTTTGGTGAAGAGGAGACAAAGCGGAAAGAAAACTACCATCCCTTTTACCCAACTAAATTTGCAACAGCATTTTGCAGAGTATGCTCAAGAGAACGTTTGCCATGCCCTCCCCACCTTCCACCTGCATCAAGTTTTGGCAGTAATGTGTTCCCATGCACATGTTTTTCTAAACACTAGTCATCTCCTTGTATCTCCTCATCAAGTGTTCCAACAGCCACCCTCATTCTGTGTCTGTAACTGTGGGTAAGCACAGGAGGGTTGATCTATTTGTGTCAAATGGATTGTCCAGAAGGAAACCCTACTATGGGCAAAGGTTCTGGGAATCATTCCTCTCTTCTACCTGGCAACAAGGGAACAGACATCTCTAGGAAAAATTTGTCTTTTAAGCTTGCTTCCAGCAGGGAAACAGTGGGACTAATCAGGTAATATGAAAGCCACAACTTAGCCTGAAAGAAAACAGCCTCAGCACACTTTTTTTTTTTTAGCTACTTAGCCCAACACTGCTGCTGTGCCTGGTTCTCCAGGCAAGGCCAAGGCTGGAAGCACGGCCTTTCTGAGGGAAGCCTTCACACACCAAACGCTAAGAGGCAGCACAGCCCCAGGTAAAGTACAGAGATGGAATAAGCTGCCCGGACTTAGTCTCTGAAGTGGCCCAGAGCACAAACACTCCCATAAACAGCGATAAAGGAAACAAAATCAAAGGTAGCAATCCCTAATTATTGCTGCTTTGGGGATCAGCTCCATGCTGAGCTCATTAGCAACCTCACATCTTCTGCCCATGAAAGGCAGGCAAATATTATCAATAAGCAGGAGGGGAGAAGAGGTTTGAGGTAAAGGGGCAGAACAAAACAGACTATGAAAAGAAGTTTAGCCAGTCAGCTAAACATTCATACTACAAGGAGCCCAGCAGAGCTGGGCAGTGGGACACAGATAACAAGGCTCAAATAAATCTTTTACTAGACAGCAATTTCAAAGCTCCACGTTGTTAGGCGACTCTGCTAGGGCTGTTGAGATGCCAAGCTCCCCAGAAGTACCTGCACACCTTTCCCTGAGCCCAAGGGGAGCATGAAGGCACATCAACTGATTCCAGAGCACACAGAATGGCACTTCTGTGTTTTGCAATGCTTGACTTTGCCTGGATGGGGACACAGATATTTTTGAAACATGTTAGCTGAAAATGCATTTGGTCAGGGCAAGGATAATTGTCCTCCTCCACTTCCAGCTGTGCTAGTTAAGAATTTTAATTCCAACTGCTCGTCACCATGTCATCCACTCAGACAGCATGATGCATTGCCCCAGAGAGCTTTGCCCAGCTCAGCTCTGACCACAGTTATCAGAAAGTTAATTGAATGGCAGAGTGCAGCAGAGTGGATGGAGGTGGGCTGTCTGTCCAGTTCAAGAACTACCATCTCCATCATCAGCTCCTACCATTTCAAAATGCCTGTCTCTGCTTCCATAGGTGGGAAACCTTCAATACACACACAGCAAGGCATGCTTCAGCATGTGTTACCTGGCTCCTCCTTAGCCGGTACAGTTATTACAATGTACCATGGCTTCTTCGGAAATACATCTTAAAAAATATTATATAACAGAATGTAATGAGAGCTTTAGTCAGCTGCCAGCCCCACCACTAAATTATCCTTGTCACTGCGCTCCTATCCTCTCTTCCAGAACTGCTCCTCCTGCTCAGTCTGCAGCTGCTCTCACTAGTACATTCTCTGCCCATACTTCCCTCATTTCATGAGACTCACCAGGAGGATATTCCACCCAGCTCTGTCAATGCTTTCACTTTCTGCTGACTAAAAATCTCCAGATTCCACTTACTACTTTAAAAGTTTCAACTGGTGTTACTGCTCTTAAATCAAAACCAAAGTTTGGGTCCCCTGCTGGAGAGCAATAATTTGCTAATAAACAACATGTCCTAGAACTGCACCATCAGCTTTGCTGAGCTGAGGGCACAAGGAACAGAAAATAACCAGGAATAAAACAAACAAACAAAAAAGCAAGGAAGGAGGAACAGAATGCTGAATGAACAAAATACTTTCTCTTCAGAATCGACCTATTTCTTTTGTTCTGGCTAGTCTGGGAAATTAGGAGTTGTAAGGAAGGACAAGAGTGAGCATTCACAGATATTATCTATTCTCCATGCCTCAGTTTCTCCGCTCATGAATTTGGGCAATACCTCCCAAAGGCAGCTCATTTGTGCAAGAAGCCTCAGACAATGCCATTGTGTCACTTGGGATTTGGGATCAGTTCCTGCAAGCCAAGAGTCTCTCGGCAGCTCAGCCATCCAAATAATTCTTCACTGCAGTACAAAGGAAATACAGAAATAGAATATAAGCACAGGGGGAAATGAGAGTAATGCCTGGGAGTTACTGATTACTCTCCGGGCTGCTGTGGAAACTCTCATGGTGGGTGTAGTCTGTAAAGCTGTAGCACACGAAAATGTGTAGAGCTTTGGCGTAATTCCCTGATGCAGCTCTCCAGGAGAGCAATCCTAGAGGCTCGTGCTTACTGAGCTTGCTGTAAATGGGAAGCTTTCCCTCCTACTAATACATGAGAAGGTTAGTTGGGGCATATTCCTAGGCATACTGGGAGCCCACAGGAAAACAGAGAGCCAAGCTCGCTTAGCTGACCTATTATCCCTGCGCTTCCCACTGCCTTGTCACTTTAGTGGCAATCTCAGCACAGCGTCTCATAAACTGCAAAGAAGAACCCTCGCCCCTTGTAGGTCTCCTTTCCATGAAGGGGATCCTCTGGGACACGCCTGAAATGCAACATGCTGAAAGCTCACATGACAACTCCTCAGGTTCACAGCTGGTAGAAGGGACACAGGACACAGCAATGTCTTTAAGTTAAAAGGGGCGAGTGAAATGGGTGCTGCACATCCAGGCAGCAGCTTAGGGCACACAGAGCTGCCCTGCTGAAGCTCCTCAAGAGATACTCCACAAAGTCACATCCCAGCAGTTTTGGATGCATCAGGGATCTAAGACCAGATGCCTTCTTCTCTCCACAGGTATGAAAAGGCATTGAGCTTTTTTTGTCGAATTCTGGAAACAGTTGCTCACAATCTGGAAACCTTTTTAAGCCAGAGAGACCTGGAATGGATTTCAATCCAAACTGACTTATGTGCTGATTACAATTCTCATTTGTTGGGACCATCTTGGGCACGGAGCCCAAAATGGCTCACATAAAGGCAGAGACAAAGAGAGAGAAGGAAAAGAAGCAGCTTTGCTTACAGAGTTGAGCTGGATCCCATTTAATACATTTTGTAATGAATTAATAAAAGCTTTCTTTCCAGCAGAAAGGCTAAAAGCGCTTTTCAGAACTGGCATCCACCCTCTGCTTTTACGAATTCCCTAATTAAGATACTGGCAAAGAGCCATATCACACATACGTCGACATCCAACAGCATTAGGTAATGAGGTTTTCATCTTCTGACCCTCATAAAACAGATCAAAGCCAACTGAAGAGGTGGGTGCAAATGAAAAAACCCTTCCTTGAGCAGTACTATTTACATGCCTTATCACCTGCCAGCACACTTGAGCTATTCTTTTCACAGAAAAATTAATAGTTCCTTCATCCATAAATTTGGCTGGATTATTAATACGTATCAGTCCAGCAGAAACAGGTTTTGTTTAAATTCAAGAGCTAACTTGAAATTCATGTACACACTTCCATCTTCTCCACTCTCTTGGCATCATTTTACATGCTGGCAAATAATTTCAGAGATGCTCTGCCCACGGTGTGCTTGGAAATATATATTTACCAGATAAGCTACTACACTGCAGAGGATGATCCATCAGCAAAGTCTAAGATAAATCCTGCAAAACAATCCTCTGTGATGCTAAAGGAAAAAAGGCTGGATCCTACCTGCATGCATTCCTTCAGCCTTGCAGAGTATCTCATAAGCACACCTTGCCTCAGCTCAGACCAGTGGTTTTGCAGGACTGCACAGAGATGTGATCAAAGGGCACGTGACACAGCTTTTTGAAAAATCCTGTTAATAACAGCTTTACTGAATAAAAACTATGTTGGCCTTTTCCCTATTCTTTATGCTCTTGCAGAGACGCTGATCAGCCACTGCCCTGTCAGAAGCAGCAATACACATAACAGTACTTTCTCCAAACACACACCTGACATTTTGCAGCTTAGGCACTGCCTGAGTGCAGGGTGTTCTCTTTGCATTTAGCTCACTCTTCTGTTTCCATGACTTTTTTTCAGTCGTTGTCTGAGCCACAAGTATATTTTTAGGGGTTACAACATCCTCTGGCAGGGATTTTCACAGCACAGTCACAGGTTATGGGAAGACCTAACACCTTCTGTTTGTTCTAACCTTGTCAGCCGCTGGCTTCGTTTGACAGCTGAATTTTTTTATGGATGGCGGATGTTTATTCTTTGTTGAAAGTTACAAATAGCATGCAGAGGACATAGACCTATACTGGCTCCCCTTGCTGTCATGTTTTCAAACTTAAAAGGACCTAGAATGCTTGGTAGAGTCTTGCATAAAAGTTTTCCACACCTTTGATCATCCTTGTCACGCTCTTAAGTTCATTCAATTTTGATTATTTTGCTACAAAATAGACCAATCTTCCCAGTTTCAATTCCCTGAAGAGCTTTCTCAATAGAGTTCTGTGCAGCTCATCATTGCCAATAGGGCTGCCTGTCAAAAGACTGGAGAGCTATATGAAAGAAGTGGCATAAGTTTAAAACACCACAACGTTATAGAGACACATTTATATCAGTTTAAACCAGATCGTATCACTTACACTTGCAATTTGTAAGTGCAAGCTAATCAGGTAAGTGTCTGTACAGAAAATTGCATTCGTTTAGCATCATGACTTCAGTTAAACCACCATGACTCTGCCTAGATGAAGCCTTCCAAAGCTGGTCATGCATCACGTCATATTAAGACTCATTTGGAAAGTTTTCTTTACAATCACAGCAGCTCAGAAGGTAATACTGAACAGAATAAAAATTAAAATGATGAAATCAGTATCCTGGTTGTCATGCATACTAACACCTGAAACACAGCCCCCTTCCTCTGGCTTGAAGGGATCTTTGCACTGAGAAGTTTTCACCTGTAACACACCAAAAAAGAGTAGTTCTACAATCCTTAATAAACTAGGGTGTCCCATCATGGCAACTTCTAAAAAAACCTCAAAACCTCACAGATCTAAAGCTACTACAAGTCCCCCAAAAATTTGCAAGGATTTTTGGTAGCAGCTAAAATCAGCCCCTTTTCATTCTGTGACCAAGAGGGCTCAGACAGGCTCAACCTTTTTACCACGTCTCTTCTTGTAAGGTAGACACCTCAACTCTCCTTGTCTGCCACATTTCAAGCAACCGCCACCAAAAAAATCAATTCAACTCTCCCTGTTAGGCTTACTGAAGGGAAGCTTGGCCAGTGAGCACACTCCCTTCTGGAGTCCCTTTGGTGGTTATATTTGGGTTAGAGTGCCCAGAAATGTCTGTGTCTCTAATAAAAGCCTAACCAATGGCACAGATCAGAACACTACTATAAACTGAATTTCCATTCATATGACAGCAGGATGAGGTGGGATCTCATCAATACTCTCAAGAGCAGGTGCCAACAAGATGGTGCCAGACTCTTTTCAGTAGTGCCCAGTGACAGGAGGAGGAGCAATGGCCATAAACTAACACACGCAAAGTTCCACCTCAACATAAGGAAGAACTTCTTTACATTGAGGGTGGCAGAACACTGGAACAGGCTGTCCAGGCAGATCACGGAGTTTCCCTCTCTGGAGACATTCAAAACTCACCTGGCCATGTTGCTGTGTAACCTGCTCTAGGTGACCATGCCTTGGCAGGGGGGNCCGCCCCGGCCGCGCATGCGCAGCTACCGCCTGCGCCGCCGCCAGCTCGGTGAGGGCCGCGCTGTGCGGGGGGCGGGCGCCATGTTGGTGAGGGCCCCGGTGCCTCCGTGGGAGCGCTGCTGGCGCGGTGTGGCGACAGCCGGGGGCTCTTTCCTTGTGCTGGTGGTGCCCGCAGCCTGTTCTGTACGCTCCGAATGCTGATGGGTGCGGGGTTTTTGGAGGAGGACGAGCAGGTTGCAAAGCGGGGNGCTCCCTTCCAACCCTAACGATTCTGTGACACTCACCTTTATATTACTGACGACACGTATACAACAAGCCCCAAGTAATTTCCATGGCCTTTCTACTCTGGTTGTCTTGGTCTGTTGTGCATAATCTCACCTGAAAGGCTTCAGGACAGAAAAGTGACCACTGAGATTCACTGGCTGCTCCATTTCAGCTATGTGTGGTGAACATTCAGACTTTTGCTGTCCTCAGAGTATCCACAGCCCTCAGATTTGAACTCCGGGCTCTCCACTGCCTCCTCCACGTCAGCCCAGACAGCTGTTCAGTGCAGCAGCCAGAACGACGCATTCTTCAGAGAGACCTTAACTAACGTGATTCAGATTGCTCAAACAAATAAAAAGCTTAAACGAAGCTTACCAGAGCAGCACTCCTGCCACTCAGACTACAGACACCACAAAATGGGTCAGCTTAGAAAGGACCACTGTGGGTCCCCTGGTCCAACCTCCCTGCTGAGGCAGGGTTATCCTGGAGCACACCACGCAGGGAGGAGAGACAAAACACCCAAGCGCAACAATAAAAAGCCATTTTCAGAAGGAAGGCCCAGCCCTCAGCCTCCCCCTTAGCAGCAGCAGCAGCAGCAGCACCAGCCCAGCACACGGCACCGCACACCGGGCTGGGGGCCACAGCTCGCCGCCGCCCCTCACCACGCTACACAGCTCAAGGGCTCAGCGGGAGCGTGGCCGTCAAATGACACCGCTCAGAGCCCCGGGAGCGAGGATGAGGTTCCCGCNTAGACCATGTCACTGAGCTCCTCTTGGTCCTGCCTGGTCCTGCCTCTTCCCCCTTCAGAGACCCCGTTCCCCTCGGCGGGGGGAGGCAGATCCGAGCCGGGCGGTTTGTTTTCCCGCCGTGGTGTGTGCGCTGGGCAGGACCCCCAGCCCGGCTCTGGTACCGCTGCGGGCCGGGGCTCACCAGCGGGGAAGGCAAAACTCAGACGCTGCTTTGCTGCGAGTCAGGATCGCTGAGGATTTTTTTTTTTTTTTTTCTGGACATCATGAGGAATTTCGTCAGGAAGGACTTGTTAAAACATCGGAACGGGCTTTCCAGGGAGGTGGTGGAGTCACCGTCCCTGGAGGTGTTGAAGGACTTACGTGGCGGTTTGTGCCATAGTCTAGTTGACAAGGTGGTGGTCAGGCTGGAGTTGATGATCTCAGAGGTTTTTTCCAACCTAAATAATTCTGTGATCCTATGTTTCAGACTCAGCTTTATGCCGCGTAAAGCCCCTGAGGAAGAGGTGGCTGTGTGACCCACCGGGGGACAGCACTTCGTGCGTGTCAGACAGTTCATTGAACGACGCTAATCACAATGTTACATATGCATGGTAGCTCTTGTTCTGCCCTAAGAAAGCTTCTTATGAAACACTACTGTCTTGTATTAAAAAAAAAAAAAGAGTAAGGAGTACTCCTGAAATGCATCTCTCTTCAGGGTAGGACATGACTGCTACATGACAGAGAGCAGCAGATCTATTTGCTTACCAAAGAATGGAAGGCCGGGCAGCAGCAGCACACAGACTGAATTTTCATTTTGACTAAATACCCTCTGCTGACTGAAATTTTGCTAAGATGGCAGGAGTACAGATGCCTGTCATAGAGTGATTATAGTAATACCTAATCAGTGTGTTTCACTTTCTGTTCAAGCACTGTCTCCCCTGCCCCCCATTTTTACTCTGTGAGGTGGTATGCGTTGCTAACAGCATCAGCCTCATTTAATGTCCGGAGGAAATGATGGACAGCTGTACTCCTTTCTGCTACCCAATCTGGTATTTGACTCTGTGTTACAGAACCCATACTGTCGAACCTAAAGCAGCCAGAACTCTCACCTCCATGGTGAGACAAGATAACTGCTTTCCAAGCAGAAGCACCTCAGAAGGCAGTAAAGAAGCTGAGAAGGACCCAGTCAGCAGCCACGGGAAAGCTCAGCATCAGGCAGGGGGAGGGAGAAAATGAAAAAAGCATGTTATTTTTTCCCCCTCTTTAGACAGAAGACTTGCTTAGTGAGTGTAAATACAATATAAAAATGCACAGAGGTTTGAAGAAACCCATCTGTTATGATTTGCAATGGGCTGGAATAGCCATCAGTTCAGCAGAAAGCTTTTCTCCTTTACAAAGGTGAGTATTGATTCAGGGGAGGACTGTCAATTCCCACATATAAACTTATCCCCTGAAAGACAAACATACACCATTCTGTGGGCAGAGGACCGTGACTTCTGTTGCCATATCTTTTCGGAAGACAGAAAAGGGGAACAGGTTCCTCACTCACAAACAAGCCACCATTCCCACTGTTGCAAGCAGCAGTTTTCAATTCATGTGTTACTCCTCCTGGCACTCCTGAGTCCATCAAGCTGATAACCTCATTATGCCTGTTACCTGGTCTTTGGTCTCCTGGTTCTGCCCTCAGCTGACACCTTCTCTTTATCTTTCCCTGTGTCACATCTTTATTTTCTTTGTAATGTCATTCAGGTTACCTACATGCTAATCCAAGAAAGAAAAGCTGTTCTTTTTCCTCAGCAAATTTATTTTCCTCTTTGAAACCTGAGGAGCAGATATGGAAGTTGTTCACGTGCAATGTCATCAACTTCTGTATTGTAGAATATTCACAGACATGAGTGTGCATTTGAACTACTCCATAACAAGAGGCTGCTGACTGGCCATATGCATATCCAAGCTGGAAACTAGAAATTTCTAGCTGTGAGAGCAATCCTATTATGGAACACACCTCATGCCAGAGGAGTAAGAGGAAAGAGACAGAATAGTTTTTAGTAAGCTCTTGAATGGGATGGTCTAACAGAAAGCCTGTAAGAGGAAGGTGCAGGATCTGACAACATACAAGTGAACACCAAGTAACATACCCAGTAATGAGACTGGATAAAGTCCTGGTAAGATCCTGCTCAGGGTCTCTGTTTAGGCTGTCCCTACTGCATTGGGGTCACATCCCTGCAGCCAAAATAAGTGATGAAGTGATGTCAAAAACTAAAAATACACAAGTGTCAGTCTGAAAGGAACATTCAGAAGACACTCAACCTCCATGCCCAGAGGCAGGATCAGGTGTCCTGATGCCACCCAAGCAGGTGTTTGCCTTACCTGCCTAACATTTTCCAGGGATTCTGCCACCTCCTCAGTACCTGCTACACTGCTCATTGCCTGATAGCTGGGAAGGTTTCCCTCCTCTTTGTAACCTAATGGACTTTGTTGCATCTTGACTGATTCTCAGCATACATGGGGACCGATTCATCAGCATCTTAATTTTAATAGGTTTATCTATTTGAGGCTCATCATTATGCATATACCCTGTTCTATTTTCTTCCTGGTATACTCAATCCTCTCCTTTCAACCCTGTACATTTTGCACTTCTTATACTGTTTTAGTTACCTTTCTCCAGTCCAAACTTAAACAAATTCTCTCTAACTTGGGAGTATTGAAAAAGCAAGAAAATGCCCCCTTTTTCTTATAGGCTATCTGCTCTAGTGGTCCAGCCAAGAGGGAAATTTGTTTTCTAATGCAATACCTCCACAATGGTAATTCATTTTTGGTTCATGGTCCTGTAACTCCTCAATCCATTTCCTCAGTGCTGAGGTCTAGGGGTGTGTTACCTGTTTCTTTACTGGTGCATTGTCCTAGTTACGGGGGCTGGGAACAGTTTATCATTATGTGAGTGTAACCAAAACTGTGTATTCTACTCCCTCTATGTAATGTCTGATGGACTGTTAGTAATGAATCATTTATAGCACCTGCTCAGGGCACACTTGACACCTAGGCCACAATAGATAAGGAAAGAGACAAATTCTGTGGGACAGGGGAGCATTTATTTTCTCACACCAATGACTCAGCTGTGATAACTCCCCTCCAGGGAGGCATTAGCACCTTCACATCCAGCTGGAGGGCTCCTCTGCTAATGCACCAATAATGGACCCAGCTGCAATGATGCAACAGGCAGTTACAATGGCCTAGATCATCAAAGATTCAAAAAATATCCCATGACTCACAGAGTTAAACCACCTATTGTGGAACTCCTGGCCCTGGGCGAGGTGCTGGGCATTGCCATCTCAACCAGAGCATATATCTGGGTTTTGAGACTTCTGGTGCTACCAGTCAGATCTGGAGGAGGACCAGAATTTAAGAGGACTGTGACCGCTGCTCTTGAGGAGACAGCCATCGTTGCTTTGACAGAACTGTGGCTATCATCCTGACAAACAGATTTCCTTCCCTTCTGCTTTGCACCAGGGGGACCACGTGATGCCCAGCAGAGGAGCTGACAAGTGCTGTGCTGTTCTTGTCCCAGGGTACTGGGTTATATGCTGCCGTTGTGGATTAAAACCAGTTTTCCCTTGTATCATTGTATATATTGTAATCTTTTTAGTAAATTGTAACTCTGACTTGTAATCTCTCTTAAAAAATTGGGTTCATTTCTCCCGATGGTTTACTTTTAAACCAGTACATGCATTTAATTTATTCTCCTTCTCAGTTCAGTATTTTGCACCAGTTTTATGAAATTTTAGGTGGCTGATTGTGGGCTATTTCTCCAATTTGTCAAGATAACCTTTTTTTCTATCGTACCTTCAGTTTTGCATGCTCCTCCATACTCGGGGCCAACTATGCATTTTATAAACATATTTTATTTCATTGTCTAAGTCACTGGGGAAAGTAGTTAATAGATCTGACCAGGCAGGCCTGGGACTGATCTCTCTGAGTTGTCCTGGTCTGATGGCAAACTACTGATAAGTAGTTTCAGAGTGCATACCTGTGACAAATGCCATACCAGGATTGTTCCAAAAAGCCTTACTACACATCAGGTTAGCCTGCGTTGCTGGGCTTGCTCTGGCCACTCCTCCAGTTACTGTGGCAAAGAAAGTTTTACATGATTTGCTCTTGGCTTTCTCTCTGCTGACTTTTTCTCACCAAATGATTATCTTTAAGGGATAACAAATTGATTATTTAATAGTTGATTCCACACTCATTGAGGAGATGGAAAGGTAAGGACTGAAGATTGAGGAATCAAAGCTTTCAGGAATGTTTAGGGACACTTACTGATTTTTATCAGGGCAGTGCTGACTTTGAGGGTAATTTAATAGAACAGACATTAAGTCTTCACTAGTAATTAAGTCTTTACTAATAAATTAAACAACATCAGGAAATGTTCTTAGAATACAAATTTAATCATTGGAATTAAGTATCAGCAGACCCCTGGCATGGTTGACTTGGTCCCACTAGGGCTGTCCCAGACAATTTCCAGGCACGATTTGGGACTTAGAGGACCATTCCCAGTAGGCTTTTTCATGAGGTCACTGTTTCAGAGGTGAAGAGAATTTAGTCATATGAATGTGAGTCATTTGGTGCGAGTTTACAGGATGTGTCCAGGAGAACGTTCCAGACTTACTGCTTTCCTACCTGTTTTTGCCTTCTCCATCTGCAAGATTCAGTGTGGTTTGTAAGCACAAATGAATCAGCCCACTGACAAGTCTGAGAGGAAGCTGAGGCCAGACATCTTACTTTATAGATGTAAGGCAGTGTCTGACCCAATCTCCACAGCACAGTGGGCTAGTAGTGGATCAGAGGCCTGACCCTTTATCCTTGGCTATACCATGTGAAGCGTCCCTTTGTGTCCCAAGCCTGTCCTTCCCCAGCTTGTCAGACAATGTCTCATGAACCATGAGACAGGAGGAGACCTTCCAGAGACCTCCTGAGAACAGGTTCCCCCAGCATAGCGGGGGTCCAGCTCTAGCCCAATGCCATCTCTCCTCTCTTCTCCCAGCTTTGCTCTACCACGAGTAGCGGGTAACTGGGATGGCAGAAGAAAGGAAGTCACTGCATCATGTCAATGGAGAAGCTTGTCTGCAGGGGAAAGTGGACGTGAAAGCAGGCAGGGTGAGTCTACCTCTGTATACTTGCACCTGTTGAGAGATGGAGGAAAGCATCTTGCTGCTGAAGCCAGCCAAGGATGGGCGAGTCCTGGGACAGGACAACTCCCAGAACAAAGGAATAAGTAGAAAATGCCACCAGTGTAGAGGTTGTGTATTGACTTCCTGGAGGAAGAAAAACTGAGTGCAAGGAGGGCAGACAACAAGCTGAGAGGTGCTGTGAGCTAGAATTGAGCTACAGAGCTTTATTATTCTACCAATTCCCTCCTTTCTCCCCAAGTGCTATAAGCGGGGATGAAATAGTATCTTTGCAATGGTGACCAGGGGACACAAATTCCAGTGCAGACATGTCCCAAATACCACCAGGGAGCATCAGTGCGACAGAAAGCACTATCAGATTTCAGTTGGCTGAAAGGTGCTTCTGTAGGGTGGAGTGATTCTTCTTCTGGGAAAATAAATATTGAGAAGCCAATGGACTGGATCTTCAGTTTGTGTGCATCATGTTCTCTGCTCCCACCTTGATGGGCTTAACACAGATTCTGGGAACAGCTTGAGATGATAGAATTAATTAAATCAAATTAATCAAAACAACCCACCCGGAGAAAAAACTGGCAATGGTGAAAGGCAGAGTTGGGCCAAGAAGGGATTCTGTAGACAAGGCTAATGCCTGACCTCATCAATAGATTCTGTTTGGATGAAATCTCATGTCATACATGCCTCAGTCAAACATGTTCATGCAATGTAATAATTGCAGTGGTAACAGATGGAGTCCTGCTTTGCACAGAGCCAGGCACAGTGTGTAGTCACAGATCTCACTTTGATGCTGAATGAAGCTGAATTCTAAATCATGTTGTGTTAGTGTGAAGGAAACAGGAGAACTGGAGCAATAGTTTTTAGATAGGTGGTCTAAGAGGAATCCCCGGGTCTAGTGAGTGTGTCCCACTCTGCAAACTTGGGAGCAGAGGTAAAAATTTGCCCAAATGAATTACTGAAAATTGGAGATTCCCCTCTGCTTTAGTCTCTGCCTATTCCCCCGGCATGTGTCAGCCCAGGTTTTCTTATGCCAGGAGCCAGTTTGGTGGCATTTTTTTTGCCCTCTCCCAGTCATTTATGTTCTTTGCTTTATGAAAGCTTTGCTCTCCTCCCAGAACTATACTGCATCATCTTGAGGGTCTAACTGTGTGGACATGGTTTGTATCTATTGAGCAAGGTTAAGAGCACAGTTACAAGAAAAAATATCTGTTCAAGTGTGAAGTAGTCAAATATATTGTGGGAATTGATCCCTTATAAATATCAGAGAACAGAGCGAGAGACCCAAGCAACTTTATGAAGTGCTGTGTTATTGGGGCCACAACCCCGTGGCTGGGTTTATTCTGCAGCCAGCAGAGGTGCATCCATCACAGCGATGGACAGGGTGATGCAGAAGCAGTACAGGGTCCTGCTGGCTGTCTGGGAAGTCATGAGGAGCTGTATTTCTGAATCAGGGCATGGCTGAGTGGAACAGCATGCCCTGCTTTTAACATTTGGCAAGTATCAGGGGAGGGAAAATAGCCATTGCAATTCCCCCGGACAAGTCTGCTTCTGACTTGTGTGTAGAGTCTCTTGAGAAGACCTCCATGGGCTTCCCTGGTAGTTCAAAATTGGGTGACTGGCTTTATAGCAATTTTTTAACTTGAGGTGCCTCAGCTATGTTCAGAACCTCAGCCCTTTCTTGGAGATTTATCCCCTTGAATAGGTACCAGGGATCCAGAGAGTGCTTATTTGGCAAATAGGCTTGAGATATTTAGGGTGGTAAGGTTGTCCTGGTGACACAGAGCTTAGGACACTGCATTTGTGGTCCTGTACTAGGACAACTTCTTGTTTTCCTTGGGGTGATGGGAGAGAGGCGTGGGAGGACAGAGGGTGCTTGGGGCTCCCTTCAGGAGGCAGAGGAAGAAAGTTTGCTCCTACACAAAGATGTCTGCAAATAGGAGATGATAGCCCTGTGCATCCCTGCATGCTTTTGTCTTGTTTAGGCAGAGAGGGATTAGATCCTTCCAGGTCTCTGCTGAGCTCCAAGGGAACATGCGGCTCGCTGCCTCTGATCAAGAGGCTAGTATGGAGTCTGAAAACAGCATTACTTCTCCTGCTCTCATTTTTGCTTTCTCAAATGATTTACTGGGTGATTTGTGGAGACGAATGCTCCAGAAATGGGAACCTGGCAAGGAATCTGTATGCCCCCAAGTCTGGGGGGACCACAGAGCTGACATCAGACAGACAGACTCACGCACACATCATTAACCGCTAGCCTGCATGTGAAATGAATTGAGATTTTCTGAGCTGGGATCCAGCTGGCGCCCTAATGAAGGCTTCCCCTCATTCTTGCAACCAGACAATAAAAAACAATTCAGATATTCCCCCAGCTTCCCTGGCCATTTCTGTTATACGTATAAGTAGTGTGAGTCTTGATCAGTGTTTCTTTGATTATCTCTGTGCACCCTCATAAATATACTGTGTGTGCGTTCACACAAAATCCATCCATTTATCCACCCCACAAACCATTTTGCTGGGAGGCAGCATGGTCTCCTGAATTTTTTATGGCTCTGCTTGGGTTGGAAATGATCCAAAGGTCAAACACTGTGTTGTATCTCCAGTCACCTTGCCAGTCAGTGCAGAGCATGGGTCTCTGTTACTTTCTGAACCTCTGGATCACCCACAAGGCACTAAATTACAGCTATTACACTGCAATTCGCTGTACAATTTTATTCTTTGATACACTACCTGCCATTGTCTGTCTGTATAGCAGCGAGAGCAGTATGCATTATTTACCAGGCTAAGTACACTGCTGCTGCTGGTGTTGGGGGGGTGGGGGAAGATAAGAGGACAGGAGCAGCCTTGAAATATAAAAAGATGGCACAAACACAGCTTTCTGGGAAATGGTTTCACAATTATGTAAAACTTTCTGAGATTTTGCAGTGTCTTTTTGCAGACAGGTGTGTCCATGCACTAGGGCAGATGGGGAGTCCAGTCTGGCTGCAGGAGGACCCCATGGCAGGCATTGTGCATTTTGGGAAAGGAGAGTGAAAAGCACAAGGTGAGGAGAGCAGGATGCCACTCATTTCCACATGGGATACTCTAGGGCCTTAAAGTGGTCTGTGTTCCTTCTGGTTTGACCAGTAATCCTGGGCACCAAAAAGACATTTCTGTGTTACTTCAGTTGATATATTCCAGCCTTTCTTCAACGTAACCATGGTTTGTGTTCCCTCCAGGTTGTCCCTTTGAACCTTAAACCTACTGGGGCAGAGATCTGGGGAATAAAATCAGTTCCAGAAGATTTCCATTTCATGCAGGGATCATAAAAAGGATCACAGTCCTTTACTTTGCAAGCCTGAGAAAGACAGGTGGTAGCTGGGCTTTGCTGCCGCGTGTTGACTGCTGTGTCCTTTGGACTTCCTTCCAGAGCAAGAGTCTCTCTGCAAGGCAGCTTTTGGAATGTGCCTGGATAGAGCTGGCTGGGTGATGCTGTCCCTGACTGACCTGCTGAGAGGCAGCTCCAGGCTTCTCTGCAGTGTAGACAGCTAGTGGTGGTGACAAGGCAGAGCTGGCCAAATCCTGGCAGGAGGGCAGGAGTGAGTGGCAGAGCCAAGGCCAGCCCAGAGAGGGAGAGTTTGGGAGAAGTAACCTTGCTGTTTCCATCTGGTGAGAAGAGGTCGGATGTGCATGGTGATCCACTTGCTGCTTTCCTTCCCATATGGCCTGCAGATGTTCCTTCCATTTCCCCCTCATCAGATGGCAGCAACAGCCTGACCAGCTTGCTGTGCCTCTGGTTTAGGCACTACACAGAACAATGGTCAAGATGGCACTTTATCCATCAGTTTGTGAGTAGACTGAGTGTTACTCCTGCAGGAAGGGTGAAAGCAGCTGTGCACAAGCTGCCTGAAGGCAGAGCTGACCAGAATCATGCGCTCAGACCAGCTACTAGTCTTTTATTTGTTGAGATAAGCTGCAGACAAAGTGGATTTAAACCTCGTTTGTGGTCAGGGGAATGTTTGCTCACTGGCTGAATGTCATGAAGCAAAGGTAGAGAGGAGGGAGAGCTGGGACTCTGATTATTGCAGAGCTGGTTGAAGCAGCATTGGCCTCTATTGCAGCTGTCAGAGCTCTGATTGTTTCCACTCTCCCTGGTGACTTGGGTCTTATTCGCTTTCTCCCCTTCTGCTTTCCATGTGACCTGGCTCCATTATTGCTCCACAATACAAAGTAGATTACAGGTTGCTTTCTCTGTTTGGCCCCCAGAGCAGTCCCTACAAGAGATGGATTTCTGATTGAAATCCTCCATATCAATTGCTGCTGGAATGCTTCTGACACAGCATGAAGACCCTTCCTGTGGAATTGCTAGCATGAGAGGGCTGTGTTTCCATGAAGCTCAGGCTCCCACTTCCTTCCTTCCCCTGGCAATGTAACACTGTCCCCATTTCAGGGATGCTTCACACCCCCTTCAGCTTTTACAGGCTCCTGAAGTGGGAACATTAGAGTAGCCCTTGGAGGAGTGTACCCAAACTTCTCCCTACAACAAGCAAGACTGCCAGTGGAGTCTCCCTGGATATGCATCTTTCTGAAGTCAGTGCTGAGATTTGATTGTTTTCTCTTTTCTTGCTGCAGTGAACCAGTTCTGGGTGGACCCCAAAGACTGTGTTTCTGATACACAAAGTTTCAATTCTTTTTCTGTCCCTTGCAGGGAGCTGGTTCTGGAGTCTCTCTGGCAGAGCAATGTGGTTATAGTCCGAGGCTTTTTAGCTCAGCTGGGAGGCGGCTAAGACACAGTTTGATGTGCTGTGCTTTGTTTCAAGGGTGGCACCTCAGCCATCAGGATGCTGGCGTGAAAGGGGACTTCCTTTTGCTGCGACATTTTCTCTCTGGGTGTATATTGCTTTAGAGGTACTGTCAGGGCTTAGAAGAGGATGGAAAAGTGCCAAGAAACAGGGGAAGAGATGTACAGGGGAAAGGAGTAGACAGAGCCATCTCGTGTACCAGCTGCTGCTAAGAATGACTTGGCCATATTTTGCTCTCAGGTTTTGGTGGCATGGGTGTTTTCCAAACATGTTAATCTCTGCAGTTTAACTCAGGGGGGAAGGGCTTTGCCTTGGCTGACATGCAACCTAGCAAACGTCATGCCTTAGTGACCTCACTCGCTCTGCCAGATGCTCTTTTGAAGGCTTTATGGATAAGCTGACATGTATCTTACTGGAACATGTTGAGACCTTGGCCACTAAGGTTGCTATAGATTGCTTTAAAGAAGAAGGACCCAGGCTAGAAGTGGAAAGGGTGAAATACCATGAAAGCATGAGGTCCCAGGGCACTCCTACCACTTGGGTCCTCTGAGATGAGTTGCTTCCTGTGCAGGGAAATGTGAAGATGGAGAAAAAAGATACTGTTCCCCTGCTTCACTTTTTGGACTCTGGAGGTCTCTGCCAGCAGCAGAGGTTTTAGTGGATGAGAGCCCAGGAGCCCAGGAAGTGATCCTGGGATTTCCCACATGCATTTCCCATACTTCCCATGGGAGTGCACTGAAGGCAGCACTTTCCTGTGTAGGCTGTCCTGACTCTGGGTAGCATTGGCAGCTGACAGCTTTGTCCAAGTGCTCTGCATCCAGTGGTAACTCAGCGTGTTGGCAAGAAAGAGACAGTGTGATGGAAAATCCAGCTTTTGGCAGCCCTAACTCTATGTTGAGTCTGCCTGCTTTTCTCTGGCAGCCCTGGGGGACTCTGGGGAGTAGTGGAGCATGTGGGTGAGCTGATCTCCAGGTGAAAAAGAGGGACAGGGGAAGTTGTGAAGCCCTTGTCTCTGTCCTTCCTCACTGCAGGGGGAGAAGGTCCTTGTGGAACAGAGGGTGCTGCAGAGCCTAGACACAGGAGTCCCTAACATCTAGCCCCAGGTTCTTTGCCCTGGAAGAGCCTGGGGAATGGCTGAGGCCTACTGTGTCCTTGTCTCTGCTGAGGGAAACACATTTTTCCCAGCTGGCATATGTTTGGCATATGAAGGCAGCAGGTATGTCTGCTGAGGTTAAGACCCACTCTTTGAACTTCATTGAGGCAATGTTACTTCGAAAGTCAAACATGCTCAGTAGGAGACCTGATTTTTAAATTAGCAAGAACAGGGGTTTTTATGACTTCTCTCACAGTCTCTGAGTGGCTGCCAGCCCTGCAAGCAGCAGGGACACAAGGCTGTCATTTGAAAGCCCCAACAATGTGAGACTGGCAACAGAAGCACTCTGTATGAGCTGCTTGGAGAATCCTTCAGATTAATCAAAATCAGATACTGACATTAGCTAATTTCTCCATCCACTTGCCATTTATTATTAGGAACCTGGAAGCAGAAACCTCACCCCTTTGAAATGTCCTTTGACTTTTCTCCTCTAGTCTCCGTCTCCTGTCACTAGCATCCCAGTAACCTCCAGGGTAATGACTGGGTGGCAGATCCACAGGCAAGAGAGCAAACACCAGGAGCTGGTAGCAGTTTGGTTCAGAGGATAACATTCCAAATGGTAGCACTCCAGAAACACAGATGTGGGCAATACCTGCTAGGAGAGCAAAATTTACTTAGCAGGATGGTAGTTGCAGTTCACAAGGAGTCAATACCTAATTAATTTTGTGCTGTGTGTAAAATAAAGCTGTTAATGATATTTAGTCATTCTTTTGCACCTTCCCTTTGAGGAGCTTGAAAGCATTTTGCAGACACTCATTAGTAACAGGTTGCAACTCCTTGGGAAAACATAGCAAAAATTGAATCTTTTTTTTTATACCTTGGGAAGGCATTTCCTACGTGATGCCAGGAGAGCACAAATCAGCAGGTGAATAGGTTGGAGGCACTGAAGGGGGCGGGGAAACAAGCTGTCTGTTGCTCAGAGCAGGTCAGGGTGAGAACACAGGAGGCATAGGGTGATTTGGAACCATTGCCCGAGACAAATGTCC
The DNA here is from genome assembly GCA_013390025.1 of Pitta sordida. Taxonomy (NCBI): domain Eukaryota; kingdom Metazoa; phylum Chordata; class Aves; order Passeriformes; family Pittidae; genus Pitta; species Pitta sordida. Next base: position 63,625 of record WEKX01012328.1, on the reverse strand, counting down.
CAGGACACTCTCAGGAACAACTTGCAGGACTGTAGGAAATCCTAACCCTTTCTGTCTGCCTCTCTTAGTTTGGACTGCAGTAGCTCTCACTGCCATGCTCTGCCAGAAAGCTGGAAGCATAGATGAGTAAAACTGTTTTTTGTGTGTTAAAGGATAGGCTGAACTGAGTACCTGACAGAATGGTTTGCAAGCTCCTCTGCTGAAGGTCAAAGTAGGAAAGAGGACCGAGGAACAGAAGATACCTCCTGTCACTGGGTAGCTGGTGCCTTTCTAGAATTACTCTGTGGTAGCTTTTCTCATCATAAGCTCAAGACTTACCAAGATGCCTCGCTGTATTTGCTGAGCTACAAACTCAGCACATTCAACAGCAGACAACCAACAATCAAATCCCCCGTGTCCTACCCAATGAAGACACCAAATGTTGTGCTTTTTTTTAATTTGAAGAGTCCTGGCAGCAAGACTTTGCTTTCCAGGTACTAAACAGGGTCTTTAGGTGAGGTTAGGTGTACTTGAAATGTGTTTGACTCCCTGCCTATGTTTCAGCTTGATTGTGAGAGGGCAGGTGTGGGCAGGATGCAGGAAATTACTCTTTTTTGGCCACACTGGAGGTTGGTCTTTCAGAACTTTTGCAGGTACAGCCAGTGATTTGTAGGCCAGGCAAACCAGTAGCTCATCCCACCTGCATAAAATAGGCTTTAGGACTTCATGCTGGTCCCTTGTAATGTGTCCTGCTGTGGAAACACTCATGCACATTAGCTATTGAAGTCCATTCCCCTGCTCCTTTCTGTTNTCTGTGATTCTGTGATTCTAATTGAGCTCTGCTCCTCACTACCAGCTGGGAGAGTTTGTTTCTCCTGTAGAAATATTCCTAGCATTTTAGTCTTGGCTTTCTTGCTGCCGCTGTGACAGACTTAGTGTTTCTTACCAGCCCCCTTACTGCGTATCACTTCTGCAGGACCTGTTCTCCAGACATCCTGCTTAGGAAGCCACTCTGAGACCTAGCATAAGCCCTGCTGTGAAGGACAGTGGGATTTTGGACACAGGAGGGAGATAAGAAAGTATTTATTTTACCTTTTTTCAGTCTTTTCTAAGTTCAGTAAAGGAGACTTTTCATGCATAGAAAAGGCTAGCTGTCCTCTATTCAGGTGAGAAAATATTCTCTTGGAAGAGTCTATTTTCTATTTAGAAAAGTATTTTTCAGTTAATGTTGTTAAGGCCTGGTGAATGCATTCCAGCTTCTGTGTGAAATGAGTTTGGCAAGCTCATTTCATATCCTAGATGGTAGGTATAAGCGTCAGAAACCAGGAGCTGTCTCTTGCCTGCCTGTGGTCACTGAAGAATACAGCAATCTTTGTGATCTGGGGGTCATATCAATTGCAGAGGGAGAGAAGCAGTCAGTTGAGACAAATCACAGGCTTTCTGGAGGTGTCATCTGTCTGCCTTCGTCTGGGGTCACACAAGAAAGCCAAGAAGAGGCATTTCAGGGTCCAATAGGCCCAATCTGTAGGCAGTGCAATGACACCGTGCCTTTGCTAATCATTTTAGGAAGGTAGACTGACTAAGGGTTAATATCTGCTGTAAAGCCTTCCTCAGGCAGCTCTTACCCTAATGTAGTAACAGCATGGCAGCAATATCCTCTGATCCATTAGAGCCTTATCTGGAGTTCTTTATTCATCTTCTAAAATCCCTTTAATTCATGTCTTCCCAGAAGATGATCAACCATCTTCTGACTTCATCCTACTTAGCTGTGTATATAATCACCTAAAGCTATTCACAAAAAGAGTCCTGATATCTTGCTACATGGGTTATAAAAAAATCCACTTTATCCTCCATAGGAAGAATGTTTTTATCTCTTTCCTCTTTTTTCCTTAGACAGATTAATAATTTCCTGGTTTTATCACAACCCCCATGGGTGCTGGACTATTCCTCATGCTTGGTATATGCTGTACTCTTCTTTGATGCTAAGTTCAGGATTGCTTCCAATACTTTAGTAGCACTCCATCACAAACAGTTGGGTTTTATTTACTATTAATTCTGCTCTTAGTAAAGTCCTATTTTTTCCCCCCTAGTAACATGTATATTTGATTTATTCCCTGTGGGTGGTCCTGTGATGTGACTTGGTGCATCCCTCAGTTCCTGGGAGCAAGGGCTACTGAGTGCAGTTGTGCTTCGTGCATAACAGTGAGTAAGCAACAGCCACTCACCTGGACCAGCAAGGACAAGTATGTCTGGTATCTCACCTAGAAGCACCTGGATCCACAGAGCCCTGGATTAGGCACCTTGGCTTTCTGATCGGGTGAGAGAAGGTCACAGTTAACCCCTGGAATTTATCATCCACTTCAGCCTCTGCAAGTCTCCCTTGAGAACAAGAAACACTGCTCAAAACACAACATCTCCTCACAACAGCTGTCTGCTTCTCACTTGTCCAGTGGAAGATCCAGGAGCTCATCAAGCTGTGCTGACAGCTAGGATGCTCAGAAGAGAAACCACCTGTTTTTCACATGTAGCTAAGCAGTAGACGTTCTTGTCACAGAGTGTTGTGTGTGCTTAAACATTACGTCTGTTCAAGAGAATATTGGATAGGTTCATGGAGGAGGAATTTAAATTAGTTTACTACATTTAGAGAAACCAGGGTAATATCCTAGATGGGCTTTGGTGTAGCTGAGCCACCCTCAGGGTGTTTCTTATGCTCCTTGTCTTGACAGTGAAATGGGTTCAGCCCCTAGGGGTGTACTTGGGGGGAACCAAGCCCAAATCCCACAGAAGCTGCACACCAGACCTGGTGGCAATAGGTCATTCCCCAGGCCCTCTCTAGGGACAGAAGTAGAAGCCAGGCTTGGGCTTGCTATGCCTTGGCTGTTCCTGTTCTTGCTGAGCTGAGCTAAGACACTGTAGGTATGGCAGCAGCAGAGTTTTTCCCCGGCTGTGCTCTTTAGGGTGGTTGGCTCTGGCAGCACACTCTGAACAGGCCTATCAGGGGGAAGGATGCAGGTGGAGGGTTGCCTGTTGATGTATTGCAATGCTTTTAGCTGCTCACAGAGCATTAATTATGGCTTATAGGCCCTGCAGGGATGTTTTAAGGATCTGTATTTGTGTTCACATGTGCTACTTAATTCACATGTTAATTTTTCAGATCCAAATGGGGGTGATTTTTCCCCACCTGCTTCCTTGGTGTGTTGGGCTGCCTAGGTAATGTTAGTGAAATCTTTTGCAATCTTGGGATGGAAGATGGTCCACAGAGGCAAGACCTGACGCATGATTATCCCTAGGCAGGGAAAAGTGACCTCAGCATAAAGACATAGGAAATCTATTAGAAATTTTCTCTTTGGAACAGATGGTGAACCACATTCCTCTGCCACACTCACTCCTTCTGGAAAGAAATAATAATGCAAATGTCTCACATGGAACCATCAATGCTGATCTTAGTGAGCACCAACAAACAAGGCTGAGCTCTTCTGTGTCAGGGTAAACATTGAATACATAATGGCACAGAAACAAGGCCAATCTCCTCCCTTAAAGAATTGTTGGCAAGTAAATATTTACCCTCCATCTTCAGATGCAGTTTTTTTATAACTTAGGCTTTTCTATGGAAATGCTGAAGTTATGGGTAATGTCAATATGACTAGCTGAAAACCAGCCAACTCTTCTGCCAAGGAGCGATACTTTGGTCAGATTTGCAAGAGATAAAGTAACAGCCTCATCTGGCAGAAAGCATGCTGAATTCTCTTTTCCTCCAGAGGCATTAAGGTTCTTCTTTAGCCTTGGGAACCAACAGATGGCTGAACAATGCAGAGATGGAAATGAAAAGCAATTAAAATCTCTTCTACCAGACCACTGGAATTATCATATGAGAACATCTCTGCTGTCCCTTAGCCTGGTGTCTCTCCCCTTTTTCTGAGCAGCAAGAAGAGTTGCAGAGAAGGTGGCAGCCACCACAGTGGACATCCACAGTCTGGAACAGAGCATGTGCCCAGGAGACTTCTCCTCGCTCCCCTCCTAGTCAAGCAGCAGAGGTCGTATACTGGGCCTGGAGGAGTTAAAATCTCTTTCAGAGAGACTTTAGTCTGTCAAGTGTGATGGAGGATTGTTTCATTATTCATATCAATGTTTTTTTTCTCTTCTGAATGCTTCTAAGCCTTTGTCCTTGGTAAAAGTCACACAGCAGTGAACTTTACAGGTTAAGTATTTATTGTCTAAAAGTAGTCTTTCCTTTTATCAGTCCAAAATTCGTTGTCTTTCTCTCTAATTGCATGTCCTCTGTTCTGGTATTATTGGGCAGTCTCTGTGAGGGAATGATTTACTTCTGCCTGTCCAGAGGTTATTTTCACAGAATCACAGAATCACAGAAAATTATGAGTTGGAAGGGACCCACAAGGATCATCTAGTCCAACTCACCATCTAATACCCGTANNCTTTCCGAAATCCATGCTGACTAGATCCAATGTCGTGGTTGTTCTGCAGCTGCTGTGTAATGGCACTCAAGACCATCTGTTCCATGACTTTGCATGGGACTGAGGTCAGGCTGACTGGCCTATAGTTGTTAGGATCATCTTTCCTACCCCTCTTGTGGATGGGTGTCACGTTGGCCAATTTCCAGTCTTGTGGCACAACATCGGTAAGCCAGGACTGTTGGTAGATTGTGCAGAGTGGCTTGGCGAGTTCATCTGCTAGTTCTTTCATGACCCTCGGGTGGATTCCATCTGGTCCCATAGACTTATGAGGGTCCAAGCCATTCAGCAAGTCTCTGACTACCTCCTCTTGGATTACAAGGGGGTTATACTGCACCCCGGTTCCTTCCATGCCACTGCTGATCCAGTTTTCTTGCGGGCAGTTTGTTTTGCTATTAATTTTTTGTACTTATTTTTCCCATCTCTTGTATTCATCTTCTTTCTATACCACACTACTTCAGTCTCCCTATCTCTCTCCATTCAGAAGGCTCTACTGGCTTCTAATAAATTTTGCTACACTCTCTGTTTCTACTGTGTCATTTTGCAGAGCTGTCATAGCCAAAGCCAGATGAAACTCATTTCTCTGTGTCCCAGGCTTCAATGCCATAGTGTCAAATAGGTCTGTGACACAGTGACAGAGCAGGGACAGGCCATTAACAGGCTTTTGTTCTTTATGATTTCATTCTTTAGGCACACAAATGCTGTGTTGATGTTGGCAACACATAGCCTGGATGGCATTTGCCTTACAGACACCCTTTGGGGTGCCACATATGGCAAGGAAAGGTGCTTTCTGTCAGCATTGCTTGCTGTGCCTCATTTGTATCTGTCTGTGTATCATGGCTGTGGTCCCCCAACACATCACAAGGCAAGAGGCAGCTCAAAATTAAGTTAGCTTCAAAGCCATGTTGCTGTAAAGACTTTTTGTTTGTTTGTTTTAGACTGAGTTTCCTTATATCTGGGCTTGTCAAATGCTTAGCAAATGCAATATTCATCTTCTTTTTGTGTAGTCATGTGGTTTGAAAATCTGCAGGGACAAGACAAGTGGAAATGCTCAGGAAGTGGTATGCCACCAGGAGTGAGGCTTTGATACTCTCCTTTTTCCTATGCATTGACTAGTACAAGATTTACAGAAGAAAGCTGAAGACTGATAACATAGGCTCAATTGGCTTTCCATGTTTCCTCCAGGACTAGTGAACACAGACACTCTTGTGTGATCTGAAGAGCTGGCAGGGATGCTCCTGTAATAGAGCTGCATAAAGGAAGGAGGAGAATGCTAAAGACTCCTTGCCGCTGTGATCATTTGTTAATTCTATTGCCCATTCAGGTGCTGCTGCACATGAAATCACTCACCAGATTGACCACTGATTGTGTTTTAGCAGTTCTTTGAACCTCTGTTTGATCTTCAATAGCTGCTTACATCTTCCTTTTGACTGCTTTGCTTTCAAATGGTGCCAGTCAGCATGAGGAGTGTAGATGAAGGCTTTTTGAAAGTCCAAATAAACCATCTCACTTTTCCTTTATCTGCTGTTCTGCTGACATGCACAAAGCATCCTAGAAGCTGTGTGAGACAAGAATACTTTTGCTGAAGCAGTGTTGGTTTATTCCTGTTACATCACCACTGTCATCTCAATGTTTTATTCTTTGAGCTTTAATTATCTTTTCAGATAATTTGCCCAGTTCAGAGTCAGGCTTATTGGTCTGTAATTCCCAGGATCATCACAAATGCCAATTTACTGCCCTCTAATTCACCTTCAATACAGTAGCTTGTTTTAATGAAATATCATAAGCAGTAGAAGACCTGGATTGAGGCTCTATGCCTTCCTGATCTCTGGATGTATGAGGCTGTTCTGGCACTTACTCTCTGAGCCTCTCAGTCCTTTGCAATCCCTTTTTCATTTCGCTCAAAGAGAGTGATCTTGGGTTGAACTCTTACTCCCCCCGCCCCCAAATGCGTGCTGAGGGATGCTGAGGAGAGATCACCACCTTTCTCTCCAATGTCTTTCCACACATTTTCCTTTCTGTCCCTTGTAGTCGATTCCTGGCAATGCTTCCTGGTCCTGGCAGTGCCTTGAACAGAGCCATTTTGATCCATAGACTGATAGTTGTGGTGTCCCAGTGGTGGTACAGACCCATACCCACCAGATGTAAGGCCTCAGGTGGCCAGTGTGCACTCTTTACTCATCTTTACATCCTCAACGAGAGCCAGAAGGTTGTGTGTGTGTGAAACTGCCTTGCTGCAAATCTCATTTTTTCAAGGCTGAGTCTGCCATCGCTTTTGTGGTTCTCTGAAAGGCTTTGGGTTCAGCATTTCCCCATGTCAGCTCTCTCAGGGCAGCAGAACTGCTGCTGGCTAGTGCCAGGTCAGGACCATTTCAGACACTGGAAGCAAAGAGAGGACGAACTGCTTTAAATCATTTTCTGGGTCTTCAGACTGCTGCCACCTTTTTTCTTGTTTCCTTCAGCAGTCCTGGGTTCTGACGACATGAGGTGAAGGGCCCCAAAGAAGAAAAAGTCTTCAGGGTTCGAAGGCTGCAAGTTTTGGTGCCTGTCTCATGTGAAGGGCTGAAGGGCTTGCTGGGGGTCTAAGTCAGGGGAAAGGCTGGGCTGTGAATGATTGTGAGGTAAAACAGAAGTCTTTCCTCCTGGAGGCTCCAAGTGGTTCATGGTACCTCCAACCCAGGTGCAGGAGGTTGAAGAAGCTTTGCATAGGCCACATCAGAGTCAGGCAGAGTCTGTTGTTGTCCAGCTTCCCTCAGCACTACAAAGAGTTGATACACATGCTGAGGGCCTTACAAATAAGTTTACAGATGAATAAAGCTTGGAGCAGATCTCTTAGCAAAACTGGATCCTTTATGAGGCACAAGGGCAGGCAGGTGCATGCATTGCTTTTTCTTTCACCTCCTCCCATGCTGAACTGTTCTTTTCAACTGGGATTGATTTATCTACATAAGAATGACATTTAAGGGCAATCTGTTCACATTTGGTACGTAGCAATTTATAATCCATATCTCTACCTTGTTTAATCCTGCTGCTCTAAAGTGAGTCTCTTTATCATCAGCTGGAAGGCTCAGTAAGTGAAATGATACATCTTTGCTCATTAAAAACGCGACTCCCATTCTCTGTGATGAGTATGTAGCATAAAACGTTTTAGCATCCCATTTGCTTTTCATTTTCTCATGCTTGCTATTTGTCAAATGAGTCTTTTGCCTCTTAATATACTGATTTTGTGTGTGTTCATCTGCCTTTCAACAGCCTTCTCCATTCCTGTAGGCTGCTATATCAGAAATCACAGATCCAGTGCTGGTTTATAAACAGCGACTCAGATGATCCCTGGGTAAACTTTCTCCTAGCTTTTCCTGGTAATGTCACACCTAAGGACTTTAATATATGTGTTTGAGACCTGAGTGTGTGTGTGTGTGAGAGTATGACATCTAAACATAAACTCAGTCTTGCTGGAACAAGATAAGCTGTAAACATTAATAGCACATATCACACCATGGCCATCAGCAGTGTCAAACCTCTGTGTCCAAAATTGTCTGGAGATGGGGTAAACATGGTTTAATACTATCATGTGCTGTGTTCCACACCTATTGACCCAGCTTGGATTGTCTAATGATTAGGGGTGGGATGGAGAAGGCACCAAATGTTCAGTGCTGTGCAGGGCTCCCTACTTCCATTTCGACCAAGAGATGGAGTAAAGGCAGGCAGCGCAGTCTGGACAGAATTGCCACACAGTAAGCCATGTATCTCTGAAGGTTGCTTCAGCAGAGGTAGGATTTAGTTGCTGAAATACGGGTGCCTCGTGCCATTTGAGACACCTTGGGGCATGCAGGGCATGCAGCTCTGAACCCAGAGCTCCCTCAGGAGTAGCCCAGGTAGGCTGGGAGGCCACAGAATCATCATACAAGAATAGTAAATGGCTTAACTGTGAGGGAAACATGTTATCTTGAACTCTTGCATTGGGTTCAGACTGATTTTGAGATGGGAAAATGATTATTAATATCGAATGGTAAGTGGTCATAGGCATTGATATAATGGCAGAAGGCAATAATAGAATCTCAGGGTATGAACTCAGACAATGGTATCTGAACATCTTCAACCTGCTGCCTGGTGTCAAATTGGTTTGGCTGTGGAGAGGAAAAATTAAAAAAAATACGTCAGAGAGCTCTTGAACGTAAAAAAGAGAGTCCTTATGAGTGCCAATAGAAACACCTATTTTTGTAGGCACTGAATAAGCATCAGAATCTGCTTCTTTGCTCAACAGGATTTCTAGTACAGAGGAGGGGTGAATAAAAGCCATAAAATAGTCATGTGCTGACATCTTCAGCAAAGTGCCAGGTACATCTTTTGTACCCATCCACCTAATGCCTGCACACAGTCAGTGTCCTGAGGACATGTACTGATGACACAGTTTCTGGAGAGACGGATTGTTGCACAGATACTTTATGGACTTCCTTTCCGTGTGTGCATAGAAAATAATCTGGCAGCAACATGTAAGAAACCTGCCTGGGTAGCCAAGGGACAAATGAGGACAGTGTGTTTAAGTGTCGATGCTGCATGCTGTCCTCATTTGTTCCTCAGCCAAGCTACTAGCATGTTCTTTTCTTAATTTGATCTACTACTCCTAACCTACTTTATTTCTAGCACAACCTTTCACCACAACAGTTACCCATCTGCCAGCTGCACTACCTTTCTTAATGCAGTGAATAAAATGAAATATCTTTTGTGCTGGAGTTCCTAAAAACCCTAGATCAAACCTGTGGGTGATGCCTGTAAGGAAAGCAGCCCTGGTGCCACCTGGAAGAGGTTCTGAGCACCTTATACACCCTCTGGGCATAAGCCACTAAGGGCTGTTGCCATCTCATTCCCGTTCTAGCCCTTCTCAATTTGCTTTTCAGCTAGAGGCAGCTGTATTTTACCACCTCCCTTTTTAGATGGCCAGCTGAGAGAGAGCATAAGGTACCAGACGGTCAGAGCAATCACATCGGGGTGGAAGCAGACTTCGAATGCTGGATGTGGTCAGTTTGGGTAATTTGCATTTCCAGACTCTGAAAGACTTGCATGCAAATGACAAGCATCTGGCATGGAGCTTTGATACATCCTTCAAATTGTGAATAACACCTGATTAGAGATTTGCAAAGGTAGTACCTCTAGTTAATAGGGATGATAAATGTGCTCTGTGCGTGTACATGGCCATGTCTGACCTCAGCAATATTTAAAGTTTTTGAGCAATTTGTGAAGGATGGACAAATTAGAAGAAGTAAATGAAAAAGGTCGTACAATGAAACACCTGCCTTTGGCAGATCATGACAGAACAGTCTGATATCTTATTGTGATGAGGCAGCTGTTTTTCTAGACAAAAGAGATGTGGGAGATCTATTTATGCTTCAAATACAGTTTTGATAAGATGCCACTGAGAAACCAGTGGAACTAAAATACGTATTTGGAGATCAGTAGAGCTGACAATTAGAGTAAAAAATTGACTCAAAAGGAGATGACAGCTGAATGTGTTTCATAAGAGTGTAGTGAGTAAGCTTAAGAGCCTAGAGGTGTTCCTTAGAGATGAAACACAGGACTGATCTAATATTTTAATTAATCAAAGCTTAAGTGTCCTCTGGTAGAATTTGATACTCACAAAAAGGTAAGAGACATCAGCAGGACAGAAGAGGATCAGAATATCATAAAGCAGAAATTGGGTTACTTTCTAGACTAGAGAGGGTAAGGTCTGCTACTACTAATTGCAATGCCAGGAAGTCTGAGAAACTGCTTATGAAAAGCTCAGCTAAAAGATGGGTGTCTATGTCTTTGAAAGAGTCACGAGAACAGAGATCCTGGAAGTGCTGCTGCATCATATTGGCCGGCAAAAATGATTGATCTCTCATCAGTGTGTACATGTACCTGAAGGGAAGGTGCAAAGAAAACAGAACTAGACTCATTTCAATGGTGCTCAGTGGCAAGACAAGAGGCCATGGGCACAAACTGAAACCCAGGAGGTTCTTGAATGTCAGGAAACAATTTTTCACTGTGACGGTGACCAAGAAGTGGCAGAGGTTGCTAGAGATGTAGTGGAGTCTCAATTCTTGCAGATATTCAGAAGCCATCTGGACACAATCCAAGGCCACCCTTCCAACTTCAACCTTTCTGTGAGCCTGTGTGAAAATGATACAGCCAATAAAAATGCAAATGCCAGTCCTCTCAAACAAGGAATTTCCTGGAAAGTATGGGAATTACTACTGCCATCAGAAGAGCTGCTTGCAAATAAAAGTAGGCTGCAAAAAGCCTTTGTGAGCATCAGAAAGCAGTTCTGCAATGGTTTCTCAGTAGGTGCAATGGGAAGGAAAAGCTCCAGTGGGATATAAGAAGGATTTTGTCAACATATAAGAGGAGTATGGTCATTTGTTTGCTAGAAAGGATGGGGGGTTGGGCTCAGATTGCAGTTGCAAGCCTGTATTTTTAAACTGTCACGAAGGATGAATACACCTTTTAGAGTATTTCTCCAAACCTGAAGCTTCAGAGAGGGTGCCTTGGTATCAGCAGGCCAGTGTTATATGCACATTCTTTAATTTTCTAGATGATAATTTTTAAGCCCTCGCTTGCCCTCTTCTTGTTTGCTTCCTAAATTGGGAAAAAGTACAAGCATAGCAGACTTAAAACACACTCTTCTGTGCTTTTCTAGGTTGTTGTAAGTCTAGGTTTTGGGAGATCAAATGTGTCATTATAATTGGCCTGGGCTGCCTTCCTGATGCTCCTTGCTTCCCGCTAGAGATTTGTGCAGTATTTCTTGTTATTGGAGGATTATCTTTCACAATAATATTCCAAATATATTTAATGGTGCTCTCTGGGAAAATTACTTCATTCAGCAGTTCCACATTCCTGGGACACCTGCTTAGAAATGTAGCACTCTGAGGGCATGAGCAGTGAAGCTCCTCATTCTGCACATTACACCAGGAAATATTTGTATTCCCACTCTGAATTTTCCTGCTCAGTCATAGTCGCTCACACCCTTAGTGGATTGCTCCATGTCCACCTTTGCTTTCCTGGAGTTGTCACAGTCTGCCATGTAAGGGGAGGCAGGAGGGGAGAGAGGTGAAGGCGCCCAGGTCCTGTGTCACTTGGAGGTGACAAGAACTGGGGGAGAGGAGGGTCAGGGACATCTCTGTGAGCTGACTCCCAGCTACAGGCTCCATTGTCCCTCATTGTTCTGCTTGCTGTGCCTCTCTATACACCTGGCATGAACCCTGGTGTTTGGCTTGCAGTGCAGAGCCTCCTGAGCACCAGTCAGCCTGCTGCAGTACTTGGAGCCTTAGGGAGACAAGGTTTCCAAGAGAGAAGCTGACTCCAGGCAGGTTTACACATACCCACCCCAACTTCTGCAATGAGCCCTAGGCCACCCACTGCAGATTGCTAGAAGTTTGTAGACTCAGGAAGACAAAATTAAAGTACCTTCATCCAGGCAAGGGTGTGTGGAGTGTGCCCTAGTACCTAGCACTGCACTTGGGCACTGGTCATCTGATACGCCTTATTTTGGGCTGGTAGAGGAGCTGTGGCATAAACTTAACTGCAAGACAAAGGGAACAACATAACACTTGTGTATCTGTCAGTGGTGAAGGATAATTCCTTTTTCCCCTCCCCTTTGGTATGGATATGTGTATTTTACTGTCAGCTTCAGCTGAACAAGAGAAAGATGTTTGTGCTAGAAGACCATAGTCTGTGACATGCTGGGAATCTGTGCCACTCTGCTCTCTGCAGCGTAGATAACAGTGATGTCACAGTGCATCTCCCCAGCCAAAGAGAAATGCAACCACAGCAGCAGCATAGATGCTGCAGCTCAGAGTAATGATGCCATTGCACTCATGACTCAGAGATAGTCCCCTTTCTGGGAATATTCTGGGTGCATTCTGGCTTTCCCAGCTGTGGTACATGGTCTGGCTAGCTGGCGAGGCAGGCTTAGAGAGACTGAGACGCTGGCTTGCCCACTATCTGCACTGTAAACTCCAGCCTGGGCTGGGAGACTGCCCCAGCACAGGCAACAGGCTGCTATTTTATGCGGGATAAATTGAACCTATACTGGGTCAACCCTGAGTATAAGGGATATCCCAAGCTTGGTACCTCCAACAAACATTGTAGATGTTTTTAGCCTGAGCTACCACTAGCACCATGAGCACAAAACCACGGCAATCACAGAGCCCTAAGGGATCATGACCCTCACAAATCTCTTACTGCTTTTATCACAGCAGATAATACAAGTTGACTGGAGTGGGAGAAACTTGCCCAGGGATTAATGACACCTTCAGGTTTCTTTCCGTTTTCCTTGGAAGAATATAGCAACAACCAGTGCCAAGAACTGGTCACACTGAGCCCATCAGCTCCTCTTTTCTCATGGATGCAGGCTAAGCTGCTGCTTCTTAAGATTCAGGAGACTGTAGAGAATATTTCAAGACTCATTGCACCAAAGCCTCCCTCGCTTCAGAGCTTTGATACGCCAAATATGGAAACAAACCCAATCTTCGCCTTTTCTAATTACTGCTCAGTGCTTGAGATGCGTCTTTCACATTTCTGGCTGCCATGGGAAAGTAGTGATGTGGAAAGCTGATGTGCATTAAAAGACCGCCAGTTTGGCTCCCTGTTGCTTCTTCTCTGTTGCTGTACTCTGCTGCCTGCAGTACACCCTGAATTTCTGTAGATGTTGCTGCATGCCTGCAGTCTCCCAGCAAAGCTTTCCAAAGAGGGGAGCCCACAAGTCCAGAGCATCTGGAGGGACCTGCACCTTCAGAGGGGCTTCTCTTTCCTCCCTGGGCTCATGAAAGTGAAGATACAGGTGTGGAGGCTGATCTCGCTGTCTGACAGCAGGTCTTGAGAAACCAGCTAATTAGGATGGATTGAGACGGATGCTGAAAGGTCACTGTGGGGTTAAAGGTCTACTGAAAATCATTGTTGACCTGTGTTGCATTGCCTGTGCCACTGGGTTCCTCAGCACTGGCCCCACACTGGTGGGAAGGACCTGGTCTGGAAATATGGCTGTTCCTAATGTCATCTTTCCATCCTGGGAAATCAAAGGGTTTGCTGGTATTGAACTCCCAAATGTGTTGCAGAGCATCCCACAGGTGTGAGCCAGGCTTTCCTCTGCACTGCATGTACCCACCCTCTTGGGTTATGAGAACCCACAGGCTCCAATACACAAGTTTTGGGAGCAGGGAGGATTCCTTTTGTAACCTTAGACTGCTGTGGGCTCTGCAAAGTAATGTGCAGAGTTACCAGTTGAAACTCATGGTGTGCAAGCCCACGCACTCCCTGCTGCCCTGGGGATATTAGCTGAAGCCAGGTTAGAGATTGATGTGACTGCTCTTGATTGAGGGTGGGTAGGCAGGAATCAGCTGGATTCCAGGAACCAGGAGTAAATCCCAGCAGATGGGAAATACACTCCTTTGTGACAGATGCAAGACCTTAGAAGCAAGGAAACTTCAAAGACGATTACCCTGAGATGTTATCTGTGCCAGGCAGACATACAAAGACTGGAAAGGCTCTTGTATCAGTGCGTTTAGTGCCATGTATCATGGGGCTCCTCAGCCCTCTGGGATGGACACAGTGGTTGGGGGAAGAGGGGAAGGAGTGGGGCAGCAGGCTTGCAGCTAGGGAGGGAGTTAGGCTGCTGCACAGCTCTTTTCTCCTACCTCCTGCAACAAGCAATGCATGGGGTAATGCAGGTGTCGGATCTCTACCTCCTTCTTTTTCTATGCCCCTCTCGACTAAGTCCACCTTGTTGTATTAATGCAAGTCTCTAATTTGTAAACACAGGAGAAATTTCTCATGGGAGAAATTACTTACTCTGGTTTAAAAAAGCAGACAAAGAATGATGGTAATAGGTTTAAAGAAACAGCCCTAATTGAAAAACGTCCAGGGAGAGCTGGAACAGAGAACTGAGATATTCACGTCAAACCTGACCAGGATCTCTTGGGGCTGATCTACAGTACATGATAGGCTTGGCATAAGTGTTTGGCATGTTTCTTCACAGGTGTTGCTTCTTTTCAATATTTATGTCCTGAAATGAAAGGTATGATGTTTTGGGGAAGCTGCAAATTACTGATTGTCGCTGTCATGACGTAGAGACAGAGCTGTGAGCCCTGAGCTGAGGCTCATGTTGCTCAGAATCATCAAAGGCAAGTCCAGTGGAGATGCTGTTATAAACTATAGCCATGTCCTAAAATGATGGTAGTCAAAGGTCTTAGCATTAAGTGGAGTATCTGGGAAAGGTTGGGATGAAGGGTGTAGCCCTCCTCACCCTTTATCTCAACGTGTCAAAGCAGCCAACCCGGACTGCCGGAGGGGAAATATCAGTTGAAGGGAGTGCAAATAGTTACAAGGCCCAAGGAGTTGGCAGTGCCACTTGTAGCAAGCAGGGAATGGAAGAAATGCACACCTCTGCCCTCTTCCATGAAGCTATTTTAATCTTCTGCACCCTGCCAGTGGTGTAAGTCATAGATATCTTGAAGAGGACAGCAGGGACTGTGGGGCTGTCAAACTGGGCTGCCCAAAGCAGAACCTGGCCAGTTTGAAAAGCTTCACACTTGTGGTTTGACCCTAGTTGGTAATTAAGGACAACACAGTAGCTTGTTCACTCCTAGCCCCTCAGTGGGACGGGGAGAGAATTGGAAAAAAGTAAAATTTGTGCACTGAGGTGAAAGCTGTTTAATAGGACAGAGAGGAAAGGGGGAAAATAATGATAAAACAGTTAGAATATACAAAACAAGTGATGCACAATACAATTGCTCATCACCTACTGACTGATGGCCAGGCACTACCCAAGTAGTGACCCCCAGCCAGCTTTCCTCACAGTTTATATACTGAGCATGATGTCATAAGGCATGGAATATCCTTTTGGACAGTAGAGGTCAGCTGTTCTGGCTGTGTCCCCTCCCAGCTTCTTATGTGTGTCCCCGATCCCCGACTTCTTACTGGTGGGGTGGTGTGAGATACTGAAAAATCCTTGGGTCTGTGTAATCACTGCTTGGCAACATCTAAAACATGAGTGTGTCATCAACATTATTCTCATCCCAAATCCAAAGCACAGCACTCTACCAGCAACTAGGAAGAAAATCAGCTCTATCCCAGCTGAAACCTGAGCACAGTTCTGCCTCAATTCACATCCTGGAACATTTGTTTGTCCTGCCTGCCCCAGGCTTGCATGGATGTGTGGCTCCCATGGAGACTGAAATGCAGGAGCAACCAGCAGAACAGAGCTGATGGCTGCTGTGGAGCAGGCACAACACAGTGCTTATGCCCTACGTATGTTCACATCCTGTGCAGGAGTGCAGGATCCAGACAAGTGCCCATTCACCTCAACATCTCAGCAGCTGTTGTGTGTCCTTGGGATAAGTGTAAGAAAAAGACAAGTGTGTAGTGCAGCCTCTCCAAAATACCCCCTCATCTCCCAGAGATCTGCAGTTCAGGGACTCTCTGACCAGAGCCTCTTCTTTAAGCCATCAGTAGGTTTGTCCTCCTTGACTTTGGTGCACTGCCTTTTGCATCCATGTTGATATTGAACATCCCCAACACCCTGCAACTAGGAGTCCGACAGTTTAAAAAAACGTTTCTTGAAGAACCACCATTTCTTGTTTGCTTCAGACCAGCCACTTCCTACATTCATTTCATGCTCCTCAGCCTATTTCTGATATAAGAAGAGACAGCAAATATCTCTGCTTTTGGCAAATGCACTGAAATCTTCTTGGCTCACCCTAGACCCTGGCAAGTCTAAGGGCAGGCTTAGGCTACATTCAGCTTGCACGCTGTAGACTGTCTATCACTTTTAGGATGTGAACATTAGCTGGACGCAGATGTCACCCTACAACTTTTCTTTAGCAAGAAGAGAGAGACATTGCCAGATACATCTGCTCTCATGAAATGCCAGGGTAGTCAAGGTACAGGCTGCTCGAGGGGTCTTGGCAGAGCCTGAAGCAGGGCAGGATGAGATTGCAGCTGTGGTGAGCTCCTGGTACTGCAGACCCCATGCCCCTGTCTGACTGGCACCTGGCGAGCAGGTAGGATCGCACAATAGCCATGCCACTCGGGGCTTGAATAACTCATCCGAGACTTAGTAGGTCGCAGAGATAAGCCCATTCTCATTGGCAAGTGAATCAGAGGAGAGATAAGGCAGCCTGCTGATGGGACTAATCCACTTTCTGAAGGGCTGTGGGTGAGTGAAAAGCATCCTTACCCCATTCACTGAGTGGTGGCAGCAGCAGCAGTTCATCTCTCCTGGGCTCTCCTGTCCTTTCAGTGTTAGCCCTGCAAACAAAGGGAGGCTGCTTTGCCAGCCAGGAGAAGCAAGCCTGGCCTTTGAACATCACAATAGCTCCTTTCATTGCTTTCAGCTGCCTTGCTCCACTCTACTCTCCCATGAGGAGCTGAGGACAGAGTCTGGGCTGTTTGGAGCCCAGGGATAGGGAGCTCTTGGCCTGGAGATCTGCTGCCCTGGTTATTTGAAGCAGCTGCTTGGCTCCTTTCAGATAGGCAGGTCTTTCTCCCAAGAGTTGCAGCACTGAAATTGTGACACAGCTATGGTAGCAGCTGGGGGAGAAATATTTGCCCCATGCAAGGACATGGTTTTCAGGTGGGGTCTTGTCTGTCTTCACCTGCACATACATTCCTGTGCCGGCATCCCTGCCAAGCCCAATGTTTTGACCTGGCTATCCCCCTGTCAGTTTATGTGCAAAGATCTCGCCCTCCTCTTTGGGAACAGTGCTTTGGCATGCATTCACTCTTCAGAGGTAGGGAATGGTGATCCAGCCGCTCTCCTTGGCCAGTCTGTGAGGAGACAGCTCAGCTCAGGAAGCACTGATGCTTGGGACAGCAAGTCATTCACCCCTTTTTTACCTCTTCCCTGTCCTTTATTTCATTCATTCATTCTTTCATTCTCTCTGCTCATTCATCTCCCTATTTCAATACGTTTTAGGAGTTAGCCCTCATTTTGGATAGTCACGCAGGGGAGCAGCTGGTACCAGCATAAGTTACACTGTGGGGTAGGCAGGTCGTGGCAGTCAAAAGTGGTAGAATACATATATGTATATACACACACACTGTTGTTTTTTTTTTTTTAAGAATACCTTAGGACCTCTAAATTGTATTTGGAAATCTGTTTTGCCAAAGACTAGTCCCACCTCCCAGAGTCTGCTCCCTTTAGTTTCTTTATGCTTCTGAGCAATCTGCTCCTACACATGTTAAGAAGCACTTAGCAAGTGCCTAAAAGCCTCAGAAAAGGAATAACCTAAGGATTTAATAAACTGCAAACAAAATTATATAAAAAAATTTCCCAAGCAGTTGAGTTTTCAGTGATTAAGAAAATACAATTTCCTGTAATTAAATCTTAACAAGAAATGTTATTATAAACACTCTATCCTGGCTTTTGTAATAATTGCCCATTCCCCCAGAACAGTAAACAGAATTAGAGTCTGCAACACACACTGTAATCCATGTGTCATTTTGATCAAATTTACCTTAATAACTTTATCTGGAGAGAAAAGTTGAATCACAGTGTCTGAAATGGAAACCCCTGCACATCAAATGTGAGATGTGACTGTTTCTGGGGCTCGGGCAGGGGCCAGCCAGGGTTGGTGATGCTGTCAGGGCAGTCCTGTCCTTGCATGGGCTCCCTCCAGAGCTGCTGTGGCACCCTAAACCACAGGGATAAATGGGCTTGGTGCTCCTCTCTGGGTTGTGGGGCATATACCCTGCTTGTGGCTTAAACCCTCAACATCTCCATATCGAACTTCCTTGGTGCAGCATCCCAAATCTCCCTTCTGGGAAGCCCTGCTCTGCAAAGGTCATTTGTTCACATCTGTGGTTTCACAGGTTCACAGGTTATTCTGAGTTGGAAGGGACCCACAGGATCATCTAGTCCAACTCCCAAGCGAACGCCCACACAGGGATCAGGCCCACAAGCGTCGAACCATGGGCACCACGCTTCATCCATCCAAGCCTTCCACCACCTAGACAATGTCACTGAGCTCCTCATGGAGTCTTCTCTTAAACACCTCCAGGGATGGCGACTCCACCACACCCCTGGGCAGACCATTCCAGTGAGAGTGAAACAATGGCCCGTACGGGGATCGAACCCACAACCTTGGCGTTATTAGCACCACGCTCTAACCAACGGAGCTAACCAGCCCTTTCCACAATGTCTTTTGTGCCTGGTGCCTCCATTCACACAGTATTTGATGACAACACTGCCACCTGCATTTTAGAGCTGGTGTAGGGGGTTGTGCCAACATGTCCCTGTCCTGTTCCTCTTGGGTCTGACTGCAGCTGCTGCAACCTTACCCACGGTGCTTGACTCCCCTTCCCTCCCTTTGCCTGAGTCTACAGCCTGCTGTGCCCTTTCTGCCCTTGCTGCCTTAAATCTGTAACTCCCTTCTTCCAACCTTCGGCTATTCTCCTCCTTTCAGGCTCCCCAGGGCTCTCCCAGCCCTGTCTGTCCCTGGCTGCAGGCACAAGAGAGGTTTTTCTCCCTGCCTAATTGCTCTCCTCAGCACAGCTGACAAGGCTTCATGCATTCTCCCTATGATCCCCTCCCAGACACAAGGGATGGGAATAAAAGTTGAGCAGAGCACAGCATGGGGAGTGCTGGCACATCCTTCCCAGGCAGCGGAGACTAAGCAGCGGCTCTGTCAGCTGGCTAACAATTTCCAGCCTAACCTGAAATCAGTCTGACAGCAGCTGAGCAGCCCACTCACCCTGGGGGGTAATTTTTAAAGCTGGTAATTGGCTGTCATTGCTGTTGTGTCAGGCTATGCCACTAGCCATCCAGTGAATCCTGGAAAACAGATGGGGTGAGGAACCTGCTTGCACAGAGGCGAAGGTTTCTCATATGTGCCAGGATGGCCACAGGTGAGATGGGGCAGTGGCTGCACACACTGGGCAGGGCTGTCTGGATACTCCTGCTCTGCATCTCGTAGTGCTGGGGAAAAGTACAGCTCCTGTTATGACGAGGAGCTGTTTGCAGCCAATGTGAAAGAGATCTTGTGAACAGCTTGCTGGAATGCTGCTAGCAGATTTTTTTTTGGAAGGGCAGAAAGAGTTGGAAGGTGATGGTCTGGTACCAAAGGGAGGAGTCTGAGCTTGGATTCAGACTAGTCTTGCTTTTGATACTGTACCCAGCCACAGGAAGAGGCTGGTTTCTCTTGGAAATGTTGTCCAGATGTGCGTTGAAGAGACAGCAGTGGCAGAGCATAGCACTGAGCAAAACTTGGATTCAGTATCTGCAGGGACTTCTTATATTTCAGTAGTTGCTTACATCACTAGGTGGAGATGAGTATAGAAACTGGGGAGGTTTGAGGGGAGTGCAGAAGCTTTAGAAATACTATGCCCTTTTTTTGTCAAAAGGCAAACACCTGGCCAAGCTGTACAATTTTGTTCAGTAGGACATTGCGTTTTTGCATCTTTGTTACTTCTTTGAGCTGTAGTTTAAGAACCTGCTGTTTTTGTTCTCTAGTGACTCAGCTTCCCAGATAGATGAGCCCCAGCTCTTGTGCCTCCTATGAGACCCTGTGAACCCACGGAGGCTCTCCTTGTTACGTTGCAGGAGAGGACTCAGCTTCTCAGGGAGAATGGGAAGCCGGAAATGAGAATCCTGCAAGGGTTTCTGCTTCCAAGGAAGCATGGGTACAAGCCAGAAAGACCAGTTGTCCTTTGCCTCCTGGTCCTGTCAGTAGGTACCTGGCTGTGAGAAGAAGACAGATCCTGCCAAGGTGTTGCTGGCCAGACAACACGGCAAATAGGTAGAACATAAATGGTGGAATGCCTCTATCTATCTGCTTATCTATCTACTTACCTACATATTTTTCACTCCAGCATTCCTTCTTCTACAGTTACACAAATCCATCCATGTCTCTAACAGAGAAGTGCCCCATTGCACTGTTTGATAGTAACATCTCCCTCTCTGAGTACTGTTTCTGTAGGGGCAATCACTATATGTAGTATCATGGCATCACCTATGTACAAAAGAAAAGGCTCTGCACCTGTGAAATATGGTGATGAACCATCTTCTAACCCTGAAAACCTCCAGACAAATATACAGCAGATGCCATGTCTCTAAACAAGGGCTTCTTGCAGAAACAAAGTTATTTGTTGTACAGGATCCAGCAGTCCTGCCAGCCTGAAAATACACATGCTCCCACTGGACTGAGTCCTGCATTATTTCAGGGAGGTGGCAGGGCAGATTCCACAGTCCACATACTCCATCAATGCATTTTGCTGGCCAATTTCTTATCTATCAGAGTCTAAAATGCCTGCTGCTGTCAGAGTGTTTGAACAACGTGCCAAATCCTTGCTCTGTGTCACACTGCTGGCATCTGTTTATTGTTCTGGCAATAAACCAGTTTATACTGTCACGATCCAACCCAATGGTTCTCCTGAGTCAGTGTAGGATGGCTTAGGAAAGCAGTTTACTTTTCATAAGGTTTTTATTAAAAACAACATTGGAGAGAAGAGTTTCTGTGCTGAGATGGTGGAAACAGCTGGGGGATTGTTTTTTTCCAGCACATCATGCAGCCGGTATTTTATGTGCAGTCTTCCTGCAGGGGATGGCCTTGATTCTTCTCTTCCTTCCGCAGGTGTAAATGAGGAATCTTTTTCGTGGAGTTACCCTGCTGTGAAGCAGGTGTAAGCAAGAGGAAAATCAAGCCTATCTAAAAAGAATTGGCAAAGTTAAAGTCTTTGGGAACATGTCAGAGATTGCTGCTTCGGTAGGTACTTGAGGCATATTTTCTGTCAACCCAGACAGCGGGGCTGTTGGCAATAGAAACCAAGTTTTTATTTAAACTTCTTCAGCTGTTCAGTGGAAAGCAAGGCTGTGGCAGGGCTAGGCTTAAAATTCAAGGACACTCCCCATAGGAATATGCTTACTTCTCAGGGGAGGGCTTGGTGCGACCAAGCAGCTCTGGTGAGAAACTCAGCCATTCTGAGACCGGTTTGAGCACCAAGCAGCATTTGAAAACAGGTAACTCTGAACATTTCAGCAAAGGAGAAACTATTTCAAAAGATCCAGTGTCATGAGTGAATCAGACGTGCAGCTTTGAAACAGAACTTCTCGTGGGATCTCATCACCTGAAATCTATTGGGGGTTGAGTTCTTTCGTGCTTGATGTGTCCACAGTAGTCTTTAGCTGTGAGCCCCCTAGGGTACAGACCCTTGTCTGGAAACTGAGGCTGAAGGGAACAGGAAAAATTTGTTCAGACCAAAATCAGTTTGGAGTTCTCTCCTATATTGGCCGCTAGATTTCCAGCTCAGGGGTATGAGATACTCCTGGTATTTCACCTTGTGGCCTTATCTTTCTGAAGTCTGGCCTCTTACCCATTGGGAGGAGAAGTGACTGGAAGCCCATCTAGCTTCAGCCACTGGAATATGAGGGTTTATCTGCAGCAAAGGAAAGAGAAGGCATACAGCTGGGCTACAGGCAGTGTTCCACAAACTCCCTGGGTGGGTTATGAAAGCTGGAAAGTTAACACTGAGACCTCAAGTAGCACTTGTGAGGAAGGCAGCTACTATACCTTGTGCACACTGTGCCTTTGCTGGAGAAGCCTAATGCTCACTGGCTGTCCTGTGCTGACCCCCAGCATGTTTACCATTACAAACAGGTCAGTGACCATCTAAAATCTTGCCTATTTAAAGAAACTAGTCTGGTAGACCCAGTGCTGGCAGATGTAACCAGACCAGGGCTGTGCTGATAGAAATTTCCTATTGTCAGAGATGTTTATCCATCAGGAGACTGTGGCACTGATTTCAGCACTGAGAGTGTTTCATACCACTGGTGTAGTCCTATGCAACTGTGCACAGGCTTCCCACCTCATGTCTTTCCCCATGCCCTGCAAACAACCGGTGTCTGAGCTCACTTAGCTTACCTCTAGACTTCAGCATCCATTGCTCCTCCTTATTCTAGGCAACAGTCCCCTCTTGCCTCCACCTCCTCTAGGGAGGAAGCAGCATGACGTGATTAAAAGCAGAAGGCTGTAAGGAAAGGTGGCTTTTCTCTAATAGAAGATACAAACAAGAAAACCTACAGAGATTGTGTGCCTGGCTCAGTTTCATTAAGATTTTGAGCTTTTGGCTGATGACAGATGTTGAGTTAAATCACTCAGGTCATGTTTTATAGTCATTAAAAAAAACCCCAAAGATAAAAAAAGTGAGAAATTGTAAGCCATTTTCAGGATTTCCCCTCCCTTTATGTTTCTGCAAAATTTTAATTGTCTCGCTCTGCACTTTGCATTGATCTTTGGATGTTAAGACTGAGACCTTAAGCTAGGGATCATGCTCTAATTTGGCATCCCTGTTGCATAGTAATACATCTCCCTTGGCACTTTGTGCAAACATTGAATTCTTCTTCTAAATGCTGCACTGGCTGTCGGGACAGAAGAGCTCTCTGCTTTATTTGTGGCTCTTTTGAACACCACCCACTAGATCCCTCCTTGCCTTAGGAGACTGTGCAATCAAAGTGACATTCTACAAAGTCAGCCTGCCCTGAAGATGTATGCATGCAATTAGTAACCTTCTTACCCACCTGCATTTTTGGTATCAACCCTTCTTCCTCTTTGAAAACACTTCAGGAATGATCCCTCTGTGATCTTTATCATCCACCAGTGGCCCAGAGGTCCATACACCCAGAAGGAATATGAAAATAATCTGTTTTTCTCTAAGGGGACCAATGCAGTGACGATCTGTGGGACTTTGAAGATGAGGAATTTCTCACCAGTGAATGTTAAGCTGTCAAAGTTTTTATGAAAGACATTGGACCCAGGTCACCTCCCGACAAGCACCTGGGCTCCTATTTGGTCCTGACACTCCTTCTTTCTGGTAGATGGCTGGGCTGGGCTGATTTCCAACTTGCAGACTTGCAAAACTGCTGCGTGCACCCACTTCCCATGTCTCTGTCTATATGAGGGGCAAGTACGCTCCTGTAGAAAGGTGAGGAGAGCAGGCAGGTGCACAAATATATAAAGTTGATGCAAGTCAGTGTTACAGTGCTCACTTTCTGGAAGCCACAGACAGAATTTAAAGCACAAATGTGCCTGTCTGCTTCTATTCATTTGAATTTTGCGTGGCTGTTTTTTGAAGGCTTTGAAAGGGCTCTAAGTTTGTACCGTGTTAGGCATGTTCAATAATGCATTTCCTGCTTGCAATGTTTAAATGGTTATCTTCATTGTTATTTATTAAAACATCTCCAAGAATGTCTGGACATTCATGGCTCTGCATCTCAAATGATTCATTAAAACACCCTCTTTCCCTGTCAGGAACTCCACTCTTGCATTATCACCACTGAGTGGGTGAGAGGCTTGTGTCAGGCAGGATAAAATCTTTATCCCACTGCACATCTACAGGACAGAGATGTCTGCAGAGTGTCTTGGGGATGGAGGTGAGCATAGATTTCCAGCTCTGCCCTCTTGGTTACAGTGGGTCAGCTGTCCCCTACTGTTAACCCCCACTAGCAAGGTGCTGAGCTGCACCTGTCCTGCCCCTGTCTCCTCAGCATGGTTTAGAAAGTAGTGTGTCACACCTTGATAAACTGGCTACATGGATTCTGGATTAAAGCTGGCTGGTGCTGAGTTCAGAAGACAGGCAGGCAAAGCTGGCTGGCAAGGTCATCTCTGATACTTTTAATGATCATAATGGAAAACTCATGTAATTGTAAAGATAGTATTTGCAAGCCCAGAGAAAGCATGCTGTCTTCAGTCAGTAGTCCCCTCTCTTTGGGACTGTGAGATTGCATCTGGAGTACTGGGACTGGGGCTCCCTGGGAAGGGATACCAACAAACAGGAATGAGCCAAGAGGAGGAACACTGAGACGCTGGGGACTGGAGCGCCCAGTATATGAGAACAGTCTGGAGATTGGGTGAACTCTTTGCTATCTTTCGCTGCCTAAAGAGCCGCTGCAAATAGGATGGAGCCAAGTTGTTCACAGAGATGCGTAGCAAAGGATGAGGGACACAAACAGCTTCCATGGAAATTTTGATCAGGCATAAATGGAAAAAAGGTCTTCACCATGAGGGTAGTTATGTATTGGAAGAGGTGCCTGGAGAGTGTGTGGGATCTCTATCCTGGAGATACTCACAGAAGGGCAGACTGGGTAACTTCAGAATTCTCCACTCCGAATTCTTACGTGGTTATAGCTGTCTTGACTTTGCCATTTATTGGTGGAACCATTTCATAGCCAGCTCTTCTCATAATAGTCCTCTCTTGATCCCCAGATGGAACTTGCCCCTCAAGCTATACCTTTTGCCTCCTGCCACCCTTACACAAATCACAAACAGTCAAAAAAGACATTTCTTCCTTCCTTGCTGGCAGGATTCCATGCCTAGGTTTTGGTCTCCTAGATGCAAATTCCACCTTGCTCTGTTGCAGCTAAGGCTACCCTTACACCAGCCAGGTGTCCCAGAAGGAACTTTGCAGATCTAGGAATCAGGTCACTGTTTTCCCAAATTTTTGGAGGAACATCATTGCTGCTGGATTTTGGCTTGTTTCTTCCATCTTCCAATTCAAGAGCAAGCAGTGGCAAATAAAGCTAATAGGAGCTAGGCTTGGAAAAAGCAAAAAGAAGCATCTCTTCCCAAAAGAGATAATTATTCTGCCTGACTTTTTGCTGCAGGATATTATGCTAAAGTGTCCTTTAAGTCCAAAAGTGGAAAACCCAGAGCTAGTTACTGAGCATGATGGATCAGCTAGTTATTGGTTCAGCAAGCCTCTATGCTGAAAGTGTGTGGAAAGGAGAGGGTTTAAGAGCAAGTTTTGTGTATGCTTGCCTTGCTCTTTCCTGGTCCCTGGTCCCTGACAGGCCCCTGGGGTCCTGTGGGATACCGTACAGAGGTTTTTGTGGAGAGGAGAGCATTTTCCTCACTGCAGACCTCACTCCATTGCAAAATGGCAAATAAAAGACCTGCTGTCTTTTGTCATGGCATTAGCTAAGACAATGAGCAGCCAGAGCTTCTGTGTTTCTTGGGAGAGTGTGCCATTTGCACTGGCAGCTGAGCAGTCTCTGGCTCTTAACCTGGTCAGCTGAGATTTACGAGGAATGTGGCATTTGACTGTAGCTGTGCAAATAAGCACTGCAGGAAAAGCAGCATTAAAAACCCCTAAAAAACGACCAAACAAGCCCCTGGCTGGGGGTCATTGGGAAATTAATTATTTTTCAGTTTCTTGCTGAAATGAAAAGCAGAAAAACCATCTTGTGTTGAGTAAATTACTCAGTTTGAAAGCAAATGTTCTGCTTAGGGTTCTAAAAAAATAGTATAATAGGCTACTAGAAATCTGTAAAAATAAATGGCTATTTCAAGAAGCTAAACCAGCTAGTTCAGAAAATGTTGAATTGGAGACTTTGAACTTCTCAGCTTTCTTCCCCTCATTTGAAATAATTTACTGATTTTTGCAGTGATGCGTGACTTGGATTGGTCAGCCCCCAAAAGAATCTTTCAGGGGGGAACAATGACCCTGAAAATTGGCTAATTCTCCTGTTCAAGACCACCCCTAAAATATACTCCTGCTCCTGCCATGGTGATTTTCAATTGCTGCAGCTGCACTGCTGTCCTTGCCACTAATCAGCTCTCCGGCATGTCCCTGAGACACTGCTTCCCTGGTGAAGGTCTTCTAAAAAATTAGCTGTTAACAGGGTTGTCTGCCTCATTTCAGCCTTCTTGTCCTCAAGGGTCTTCGTAATTTTTTTTCTGAAGTGACTGGGTGGCTTTAGGTATGCTTTCAGTTGGACAGCACTCAGGACTTGTTATGGTTCCTGCTTTGCTGCTGGCATGGAAAGTGCGAAAAAAGCAAGAGCAGCAGTGGTTGCAAAAGCTTTGTGGAGATCTGTGCTGATTAGGAGGGGGAATGGTGTGTACCTCATCTGGCTGGAGGTCCTCGGATTCTATGGTGCTTTTGCAGGACAGCTCCATATAGCCAGATTCAGCTGCTTTAACAGAGGACAGTGTGGATCCTGAGCATTTGTTTTTGGTCTTGCAGTGCTAGGTGGATGGGTAGCAGTGGAACGCTGTGGATTTGGAGGTTCACTAAGCAGTGGAACATTTCAAGTGCAGGTGAAAGCCCTGGGTACCACTGTGGTACCTCAGGACTTAACTCTGCATGCCAACCCAAACTCCCTGCTTGCACCTTATCCTTGAAGCCTGCTCACAGAGAGTGTGGACACAGCCAGCTGGAGCCCATGTTGAAGGTGGGCCCCGCTTGGCAGATATGGGGAGGTGAGCCGAGGTGGAGTGAGATTTTGCATGCTCTGCTGCAGATGGATCACATGTCCTTGGGGAAGTGATTTCCTCCTTCTGAGTTTAGTCTCTGTGCCCTGCAAGCAGTGTGGGGAGAGTAACCTTTTTCCCTGGGGGATGTGAGGATGGATTTGTAGCATCCACAAGGAGCATAGCGATGGCATTGGGGAAGGCTCTGAGGAGGGCATAGTGATGATTAGTTACTTGTAAATACCCCCCATGTTCACAGGGATCTGGGTACCAAACCACATTCCAGGCAAGCAGAGTCCCTTCTCTCGGCTGCTCTTCCTCTCAGTCCCCTCTCGGTTCCCAGAGCTGAATGCAAAATTAACACATTTATCACACACAATCTGAAAAAAAAGAGAGAGATCAATTTAGAATGGGTCGTGTTTGCACACATCTGAGCCCAAAATAACACAAGCAGTTGCATGGCAATTCCATGGGTGCTTTTCATCTGAAGCCCTTCACTGTGGTGGAATGTGCCCCTTGCCTTGCTTTTCACTGTCCTCTGGCAGGTGATGCAGTGTATTTCCACACTCAAGTCTCCAGTTAATTCAGCAAAAGCTTTTTAAAGAGCTAAAAACGGGTTCTCAGCCAATGACCCATGGCTACCACTGGCTGACCCAGCACCCTTGCCTGCTCCAGAGTGCTTCCCAGAGTCGTTTTCTCTACACAGCATGGCTGGGCTGCCCTTGATCCTCTCTGATCTGCAGGAGAAGACAATTTCATCCACAGTGGACTCCCACTTCTGAACAGCTGGAAGAAGCTTCCATTTCCAGGCTGGAAGACACACTTTCTCTTATGTAGCGAAAGGCAGAACCTGATTTTACCCACATTTCCCATCAATAACCAGAAACTGCGGTGGCCCTGAAGGAAAATGCCCCATCTCTGTGAAGATATACAATGAGGAACAAACTCCTCTTCCAATATGGCACTGCCAGTGCATCTAGCCATATCCTCTAGAGGTCCTGGTGGGGACGAGGAGCAGCTTAAGCTGTCATGGCCCTCAGAGCTCCCAGCTGATGCTCTCATCAGGGTCTGTGGCCCAACATATGGTGCGATGGGGTTTGTTTTGCTGTGGTGTGGGTCTGCCCTGTGGGGCTGAGGCCTGGTATCTGCAATGGAAGGAACTCCTTGCATGGAGATCTTGGAGGACCTGTGTGAGGAAAGGCTTTAGGAGGGGAGGATATCTGTGAGGTAACTTAGACACTCTGTTAGACCACATTCTCTACTGTCACTGAACGACACAGAGACCCAGCACTGGAAGTGTCAATCTCAAGTGGTTATTTGTACAGCTAGGAGTGGATGGAGGTGCAGAGACACATGGGAAGAGCTTTTTATTTTTAATCTATGCCAAGCCTTCAAAGCCAACTCCCTTCAGTATGCTTCTTTCTCAGTTCTCCCTTCATCCCACCTTGCCTCTTGTCACTGTCACAGGCTCACAAGGATGATGGATGAAAGGCCTTAAAAGCAGCCGGTTTCACATTTCATCACTGTCACATAACTTGCTCTCCTCTTCGCCTGAAACCACTCCTGCTGCCACAAATGCCCTTGGCATCCCAAGGTGTGTTCTTCCCTCACCAGCACCCAGCCAGGGATGGCCTTCTACAGTCAGATGCCTCTGTAGTTTTGCAGAGCTCCAGGATGCCTTGAGAGAAAGGATTCATCACAGTCCTCTGCTTCTGACAGCTGGGGACAGCAGCGCTGACTTTCACCATGGGAAGGGGGCATGATCTGAGCATGGCAGGAATGTTCACACAGAGGTGACCGAGTGGCTCTGATGGAAGAGGGAAGGGAGCTGTGACGGGAAACACTGGTGGCCCAGGGAGATGTGGGAATGCCTTTGGGACCCTGTGCTTGTGCAGCTTAACCTCCTGCTAGCTCCGTGCTGGGTAGCTCTGCTCTGCTTACGGGGGGGGGGGGTGGCAGCTGTGCTTCAGGTGCAGGGGACAGAAAGGGGACTCCTTTGGGGGTTGGCACTGGGTGTCTAGGGCCTCCTGTGGCACCAAAGAGGGTTCTTGTCAGGGACAGCAGAAGCCTGATGTGGAGGGCAGAGGAAAGCAAATCCCACAAGGACTACAGTGCTAGTACCCCTCATGGTCATGGATAATCATATTGTGTCTCCCTGTCACCTCTGTGTGCCTGGGCACAGGCAGATCTTACTCTACACCCCCTCATGCTGGCAGGTTCAGGTCTAAACCATGCTTCTCAGAAAAGCCCTGATCCTGGGGATGGATCTGGGCGGGACTTGTTAGAAAATATTTCCACTGTTCCTTCTTAAGTTTCCTCCATTTGCAGTACAAACATGTGAAAAGCTGGGTTGCAACCCCTATTGCAGGCAGCTGTGATTGAACGCCTAAGAAGAGGAGGGGGGGGAGAGGAGGAGCAGAAAAGAAATGATTGAATAAAAAAAAGCCCTAAAGTAAAATAAGAATCAGTGTGAAGCAAGGGAAGACATTGTAAATCAAATCCTGCAAAAGGAGGCAGAGAGCAAATACTTCAGCCAGGTCTAAGCCACCACCAGTTATTTATTCAGATAACATATTATTAGTGCAGAGAGACACTCACATCTGATATATATCTCCCAGTGCCAGAGAAATATGAAAAGGCAGCTGGCTCTGCTCCTATCAGAACCACTCCAGATGTTTTCAGCTGGTGTCAGACGTGCTGCTTGGCATGACAAAGCAAAGGGGGGAAAAAAAGGCAGAGAGAAAGGAAGGAAAAGAATTGTCATCATTTTTTTAAACACAAAAGGAAAAAGAAATCATGGCTTCCCATATTAAATGTTTCCCTTGGCAGCTCATGGTGTAGTTGTCATTAATAGCTGGAGCAACAAGAGAGATAGCAGAACACAAGGCTGCTATTTACCATTGTTAATCAAGCACTAATTGGTAGTTTAGACATTCTAAAATTATTGTGGGGAACATTTCAAAAGTGTCAAGAGCCCAAGATCCATTCTCAGAAGTGTCTCCAAAATCTGATTGCCATGTTTGAGTCATTTAGGTGTTTTTGAAAATTTTTACCTGAGCAGTCACAGCTCAGACTGTGACTTTTTGGTGCCAGGAGCTGCAGCATGGGGCAGTGGCTGTGCCCCTAAGGTTTTGATAATGCATAGTTTCAGGAGGAGGCTCAGTCATCCTGTTCTGCATCTAAGGGATTAAGTTATGCAGGGGTTAAGGGTTCCAGCTGTATTACTTTATTAGATACTTCTGGAAACCACCTAGGGTTGTGTGTGTCCACAAGTTAGCCACCCTACCAGCCTTTGCAGTGTGCCCCTTGTACAGTGCTTATTGATGCCTGCTGGCACCTCCAGGTTCCTGCCAGGCTTCAGACACTCATTTTGTGCTTTGGTGATTAACCATCTCCATTGTGAACCTGTGGGTACTCTCAGGTGATGAGCAGGGAAGGTGTTGAGCGAGATACTGCCTTACATATGTGGTTCTGCTTGTTTGTGGTTAACATGGTGGGAAAGAAGTCTAGGAACTGTTGCAAGACCACGTTTTCTGCCTTTGAGATGAGAAAGAAGGAGCTGTGAATGTAGTATCAAATATAAACACTATCGAGGAGAGGCAAACATGGAGCTGGGATGCAGCCTGAGACAGTTTCCATAGTTACACCCCAAGCAAGAAGGGAGGTTCAAGCAGCTGCCCATTGCTTTGGCACTCAGAGCAGAGGTATCTCCCAGAGCC
Organism: Pitta sordida; assembly: GCA_013390025.1. Lineage (NCBI taxonomy): Eukaryota > Metazoa > Chordata > Aves > Passeriformes > Pittidae > Pitta > Pitta sordida. The sequence continues at coordinate 33,241 of WEKX01012328.1, read as the reverse complement.
CAGGGGTGCTGCTAGCACTGTGAGTAAACTGGGGGGACATTTATCTGCTTGTCCTGGGCTTATCCCCTTGCATGTTTTGACCTGGGCAAGGAAAATGTCTCTGCCAACCCAAAGCTAGCAGCCTTGAGGGTGGTGGGGAGCAGTCAGGCACGCAGAACCAGTGTGGGGGTTTGCTCAGGCATGAGCAAAGCTGCAAGAGTGCAAAGGGCACTCAGAGATTAGTTGCAAACTTAGCTGGGTTGTATGTGGTGTAGATATGGACCTGGCAAGTTGAGGGGAAAAGAGGGCTTTCTGTGAGAGTCCCTGTTTGGGATCAGGTCAGGATTTGCAGGATAATTGACATCTCCCAGTCCAGCTGGTGAATTGAGTTTAGAACTCTTTAGGGCCACTGGAAGTTGAGAAATTGAGCTTAGATCTCTTTAGGGCCACTGGAAGAGGGATGATTATCGAGGTTGATGATTGAGATCCATGGAGATGATTATGCAGCCCTAATTCAGGTTATGCTTCAGGCCATCAATGGAATGACACAGAGCACACTTTACCTGCACTCAGTATGAACCTGAGCCCCAGAAAAGCCAGCTAGAAACTTGACCTATGCTATTAGATGACTGTAGAGAAAGAGCAGTAATTTTTCCCCATCAAGAAAGGCCCTTTGGATCACATCACCTGATGTGCAGTGACACCCTCTTGGCCACTGGCTGTCTTTTCCTCTTAAAAAGAGTAAGGCTAGAGATATGCATGTGTGATAAGCGGCCTGCAAAATGAACCACAAGGCCCTGGAAGTTTTCTGTTCAGCTTCAGCTCACTGATGTCTATCTGCTTCCCTTGGATGCAGGGCTCACATCAGAGCGGGATGTGTCAAGTGCCATGGTGCAACAGGGCTGTGCTCAGTTCAAAGCGAGGAAGTCTGCAGATACAGAGATCCAATGCAGAGGTGGCAAAAGAAGTTGTTGGCTGGGGGTGGTGCCAGGCTGACCTGTCCCCCGGGAAGAGGTATGGCATGGCACAAAGCCTCCCAAGGTTCAGCTCCCTCTGGAGAATGTAGCTGAGAGCCGAATATTGACTGGCTGAGACCGTAACCATGGCAGCAGCAGCTTCTGCATTGCAACATGACTTGGACACGGACACACGGACACACACACACACACACACACACACACACACACACACACACACACACACAAACAGACAAATAAAAAGGTCCAAACCAAAAAAGGAAACTAATGAAATTCTAATAATTATATAAACCTGACGGCAGATCAGGTTTGCTGAATGCCTTTCACATAGGCAGGGCCCACCCCTGGGCACCAGCTGAAGATGTTCTGTGGGAAATCATGTTGTGAGTGTTCAGCTGGGGCTGGGGAAGGGGCTCTGCCTGCTTCTGTGTGCTCAAAGTTCTTATTACACTAACAGGAAGCATAGAGGGCAGAGCGATGGGTGCCTGCACCCTTGCTGTGCACTTAATAAAGTGCCTGAAGATCCTCTATGTATTTTTATTAAAAAAGTGTCAGTGCCTCAGCAAAAGACAGGAGGGAATGACTAAACTGCTGTTAAGTGACATGTTCAGACATGAAATCAAGCGAAGCGCTACATTTTTAAATTAGTTTTTGACAATCCTTTCCCCAGGATCTCATCAGGCTCCACCTCCTGGGAGATGTGCCCTCTCCCTCTTCTGTCTCTACGGCAGCCCCCTCGGTTGGAATCTGCAGTGCCAGTTTCTTCTGTTGTGGAGATGAGATGACTGCACTGCCTGATGGACTTCATGTTCCTGGAGGCTTAGGTACCCAGTGAGAGCTGGGAAAAGCACAGTGGGTACATCAACACGTGTAGAAGATCCTCTCAGCTTCCCCAGCTTACATGAGTTCACAAACTACTGTTTGTGTGGCCTGTGACTGCTTCACGCCATCACGCAGCTCATGCCAGGGTGATGGACTCTCTCTAGGACTGTCTCTCCCGGGTGCTGGCTGTGATCACTATGCCAGACTCCTGCGTGACCTGGGTAAGTGGTCCAAGTTTCATGGCTCTCCAATATGTGACTGTCTCACTGCCAAAATCAACTCTCAGTCCATGCTTGCAGTCCAGACCTACATCCAGCTGCCCATCCCTTGCCCCATTCACATTTTGCCATGGCCCTGCTCGCCTGCATGGCAGCAGAGGCTGGGATGAGGAATAGGGTGTTGCTGGGGTGGGGGGATATAGGTGTGTTGGACTCTCAGTTGTGCTGTAAGCAGACTGAACTGTATATGTGGAGAGAAAGACTTGTTCATATTGCTCAGCACTGGAGGACCTCCCCCTACCACTCAGCCTCCAGCAGATTGGTGAGGGGTTCAGACCCAAATTCATGAGCTCAGTTTGCTTCAGCTTGTCTGGGATTGTCTTGTAGAGTGTCTAGTGTGCAAAAAATGGCTTTGCAAGTTAAAAATTGGGGTTAATTAGTTAGTTACAGAGAAGATGGCAGCAATAGAGCAGGGAAAGGGTGGAGGAATGATCAGAAGTTCAAAGAGAAGCCATGGACCCGTGCAAAGCACTGGATGTCTTCAGGGTCACTCTGTCCCCCCTTTCCCAGCCCAGCACACTGCAGGGACTCTGCTGATGTTTGTGAAGGATAGGAGCTGTGCCACTGTAACATATATGAGGTAATGTGCTGGTGGGTACCAAGAAACAGGTGCTGCAAACTCAGGGATATGCTGATACAAACGTAGGAATATGCATGTACATGCCCAGCCAGGAGCCAACGTGCACATCCCTGGCTCTGGTGCATCAGTATACACGACTGTGGTACCTCTCCTGCAGCGAGACAATGGGGCACAGGGCTCACGCAAGCTCCCTGCCACACACTCCTTCACCCTGGCTAACAAGTCTTGGAGCTTGTACCTCCTGGAAGCATCACAAAATTTTCTCAGACCTCTTGGACTGCATTTCTCTGTGCGCGGACCTCATATGTAGAACTTAAAAACCCCATCTGCAGTGGCTGCCTTGGGTCAGATGTGTGAAGATAGTCCACGGAGGGAATGGAGGGGGCAGGCTGTCACCTCCAGTGAGGAGGGCACTCTTAAGAAAGGAAGAGTTTCCTGTCTTGACACTTGCTTGTTTCTCCATCGCTTCTGTTATGGATTATTAAAAATTAACTGAATCATGTTCGTCATTAACATGCGTTGCCTTTGTTCTCCAGGCTCCTAGTACCCATTTGTAAGGCTTTTGTTATGTATTTTTCAGGACTTTGTCTCTTTAATTGCTTGCTTCTCTCTGATGTGCTGGGCTGTGGTTTGCAAGTCAGCTGGAGGGAACAGAGGGGCATTTTTATTGCTCCAGATTGGATATCAGTGAAAGGAAGGGCTCAACAAACCCCAACCACAGCAGCCAGAGCAATGCCTTCAGTCTCTGGTGCCTGTGAACCAGATGCTCCTTGCTTACTGGTGGGCAGATACCTCTGGAGCAGTTAATCAATTGTGGATGAGACGGAGGGAGGCTTTTCTAAAGCTTAGGCTGCCTTTTCTCCTTTTTGCCTCCTTCCTCGCCCACACAGTCCTGTTGCTTTTCTCACTCTCTTCTTTCAAATGGTGTAGCTGTTTTTGGTACCCTGAAGCACAATGTGGGGCTGGCTGCAGTGCTGGATGCCCTGGGCTCTGCTAGTGCTTGCATTGCAGGGCTTGCTGTACCCCCACAGCCCTTTCCAGGTATTATGTAGTTCATTTCTCTGAACCTAAGTGCTGCTTTCACTTGAGCTTAGCTGGGCCAGACAGGCCTCCTAACAGCTTGTGTAGTCTGATTCCCCATGAAAATGGATGGAGCATAGTAATCCCAGCAGCTGGGTTGGAACTAAACAAATGCCAGCAGGAGGTGTGAGCAGCTGCCCCACTTTTGAGGCTGTGGTGTAGGTGTCACTGTTGCTGAAGGGAGTTGAGCATATAAGACCACGGTCGTTACTGGTCCTGAGATGCATCGCCCTACTGAATGCACTGGGGAGATGGGGTGAAACCAGAGAGTGAGCTCAGTGAGAGGTACATAGGCTGTTCCTATTGCCAGGAGAGCTTTCCCTTTTGATGACCCTGGAGAAAGCCAGGATAGGGTACTACCACAGTCTCCTGGGGCAGCCCGTCACTCCAAGCTACCAGTTATCATGGCACTCAGTTGGAGAACATGGGTCAGCTGTTATGGTGCCCATAAGGAGTGAGTCAGACCTCTGCCCACAGCTCCCCAGTGGGATGCTGAGCAGAGTTGACAGGCAAAAGTGAAACACCTGCTTCAAACTCTTGTTCTTTTCAAGTTCAGCAAGTCACAAACCAAAAGCTCACCTCTTTGAACAAAAGTGCCCAAAGGGAGAGGTACCAGGAGCTTGGGTCTTTAGTTTGGGAGCAGGGGGCTGAGTAGGGACACTGAATCCTCCCCTTTGGCAACTTGGGCAGGGAAGACTTAGTTTCCCTTTGGGTATGGACAATTAAGACTAAAGTTGGGACTCACATCTTTGATCAACAAAAAAAGCCTAGACAGCGTATTTCTGGACTTAATTCAAGGGTCACTGACTGCAGTTTGACAAACTATGCTACGAATTAGGAGGGGCAGAGATAATCAGAAGTTTCTTGTGCCCTGTACCTCTGTGAAACACCCTGATGGAGGAGGATTTGGTCTCAACTACCCTAGTTAGTCCTCTAATGTTTCTTATTAGAAAGGTTATAGATTCCCAAAGCACTGATGTTCTAGGAGCACATCAGTCTTTGGGAAGGTCTCAAGTCCTTCTGAAGATGATAAAAATATTTCCCTGATGGAGGAGGATTTGGTCTCAACTACCCTAGTTAGTCCTCTAATGTTTCTTATTAGAAAGGTTATAGATTCCCAAAGCACTGATGTTCTAGGAGCACATCAGTCTTTGGGAAGGTCTCAAGTCCTTCTGAAGATGATAAAAATATTTCCCTTGACTTCCTCAGTCTTTGGATCAGGGCTGGACTCATCAGGGTCTCTACATGGCAAAGTGAAGTGCCACCGTGATTAAAACAGCCAGCTGCAGGAGTAATGGCAGGAAGTTTTAGAAGGGGAAAGGCTGGTGTCAGCATTTCCTGTAAGAGCTCTAATGCCCAGCATGTTGAAATTTAATAATTAAGGAGGTGCTTTCACTTTTTTCTTTTTCTTTTTCTTTTTCTTAATTGTCCAACAGCATGAACTAAGCCATTCAATAATTAATTGACAAAGTCGAACTGCACATGCCAGCACCAGAGCCGAGGGTGTGGGCTTAGCCTTTGCAGACAAATGAAGTGAGAAAGTAATTTCTTGATGAAGAAAAGGAAGATATTAACATAAGTTCCCTCATAGGAATTCATCATAGTGGGTCTGGAGCTTTGAATGGGATTTATGCTGCTAATTAACCACTAATTAACACTCTAAATTGGCCCAGACATGAAGGGAGGGAGGAAGCTGGGGTGATTCTAGACTTCAACAAGAGCAAGTAGAGAGAGGGAGAGAAAAATCTTTATTTGTAGAGGGTGATTCAGAGGGAATAAGGAGGAAACAAAAATGGACTGCTCATGCTGGACAACATCTGCACATGCTTTTGTCATTGGGAAGGGTCCAGCAACACTGACATCAACACGGATGATCCCAGTGTGTCTGGATAGAGACTCAGTTCCTGCTTTAAGCTGACTTTCTTCTCATTGTTCTCAGGATATCTCTGCTGTTACAGATGTTGCATCTTGTCTGGCTGGGTGAGATTAGCTATTCAGCCTGGCTCTGGTCCTTCTCTACCTGAGCCTTGCTCCATGTACAGCCTGTGGAAAGAACTAGGTGCCACAGCGAGGGTAGGCACCTCTCCCATGCTGGCTAAATGTGACTCTGAAGAGTCACTGTAGCCACCTACAAATGGCAGCGCAACCTGCAATAAGAGGTGGTGCTTCAAAGTTGCTCTAATAATTTAAGTTGGTCTCTTCAGGTTATCTCTATCTGTGTGTTACATGGCTTGGGTCTCTTCTACTTGTGTCCTGTGGGGCAGCTCCACTGGCAGAGACAGCAAGGGCTCAGTCAGTGTGCCCTAACCTGGCAGCTGGGTACTAAATAAACTTGGGGTGCAATGTTCCCCTCCATGTACTCTGACTCCCCAGCTATTAGAGTGTCACCTTTCCTGGGATTCTTTCTTTTTTTTTTTTCCTTTATGAGAAAGTTCAAAAGCATAATAAAGACACTAAAACTTTGAAAAATGTTCCTAAGAGGGCAACTTCTTCCCAGCTCCAAGTTTATTCCCAGGACAATGGATTAGTAGCATTTAGGGCTGGAAAGGATCACTAGTTTAATCAATAGATTAAAAAAGATCACAGCCATTAGTGCCAGACTTTGATTTTTACACTGCCACTGCATTTTATGTGTCTGCCTCTCTTTCTGTAGCATTTTCTAGTATTCAGGATACCTCTGTGTCACCCCAATATAATTTCTGCTCTAATCTTGTCCTATTAATCTATCCCTTTGCTATCTCTTATCTCTCACATGTTCCTGTATCCATGTCCTTCTGTGTTTCCAGCACCTCCTAATTTTGGCTCGAGGCTGATTAGGGACAGATGATTTGTCTCCCCAGACACTACAGCAGGATTCAACTCGGAGTCCTGAGCTAAACCTCTCCACCCTGAAGGTGATGATGTGGGCAAAGTACCGGCTGGACTCAGAGCACCTGGGCAGGCTGACACAGTCCTCCTAGACAGGACTGCTGGGAATGGGGTCATTTCTTGTGCAGCAAATGTATTTCTCTGCTCTCCCCCCTTCACTATCTTACAGTAGCTGAGCTATTTGTTTCTCCCTTTCAAACATATTCTTGATTTTTGGCTTGCTGATGGTGGCAACTCCTAAGCACTCTTACAAAGGACAAAGCCACAGACTTCAGGTGAAACATACTGCTGTCAGCTGCTGCAGGAAGGGTGGTGGCCAGAAGTGTCTCTGTGTCTTTTGTTTGCAAATAAAAATAAATGAATATAAAGAAAAAACTTGTTTTCTGAGACAGTCAACTCTGAAGGTCGCCTGAACCTGTATAATATTTGTGTTGCCTGAATGTGACTAGATATGAGTGGATGGATTGGGATGCTGCAGCAGGACAGGCTACAGACAGAAATGAAGGCACTGACAAATTACAGTGTTACTTTGGTGCAGTTTATTCCAGAGACCTTGCTGCAGCTTCTAGGGAAGGAGTCACCCTTGAGGGAATGCAGCAAGTTTTTTTAAGTCTCAGGAGAGAAAACCTTCAATAAAAATGCTGTTGGCTTCCAGCCAGAAACCCTCTAAAGAGCATCTCAGTATACTCTGGGTTATCTGTGGATTGTATGCACAAACATACCCTTTTCTTGTGTTGTTTGCACTAAAAAGGAAAATTTAGGTGTCACCTGTTTTTATGACTTTTGGAATTTTTAAGAGATAGAAAAACACAGGCAATGTCATTGAAGAGAGCCACAAGATCATTCTCTGGCTTCCTGATACAAGTCCCTGGATGAGCCTTCTCTAGTTCTGCTATAGATGGATCGTAATTTCTGTCCCAGCCTTAAATTAATTCACATTGAGGATCTCTATTCTATGTTTCCAGATGGGAAAATGAAAAATCCTCAGATGAAGTCTCTAGCTCTGTATTTTTGTCTCAGAAGAATCAGACTTCATGAGGTCCCCTTGGGCATTGCTGTCTAGAAGAAAGTCTCCAAAAGACTGTTTTCTGCTGATCAACAAAGCTTCTTCCAGTCACATTTTCTCTTTGGGTTTCAGGATGAGCTGGGAGTCTTAATAGGATTTGAGCATCATCGGTAAGCCTAGAGCAGCTGTGTTATCTGCTAAATATAACTTCTTGTTAGTCTTCTGTCTTAGCTACAGAATGATTTCTGTATTGGCTTGTGTTTGCTCTTGTAGTGATGCAAGTTATACTCTGTTTCCCGTGCATGAATAATCAGACATTGATTTGAGAGGGTCCTTGCAAACATCAAAGCTATTGTGAGAATCCTCAGGACTTCATGAGGTCAACACCTCAGATGCAGCTTGATGAGGACACTGGAGCCCTTCTTCCAGAAAGCATCAGGAGATCCTGGATGTTTATCAGTGGTACAACTTCAGCAAAAGTTGTCTCTATCTAAAGCTGATCTGGCATGCGCTGATCAGTACTGATCCAGGGGGAACCTCATGGCAGACTAGAAATACATGTACCTCTTATTGGTTTGCCAATGCTACCCGTGGCTTCTGGGTTCTCCCGGCATGCTTCTGTCCCAGGGCCAGCTGAAGACTCAGCTGAAGATGTGAGCATTGCCTCAGTGTGTAACACATGGTCCATAGGATAGTGCAAACTTTCTTCTTCAGTGAGAACAGCAGGTAGATGCAATCCTGGAGGAAAAAACAGCTACTTCCCCAGTGGAATTTTAAAGGCAGCAGAATCAGAGAATGAACTCGGCTCTGAAAACTCTTTTGAGCAGTCTTGCCACAGTAATGAAGGTAGGTGCAATCTGGGAAGAAATACCCGGATAAAATGTCTCTGTTGTGTGCTGGTTACATGGCAGCTGGTGGAGAAAGAGTGTCATGACTGTGGATATTCTGTCCCTGCATTTGAGCAGGATGTATGAGGGTGAAAGGCTCTGATGCCTGGAAGGCAGAAGGTTTCCAGTGAATACTAGGACCAGACAGGATTCAGCCAAACTGAGGCCCATTGCGCTAGAAAAGACTCCAGATTAGGTGGTGGGATTCTGCTGTCTGACAGAGATGCTGTTCCCATGTCTTTCACAAAACAGGATTGCTTCACAGCCAAGAGCCTCAAGACATATCTCAAAGTGCTCTAAGTCCTGAATCTTTTCCATTTTAAATGGTACAAATCAGATTTCCACTTTCTGAGCAACATGGAAGCTGAAGAATCCTGGTTTTGTTATTGCTTCACTGTGCCAAGAACTCTGCATCAAGCCTATTATTATTACATACCCGCTTTGTGAATAAGGGATGCAGGTAACAGTACAATGTACCTGGAAATAAAACATCTGCAATGTTCGTTTAGGCTTGTGGCTCCTGGAAAGACCCAGTGAACTGCAAGCAAAAGCAATACATCAGGGCATTGCCAGAAAAAACAATACATTAGCTCTGTACAAGTGATAGTTTCCCCTCAATAGCCAGCTCAACCCTTTCTAATAGCTTTCTACTGACTTTCTGCTGAAACAGAGATGTATCTGTGGTCAAGGGAGGCTCCCTTGTACCAGAGGCTGCTGTGAGCCATGTGAGGGATGCTTCAATACTTCCAAACCAGAAAATCTGCAATCAAAATGACCCTGAAATGACCACTTCGGTGACATTGAAATCTTACAGCTTCATAAATCAAACTGCTGTGAGGAAAGGAAGAAGAGGTTCTGCAGCCTGAAACTGGAGGGTATAACCAATGGAAGGAACACCTTGGGCCATAGTGCTTGGAGTCACTTTTATCCAATTTTTAGGAGTAAACAATGTCATCCTGGCTGTGTTTGATAGTAAGAGGGTGGATGGCCTAGTACAGTGCAGGACAGGCAGACCTACAACTGAGCAGATGGAACTGAACATATAATATATATCAGGCAACTCAGCTTCTTTTCCTGCTGGGGGGAATGCCAGCCATCTGCCATTTCACTGAATCCTGTTAGCATCTAAAGTAATGGGAGTGACTTGCAGAGAAGTGGGGAAATAATCATGTTTTTTATAAGTGATAGCAAAAGGATCAACTGCCAGAGTCTGGTCTGCCATGGCTTGTGGCAAGGCTCTGGCATTAGTCCACAAACTTCTCCTGCTATACTCATTGGAGCATTGTGTGTGGCACTGGAGGAACCCTCCCTGAGAAACATGTAGTATCTGCTTTGCTTCTGTCAGCTGCTTAGAAAATTGCCTGCCATAAGTCACCTGTCTATCTCTCTCCTGACGACCGGTGCCTTTTCCTTCCTCTCATTACTGGGGATGAGGCAGAGAGTGGGGATGATGCTGATACCTCACAGAGCCATGGGAACACATCAACAAGAGGTGGAGGAACATCCCGCAGGTGTCACCACAGAGCTGACACCAATGGGCAGAGTCAGGACAACAAGACCAGCCAGGGAGAGCAGAAAGGTGTCACTTGTGCCTGAGGAGAAAGCTGTGGTGTTCCTTGGCCCCCTCCACAGCTCTGCCTGGCTCAGCCAGGGAAAGACTGTGGCGTGGCATAAGGCACAAAGGGCAGGAGTCACCCAGACCTCCTAGGTCTGACCTCTTTTCCCTCAGCAAAGCATATCCAAGAGGAGTCACGGTGGAGCAGGATAGGGATGTGATGCGGGGAAGGGGTGACCCCACTCTCAGCTGTCAGTGAAGTGTGCTGCCCATAGCAGCAGGGCTGTAACTCTCCCCCTTGTACACAGTCAGTGGTTCCTTCATTCAAGCAGATGTAAAAGGAAATCCAATGTGCATTTACCAGCTCCTGGCCCATTATGGAATGGGTTGATAAAGCAGTGAAAAAAGACTAATCAATATGCTAAGTGCAGGGGAGAGGGTGCCTGAAAGCATTTGCTAATCAGGGTGATGCTGCCTGCTTTATAAATAAGGAGGATCTCTCTGATGGGGAGTGGGCCCAGGGAACAATTCGGTACCTTTCATCTCCAGTCACCCCTAAACGCCTCTCTCCAGTAATGAGCTTGCTGCTCCCCTTCCTCGCCAGCGCAGAGAAGAGCGAGGAGGAAGAAAGAGGCAGGCGGAGCAGCCACTAATGGTGACTTGCCACAGGGATCAATAGATGGGAAGCAAATTAACTAGGATCTCGTGGGAAGGGATTTGTTGATATGCGGGGTGGCTGGGAGTGACATGATCCGATGGCTGTGCCGCTTCGGAAATACCAGCCTGTAATGAACCCCCGAGGGAGCAGGAGGGAGGGGACCTTCCTGCCTGTCTAGGATACTGTCTCTCCTCACCTTGTCCTTCCATTAGCATACACACTGCTTTGATTTTTCCCCATAACGAGTTCTCTTGCTGCCTCTCTCCCTCTCTGAAGTGCTGCACTCTCCAACAAAACTTCTCACTGGAAAACTTGCCCCTGGAAAGAGGATAGGGTTCTCACAGCCCAGGGATCCTCATGCAGCATGGCCTAGGAGGACTTAGCACTAGGACATGTCTGAAGCCTTTTTTAAGAAGCTTGAAGCCTTCCTGCCCTGGAAATGTGGCATGTGCTTGAAAGAAAAGGCCAGGTCTATTTAGTTTGCCTCATGATGGTCATTGCATTATACTGTGAGATGGTGGAGGTGGGCAAAAGGAGGGCTCAGCCAAATGTTGCTCAATAACCCCTTCCTTCTCTGGGCCTAGGGAAGGACGGATTGCTTCTCCAGGCAAAGAAGCTGGCAAAGCATGTTCTTTTGCCTGCTAAGCCTGGTGTCTTGGTCAGTTTTCGATTTCTCTGCCAGCACTCCCAGAGATGGAGGTGTCCTCCGGCCTCTCTCCCAAACAGCCATAAAATAATGCTGAAGGAGGAGACTGCTTCCAGGCAGCTGCTCTACAGAGCAAACTCATGGATGGGGGGCTGTCATGAGGCTGGGATGATGGAGCAAGCATCTTCAACAGAACCTGATGCAGCCTGTTTGGACTTTTGGAATTGTAGAATTGTTTAGGTTGGAAAAGACCTTTAAGACCATCAAGTCCAATCATTAATCCAGCACTGCCAAATTCACAACTAAATCCATGTCCATATGTGCTCCAGCTACAGAATTAGGGGAACAGCTCTAATTGTAGAAGGCTTTTCCTGCCTTCACTCCTCACCTGCACATGGGGAGTCTGGCACTGCAGGATTTAATCCTGGCATTCTGCACATCAGCTGGACCCAGCAGAGCAGGCCGGAGGAAGCTCAGAATTGACTGCCTGCTGGACCAAGCCTGGCTGCAAGTCATTGAGCATGCTAGAGGTGGTTCAAACAGGAAATTTGTGCACAAGTAGTGCTTTTAAGAACCAGAACAGATTTTATTATCTTCCTGCTCACATTAGACAGCCCTGGCAGGAGGGGGTGCGTGTAGGAAGGACCATAGCAGGAGATTAGGTTGGACTAAGAAAAGCAAGTCCCGAGCAAACAGAGAGAGAGCAGGATGACCCTGCTGGAGTGTGAGTCATGTCTGCAGAGCAGATCCATATTTAGTACCTCTCCTTCACTGCAGATTTCAGGGCACAGTGTAGCAGGGCATCACTCGGCTACTGAGACACCCAGGGACTGTCCCCATCTCTCATGCAGGAGACCACGGTTCGATTCCCACCAAGGAGGCAGTGGTGTTTTTTAAGGTTGGACTCGATGATCCTTGTGGGTACCTTCTAACTCAGAATATTCTGATTCTGTGACTGGATTTCCCAGGGCAGTCAGCAAGAGGAGGGACCCTCAGACCCCTGGAAGCCACCACCAGCATCTTTGCAAGGCAAACACTGCATATGGACAATGCTGATTGTTCTTTCTGGAACTGACCAAGGAGACCCTTGTGGTCCTGAAGCTGTTCCAAAGCAGAACTCATGAGAGGGGCCTGCATCCAGTGAGTTTTGTGGGGGACACTCCAGCTCCCTTGAAAGACTGGGGAATGGGTGAGCTTGCATGGGTTGGAGATTCACCTCTGGGCACGCAGAGTGCATGTCCCATGCTTCTTGCTCTCAACACAGGTGGAGGAGGCAGGACAGAGACCACCAGCTTCTTCTGTGGCAGGCAGCCCAAGCAGCTGCCTGGCAGCTAGCAATTTGAAGGAGTGGGGATGATCTGGCTGGGCTGCTTGTGCCACACTGGCAGGTAAATTTCTCACTGTGCTGATGGAGAGTGGCCCCTCCTCAACTGCCTGGCAGCTTATGCCCTGAGGGGCTCATTTGGCGCAGATCCAGAAGTGAGTCTAAACATGATTTAATTTTATCTACATGCACAAAACAGAAAATCCTGTTCTTTCTGTTACTAGCTGCTTGACCGCCTGCCCCAAAGCAGGCAAGATAAAGTGACCCTGGGCATCTCAGCTAAGCTGTGACCAAGGCTTGACTGAGCAAATGAGCATGCAGACAGAGAATAGAAATGGACATGGATTTGCTCTGCCTTGGCTGTCCTCCCTCCAAACACTGCTGACATGTGAGGGAGTGGGATCCCCTAGGCCCCTTTCTTGCCTGGGGACTGGGAAGAAAGGGACAGGTCAAGCTTTCTGGTAGGGGGAGGAGCAAAGGGAGTCCTTATTTGAGAAACTAGAGCACTGAGTGGTCAGCATCTCACTTACAGGGAAAAGAACAGCGTCTCTTCCAGAGGCGCCCTTTGTCCTGCTGCTGACACCATGCTGGCTTGCCTGCCCCAATTCTCTGCTTTCCTCTCTGCTCTTGGTCAAAGACCCTAGAGTCTCTGGGCATACTTAGGAAGGCATACTTGGGACTATACCGTTAACAACTTGAAAATAAACCTTCACTCCCTCCTTATGTCTCCCCTTCTCTGCCTTTTGCACCCTACTTTCTCATACACCCATTTCTCCTTCCTGATCTCCACCTGCCTTTCTAATCTTCCCTTCTGTCTCTTCCTCCTGTTTGATATCATCTTCCCTCTGCAGTGGAGCTGTGCCTTTCAATCAGCCTATTGAAGGGACTTGCTGGAGGACCCATTAGCTGGAAGCAAAGCGGAGGCCTGTGGTGCTGAAAACAAAGTGTAGTGGTGGAGAGCAGGGAGGGAAGAGCTAGTCTATATATGCAGCTCTTCTCCGCTACCAAGTTCAGAGTGACCCCTCTCACCACACATCAGTCAGCCGTGCTGTGACAGCCATTTGTGAAGACTTCAAGCATTCCCATCTGCATTCCCTAATGAAGACAGTGACTCACAGAGCCCCAGCTGCATTGCAGTCCCCTGCCTTCAGCCCCAGTATGTGAAGCATGAGCTTCTGCTTGGGTTTCTGCTCCTATGAAACCGATGGGGTTTCTGGTCCTATGAGCACACCCCAGTTGCTCTCACCAGGAGGCAACACGAAGGTGTGTAACCATGAGAAGGGACCTAGAGAAATCTAAAGGTGACTGCAGAAGTTGGCGAGCTCCTGGCTCTTTCAGGATGTTAGAAAACAGGTGAGAATGAGTGTATTGTCCCAACAAAACCACATTGCCTTGTTGACCTAGCAGGGGCTATGTCTGGGGCTATCTTGTGTCTTGCCCACTTTTAGCAGTGAGGAAAAAGGTCTGTGTGTAAGAACAGAAAATAAGATTGGATTGAACGCCCTGCCTGTCTCTGCCAAAACCTGTTGAGGTTAAGATGACGTCTGGATTTAGATACACCCTCTGTTGGGACTGCATGACAGGATCTTCTGGGCATTATTGTTCTTTCTCCTGTATCAATGAAGCCTGGCTTCTTCCCCTGCACCGTCCAAATAGTTTCCCTACGCAAAGCTCTACCCCAACAAAGAGCCAGTGAATGACTAGAGATCTGTTTGCTCTTTCTGTGGTATCCAAGATCACAGAGTGCCTTTCCTTGGGCAGAGAGATGATGCCTGCAGGATAGCTGGAATTCTGTGTTCAGGACCTATGTACTGCAGCTAGTAAAATATTCCAATGCTGGAGATGCAAGTTTTTCACAGAATCACAGGATATTCTGAGTTGGAAGGGACCCACAAGGATCATCGAGTCCAACTCTTAAACAACACCACTGCCTGCCTGGCAGGAGTCGAACGCCTGGTCTCCCGCATGAGAGGTGGAGACACTCACCACTCTACTAAAGTGGATTTTTTGTTCATATAAGCAAATAAGTTCATATAAATTTATATAATTCATAAAATAAGTTCATATAAGCAAATGCTCAAGATTTTAAAAAAGCAGCATTGTATCACTCTTCACCTGTCTTCACCTGTCTTCGCCTGCTTTGAGATCACTGAATGCAACATTTGATATAAACGCAAACCAATTATTATTTTGAAAAAAATTACTACTTTCCTCCTATTATACTCACACGCACCAAAGAGTACATTCCCATTGCCAAGCATTTGTGCATAATCTCTAGAGAGTAGCTTGTCTGATGTGTTTATCCAGTGTAAATACATTAAATGTGGGGGAATGAACGGCTCTACTAATTGAATTTATTATTGTAAATTTAATATGCCATTCTAGCCAAACATGCCACCAAAAATGTGCATTATTTTGTTTGTTTGCATGGTCATCATTGAAATTCAGAGAACACATCTGAAATCCTAGTGCATGGCTGGAGGAAATGGTCTTTCCAGCAACCCATGGAAATACTGTGTAGAATTTCAATATGTATTTGTATATCCAGAATGACTGGATCCAGTGACTACAGTTGTAATGCTGAAATGTCCCCACTGTGAGAGAAAGTACAGCTTCTTAGCTTTTCTAACTTCTCACAATTTAATTCCTTTGAGGCATAGAGTCCCTCCTGTGCTTGTTCTCTGCCCAGAGAGGATTTTAAAGTAGAGAGGAAAGGGACAAGGAAAACCTATAGGTTTTTTCATAACTGTGCTTCCTGTACATTGTAAGAATTTCATCTGGGTGTAACTCGGCACCAGTCAGGTATCTTTTGCTCTAATTCACTTGTTTTATAGCTTTTATGAAGAACTGACAGAAATGAATGGGCTGTTTGTGAGGCCACAATTGATTTGGAAGACCTGAGTGCATAAGTTTCTTTTTATATCTGAGTCCTAGGAGGATCTGTTACATTTCTTTAAGCTCTTCATCCATATCTCACACCACAGAGGGTCATGTATCTGCTGCAAACCTGATGTGATCCTTTTGAGCCTGTTGTGTAGCAGTACAGTGAGACGTTTTGGAGGTAGAGGAAGCTCCTGCTACCCAAGCCATAGGAAGGAAAATAAAACAAAGCGGAGAACATCATTCTGCCCTTGCCCATATGCTGAGTAGGGGATACAGCTCTGGCTTCTCCAACTCAAATGCCTTTCATATAACAGAGCTAAAAATAGCTCAGAGCACCAAAGATGACCAAAGTTGGGGAATGACTTGGGTGTGAAAAATTATTAACTGGGCTAAGACAGAGAGGACCTGTGAAATTGTGAGTACCACAGAGAAGATGAACAAAGAGCAATTGTTCCATCCCAGCATCAGGACTAGGAGGGTTCAGAGTGAACTAGCAGGTGGTCATTTGAGGACAAATCAGAGGAAGTGACTCCATGGCAGTGCATTGATAAGCTGTGAAATGCCTGGGCAGTAGGCATTTGATGCATCCTGTGGACAACTCTGTGAAGGAAGAATCCAGCATGAAGTATTAAAGAGGGGAATGCCACATGTGACTTAGGATGTCTGGAAGCCAAAGGTGGCTGGGAGAGTAATCTGTGGGAATTCCATGGAGTGCTCATCCTGCCCTCACTCGCTGCTGGTTGGAGACAGGCTGTTGAGTGAGATGGTTCTCTGGTCTTACCTGATATGACCATTACTGCACTTTTATGTCCATTGCTCAAAACCCAACCTATGGTAGTCAGCTCAGCTCTAAGAATAATAAACTTCAGAAATTTATATAACTATAATGGCTTTATCTTCATGCCATTAAGTATCACTAGGTCTCTACTGTGGGTTAAGCAGAACCCTGATGAGCCAGCAGGGAGAAATAATTGCAGCTCATATGCCTGAAATCATCCATCCCACTGTAGACTGCAATTCAGCCTATGAGCAGTAATCATATCAATTAACCTTTGCTCCATTTAACATTAGGAGGACCACAGAATTACAGTTTTTGCAATTAATCCCCTAAATAGGGATGTATCCAAAACAAAGAGAGATCCCTGTGTCTCCCAGCCTGTGTAAAAGCAGGGAGAAGGAGAGATGAGTTCCTGAACAAAAGGAAAGAGGGACTAATGCCCACTGATCTTTGTTGTTGCTTTGCAAAGGGAAGAGCTGCTCTGGGCCCTCGGGGCTCCTGAGTCTCCCAGGTAGGTGGCAGTTCTGCACCAAGGGCCTTGAATCCAATGCGAGGGAAAGGAGGGATGCAGAATCGGGAATGGGCGAAAAAGGAAGACCTCAGGGCCTAAGTAAGGGTGAATAAAAGAAGCTTCTACCCCGGAGGGACAGCCTGTGTAGTATCCCAGCCCTCCTGAGGTAAGTGCTGAGCTGAAGACCCATGGGATGCATAAGACATTGTCTCTGCTGCTCTGTCAGAGGGTCAGACAGCAGAGCTGGCCACTGGGGGGAAAAAAGCCGGAGCAGCCATTTAAAGGGAAAGATGGAGAAGATTCACTGAGCAGTAATAGGAAAGTAATTGAGCTAAATTGAAATGTAATTGGAAAATAATCATGGTGAGCAGCAGTTTAACACATTTTATTGTAATATGAACAGAAGGTGCTTTATGAGTTTGTGTTCAGTCCCAAAAAGATTTTTTCAGTGGCTTGGGACTGAAGCCAGAAACAAACTCTGCTCCCTTATCCTCACTGCCACTTCTGTCTCCATATGCAGCTCCAGAGCACAGCAGGAGGAGGAATCTGGTTTTTCCAACTGCATGGGAGAAGGATGGTGATACCACCCACAGCAGAAGGTGGAAGCTGCTGGCCTCTGGAGACCCCACTTGCTTACTCCATTTTAGTAAAGAGTATTTTCCATCCATTCTTTCTGTGTGCTGTTCTGCTCCAAAGCTGCTTATGGAAAGTGTTCAATAAATACCCCCTGAAACGTGGAGGAGATGAACAGGGTAATGTGAAGAATAATGAAATGTCTCTCATCCTCTGGGGAAGCAATATTGACCAGCCATGGAGAGAGCTCATAATGAGGCCCACTTTACCGAGAGAGAACAATAATAGCCTTCCTTTCCACAGCCTCCGCTTTGTCATCCCTGTAAATTGTGTTTGCTGAAGAAAATGATTTCTGAAGAAAGGAGCCAGGCAGCAAGTCTGGACTGGAGGGGATGGTGTGGAGGGAAGGAGCAAGGTTTCAGGGAGAGTCATGGCTCATATGAGGCTTTGCACGGGCAGTTACTGTTATAGACAGGGTCTGCTGTGTAAAATGCTGCTGGATTCTGACAGCCCGGGATCCCAGGGGAAGAAGACTCTGGGAGTGTGAGAGCCAGAGCTGCTATTAAGGAGTGGATCCTGTGCTCAGTGTGTGTAACCCTTGTCTCAGTTATGTTTTTTTGTCTCACTCACATCTCTCTGTCCAAGCCTCAGTTTGTGCAGGTGGTATGAACCCTGCACTAGTCCCACCCCATCTTGACATTCATCCCAGGCTCCTGAGCAACGCCCCTGCTCCCTGTCCCTGCTCTGCTGCATCCCCCTGGATAGATTCAGTGAAGGCACATGCTGGACTCACCAGCTACTCTCCTCTGGCCCCATTACCCACCACTGTCTCCTGTGGAGATCTCCTGATCTCTGATAGATCATCCAGCAGAATCTGTGTGTCTGGGCAAGCTATCAGCCCAGGGAAGGGGTGTAGCCCAGATAACCTGAGTGCTTAGTGACAGGGTCAGTCTTCCATGTACAGCTGCTCTTGTTTTCTAGCCCTGGTAGCCTTTCCAGCACTACAATGTCTCTTGTTTCAGCAGTTATGGAGATTTCTAGAGCACACCAGCTGCTCACCTCTTTTTAACTGTGCTATCCGTTCAACAACAGCATCCTGTCTACATTAACCTTTATCGTGTTATCCCTTCCATTCCTCATTTCCATTCCTTGCCCCCTTGTTAGCTGGGGAGACAACAGGTCTGTCACTTTGCCTTGCTGTTCTTCCTATTAATTTCTCTGCCTTTTACTGTCAGTGCTTCATTTGCCCGTTCCCTCCTTGAGCAGCATGCCAGTTGGGACCGGCATCTCATTAGACTGCAATTCCCTTTGCCTTGGTCTGGCGTACAAAGTGCCAGAACATCTGAAATTGAGATGGGACTGTTGTCTCACAGACAGAAAGGTCATTGCAATCCAAGGAGCTCCTAAGCCTGTGTGCATATGAGGCAACCCACATTCACACAGTACAAAAGACAGCTCTGTAAGCTGAAGAGCTATTTGAGTCCTCAAGCTGGTGCATCTAAGCACCAACACACTGCATCATTGAAGATGAAGCAGGAATAAAGGTTTGTTTTTATTATCACTGTTATTGTATCATTTATTTCCTCAGTAATGTCCAAAAGATAATTTCTTCCTGCCTCCATGGCAGGTGAGAAAAGGGTGCAGAGGAAAGCACCAGACAGTGGAGAGATGAGATGAGGCAGAAATCTGGTAAGGGTGATTGGGTGACACAAGGGTTAGGTGTGTGGTGGCTCACAGATACTGGTGATTTTGTCCCCTGTTGCACTCTGATGTGGCCCGTTGTATGGCCAAACCAGACTTGGGTTTTCAACATTTTGTGGTGTCCTCCATGGTCTCCGCCTGGCCTTTGGGATGAGGAGGTTCTCCCCTGAGCTGTGGACAGGGCACCCTCAGGAGATGACTGTCTTCTCTTCCTGACAGGGAAAAGAGAGGTTAGGCCTGTCTGTGCCCTGGGGCCAAATCACTGTCAGCCTACAGCCATTTGGGAGAGACCCCCTGCTGTGTTAATTCCATTGATTAAAGCAGCAGGTTATCTTATTGCCATTCCTACCAGGTCAGCCTGAGTTTTCCAAGGCTGCTGCTGACACATTGTTAGTTTGACTGGTTGCAATGATCTGAATTTATCTGATGGGGTTTTGGTTTTTTCTTCTTACAGTTTGAGTCTGCTCAGAAAATAACTTCTTTCTCATTTTATGTTGATTGGGGTTCTATGTGGTGGAACCTGTCAACCTGGCAAAAACACCCTTTGGTCGTGAGTTGCTGAAGGATGCTGAAGCAAATCAAACTAAACCAAACTCTGTGAAATCCTAGAAATCTAAGATATGGCCAAAACAGGCCAGATTCAAACAGACCCCATGAGTCCAGCCTCAGCCAAACCAACCAGAAACCAATCCTGACTTGCCCAGACCTAACTGAATTAATATTTGAGTTAAAGGGAATAGAATGGCCCTTGGGCAGGGGAATAGATTCCACTGACTCCAGGAGGAGCTCTGTTCAGCTTTTCACTGGTAAGTGGGCCCTCTGCTCTCGTGCAAAGCTCCCTAAGGTGAGACTGTTTCTTGCAGAACTTTTCACAATGCCCCAGCATTTCAGAGGGAACCTCTTTTTTCTCCATAGTAAAAGTCAAATGAAAGCAGATAATCACCCTTACCTTTTATATACTACCTTAGGAATCTCTAAACAACATGAGAAATGGTATCCATTGTTACCACAGCACTGACTACCATTCTTCTGTGATTAACACCAGATACTAACCTGGATTTCCTGGTGCCTGGACGTGACACACAGCCCTGATATAAAGGAAGGGATTAGTAAGATATGTGCTTGTTCCAGTACCTGTGCCATATGATCACAGCCAGCTGCACCAAGTCATGATCTTGGTGTTCTCCACTCAACAATGTACCCAACTGCAATCTCAATTGGGGACAGTAAGTGTTAAATGGGACAGCTCTTTGGAGATGGAGTATTTACAGACTGTCATTTTCCGTTGAAGTCTTTATGATTTTTTTTCCTATAGAAACAAGGAAACAAACAAACAAGCAGCAGAAATAATTTTCTCAACTGCCTCTACAGTTAGGATAAAATCTTTGTTTTTTGACCCCTCTTCTTCCCCATGCTTCAGGTTGAGCTTGTTACTTTTCCCAGCTGATTAGTATGCAGCCTGCACGTTCCACAGCATTGGCTAAATATAAACCATCATTTTATTTTTTCCTTTTGTTTGAGGGCTGTTGACAGAGCTTTTTGTTCACTTGAAAGGTAGAGGATTAGCCATGTGAGGTTCATTCCTCATGTCTGTTTCCTGTCATCTCATTAGCCAGGCACGCATCCAAGGCAACGCATTGGGCAAGGTGTCAGACAGAACAATGGTCACAACCAGACTCCAGGGAGTGAGTGTCTGGGCTCTCACTTGGCCAGAGTCTAGTGCTGAGGACAGGAGCTCAGCTCTCATCAGTCCTGGCTTTTCTTCCCTGCCTCTTGTCTTTCATAGTGAAGTTACCTTATTTTAGTGGGCTTTGTGTTCTCCACATTGTGTTTCTGGAACAATCCTGCTTGGGAAGAAGGATGGCTGATGTACATGAATAGAAGAGTTGCAGAGAGATTGATCCCAGTCATCAATCTTTTGGTTTAACCAATTTGTACCTGTAAAATTCTACAAGATTCGCTAAGAAATTAGCTTGTACCATGCATGAGGCAGTGATATGTATCCTCTCCATGTGCTTTCATGCTTCTGCTAACAGAGCTGGCCCCTATGTCTGTCTTGTCTGCCAGTTTGTACTGTTTTAGGAGTGATGACATTCCAGACTGAGGAAGGTTGAACACAGCCTCTGATGTTAATTTCTCACCATTTGGTGCCCCCTGTGTCTTTTTTATACCCATTAGGAAGACAGGGTGACATTAAGGGAGCCACAGACTGCATTTCAAAGCCTAAGCTATCCCATCTTGGCTGAACTCTACCTGACATTTCACCCACTCTGGGCTTTAATGTGAAGCAAAGACCCTCTGGGCATGATACACAACCGTTTTACAGAGCACTGAAACAGCATTCTCCAGCTGGGATAATAAAGGAGAAGGGTTTTTTTTTCTTTTCAAATGGCTCCTGTTGGAACACATTATGAAACCCTTTCTGAGAGGCTTTAAAAAGTGCCTTTAAAATTAATTCAAATGGAATGAGACTTGGCGGAGTTCGGAATGAAAGGATAATATGGGGGGCGGAGAACCTCCAAACCAAGGGAAATCATTCTGGGAACAGGGAGAAAACTGTCTGCAGGATTAGATCTCTGTCCTCCTCCCAAACAATGAAGCAGGTCACAAGGCTCAGATTTCCCTCCTGGAAGTTGATAAGCAGTTGACCACTGTATCACTGAGTCACAGGCGTGGTTTGGTTGGTCCCAGCACACACTCACTACCCTGAAACCGCAAATATCTTGGTCTGGACACTCGGGGTGGCCAGGTGATTTCGCTCTGGCATAATCCCAGATGAATGTCCCTTTGGGCCTACACCACCCCTGCAGGTGGAGTTTCCATTTGCATCCATCCCGCTCTACTGGCAAGGCTTCTACTTTATTTTTGCTTCCTGAGGGAGGTGGAAACTCTGCTATCCCTTATAACAAGTCCTTCTCTCTAGAACTGACTCTATGACTTCTTTCCTTTTCTACACAGTTTCACTTATCTACTGTCCATGTCCATCTTTACTAGTGATAGGGAGAAGGAAGTTAAACAGTGGAAAAGACCTCCTACTTCCCAGCACACACTGTTTTGTAGGAATTTATTAATCCAGGATTCTGAATCACAGAATCACAGAATCACAGAATCAGTACTATCAGTTCAAGAGGAAAGACCTTTGTCTTGTTGAGCTTACCCTCAGCTTACCCATGTTCTGCTTGCTGATGTTTCATCCTGGCAAGCCCAGAAAGTCAAGCAGTTCATCTTGCATGCCAGTCCCCTACTGCTGACAAAGGGCTGTGCTGCCCTCATGTCAGAGCACCAAGGGATGAGGGACAAACCATCTGCTGCGGGGACAGCATCATCAGCAGGCACAAGACAGGGACTTCTGTCCCAGATATTTGTCTGGCTGGCAGCCAGGGGTATTGAATCCCCAGAAACCAGCAGGTCAATGCTCAAAGTGTTGAGACTGGTAGAGCCCAGGCTGACGTATTAGAGGCTTTCTGGGCCCATGTAGTTGTGCTGTGGAGCCTGATGAAGGAGAAAGCAGGTGTTCTCTAATAAAGGCTTGTTTTCTGAGTCAGATTAAAGGGCTACTTAAAGGAGTAAGGGATGAAATTTGAAAATAGGGATGAGTATGGGAATTTATACCGTAAAGTCTCTCCTACATGTTGAAGTCTTCTTCAGAGGAAAGAAATAAAACTTAATCCATAGATGAAACACAAGAAAGCTGGAGCTTGCTTTGGCCTTGGTAGAGGGAGGGAGAGAGAAAATAGCTTTTGGGGACCTCCATGCTCTGCCAGTGAAGCCTTTTGGGACAGTACAGGTCGTGTCTTCTCGGAGATTTCCAATAGCAGCAAGACGGCACATCTGTGGTACTCAAAACAAAAAGAGAAATCCCGTGTCTTGATCACTACCCTGACACTGCTACCTTTTCCTTAAATCCAGCCTCATTGCTACGTTGAAGCCACTAGTTTGAAAACCTCAGTTCCTCTGTGCCTTCTCCAAAGTTGATCCGTATGTTAACTGTGCAAGCTGGCATTTTCAAAGCTGAAAATACACCTTGGGCTGTTTTAATGTTTCATCTAAAGTGGGTCATTCATTTCCAGAGAGAAGATTATGGAAATAACAAACCAATGCTTTGACCACACTGAAAAAAACGCTGACAGATGAGTGGTTGGAAAGTGCAAGCTTATATGTTGGAGTTGAGAATCAATTTTTGTAAAATTCCACTCAGCCTAAGTAGAGCTGCCCTATGAAAAGCCATGTATCTTTGAAAACTACCTGGCTCTTCTATTTTCTGTAGAGACCAGTTGTATCTGTACTGCTCTGTCCTAGGAAGCACCTGTGTATGTCCTGCATGCTCTGCCTTCCTGCGGCTCCTGCAGCCCTGTTTGACTTCCAACATCTACAGGGTGAGTTTTTTTGTGGAGCTGTTACTGTGTAGTGTCATGGTAAAGTTTTCAGCTCACAAAGCATCCTCCAGAACTGCTGATGAAAGCTGTCTCTACACCTTCCTATGCTCTGGAGGAGTATTCCCTGGGATGTGGGTGGGTGAGGCAGGGCAGGAGGAGGCTCCCTCTCCAAGTGCTGCCCTAGGTGAATATTAGGAAGGACTAAATCAGGAAAATACAAAAAGCAGGGAGATGATGTCATGAACCCCAAGGGACTGTCTGTCTTTCTTCCTCTGTCACTACACTTCTTGCTGTCAAGTAAAGGTGGCGTAAGGCAAGATGTTCATTGAGAGGCACTCATTCCTTCTTTCCTGAGTAATGAGCCTGATTTGTGATGTCCATCATTATGTATAACCAGACAGACTCATGCTTCAAACACATAAAATCCCACATAAACCCTGAAAAATCAGACTTCAAGATCTTTGCAAATCTACCATCCCAAATTAATGATAATTTTGTATGATTTTGGCTTTGTTTCTGTTCCCTAGTTCATTGGATATCAATATAATAAAGCCACCTGGTTCAACAGGAGAAGTGCTGATGAATAATTCATTAATACCTGTGGCACTCAAATGCTATCATGAGCAGAACTTAGAAAAGGCTTTGAGGAAAGTCTTGACTCCTGCTGAAGGCAATGAATAAACAGGAGCCATGGAGGCTGAGGCAAAACTGGGGGGATTGGAGCAATGGGAGTCACCATGAGCAGAGAAAAATGACTATCTGTGGTTGTGGCCCCTGAGTCTGGAAGTCTCCCTCATTTGTGTGAGGAGAGAAGACACGGGGGTACTTGTCTTGGGGCGCTTGGTGATAGGACTGGAAGGATGCTGAGGAACAGCCATGCCCTGGTGCTCAGCAATGGACCAGATGGGATAAAAGGGCTAACTCCATCACAGCATCCCATCATGTAATTTACTACTAGAAAGGAGCACTATGCTGAAGGGAAGAGACAAATGGCCCTCCTGGAGGGAAGGTGACATATTAAAAACGGAACTCCACCAAGCCCTGGCTCCACTCTGTGTGCCAAGCTGTAAGGCGGGACAGTGTCAGCTAACTCACCCATCACTGTGCCACTGGCCTCCAACACTCCTGATCCTAGTGCACCCAATGGCCAGGCATTAGATTGAGAGCAGTCTGCTTGTGCCATCTCAGCCCAAACACAACTAGCCTGCAAGGGAGGCAAAAGCATGTAGTAAACATTAAATGGTATATAGCCATTAAACATTTTTTATAAATTTCAGTTTAGATGTAAAAACTCACAGAAGTGCTAATCAGTGGATGATGTGTCAAACAGTTATTTGGGTCAACCAAGTGGATTAAACGCTTGTGCACACAGTGTAAGGCATCTCCAGAGATCTGGTGTTCCCACTGTTTCAGATCCCTGTGTAGATATTTTTCTCAAGCCCCAAAACTCCTTTTCTTTTCCCTTAGTGGCTCAAGACGATAAGCTACTGGAGAGTTTAATTTTAAACACTGGCGCTGCAAAGCGTAGGAATAGGGAGATTATAAGGGGGTGGTTCTCCATTGCCAGGTGGTTCAAAGCATCTGACATACTTTGTGTGGCACAGTGGTAGTAGTATGAGCTCCATCTACCCCACAGAAGTTCATAACTTATCAAAGAGATTGAAATGATCTAAGTGATGGAAATAATTTGTTTGGAAGTCTGGTAGAACTAATACATAATCCCAGGTGATCCAAATATCTGAAACCCAGGACACTCAAGCTTCTTTCATGGTATATTGCCAGAACATCAGGACATGGACTTGCAAGTGTCTCTTGACTGTCTTGGCTCTTAGAGGACAGCCTAGGTCAAGTCAAGCAGTGAGCTACTAGTACTTTGCACCAGGTCAGAAGTTACCTGCTTGTGAAAGAAGTACACTTTGCAACAACCTGAGCACTTTGAGCTAATAATTGATCAAGAAGTGCCGCAGCAACAGTGTTTTCCGCTGGAAAGCTCCAATCTATTGAAACCCAGAGTGTGTAAGGTAAGAGCTGACTTCAGTGAACAGGAAAAAAAATATGCACAAGAGTATACTTTTGTAGGGAAGGAAAAGTTTCCAGACTGTCAAAACCATAATGAAATATTTGGGGCTTTCAGTTTGCAGCAGCTTTCCATTCTTGAAATGTTAGTTAATTCATACATAGAAGAAAAAGAAACAAAACCCCTTGAAAGCTCTAAAGGTTGAAGAGTTTGCATGAATAGAGCCCGTAGCCTTGGAGCTGTTGGAGAGGAACTCTTGCCACACAAAAGCCAGCCTGTCTGGCAGGAGAACAATATCTCCCACCTCCTCAGAGGAATGCCAGGTCAGGCTCTCAGCCCTGGAGTGGCAGCTGGGAGCTGGCCAAGAGCTTCTCCTGGTCACCCTTCATCCAAAGGGCCATTTGGCAGTAAAAGGACAAGTTGCCACTGGGCAAAGACACTGTGGGTCCCTCTTCTTGTTGCCCTCCTCTCGCAGGCCACAGCTGGATCCAACCCTCTCTTTCTCAGGCTGAGAGGAGGAGAGAGGGGAAGGCATGCAAGCAGGGAGTGCCGGGTGATAGCAGCCTGTTTGTAACCCTCGATAAATGCCAGGGTGCAGCCAGCGTGAAATGAAGAAATATTGCTTCTGGTAAATATTTATTTTATATCAGAAATTAGCATACCAAATGTAATTAAAAACAACTTTATGTGCACGTTCCTCCCCCAGTCTGTCAAATTACAGCTTAGAATAACTAGTCATAAAGAATGTAGCCTAATTAGCACGCATCCCAGCCTACTGCTGCTGTTTGATAATTACCCTACAATGAGCTTCTGAAATTAGGATTTCACTCCCCGTCTCTGCCCTCCTTCACCTGAAACCAGCACCTTTCTCTTGGTGAAAACCCGAGTGCCTACATGCCAGAGCCAGCCTCAAAATCCCTTGCTTTGCTGAGCTGGAGAATGTGAGTGACACCTGTCAGCAGAGGCATCCCAGTCATGCGGGATAGTTTTTGGAAGGCAGGCACTGGAGTGTCACCTATCCTCTTTAACTCCTTGTCCAGGAACTCGGGAGCTTGGCTGGGGTGAGAAGAGTGAGAGGATGGGAGGGCTGGAATGAAGGGAGGTACGAGACAGGCACCGGGAGGAGCAATTAGAAAGGTCTCAAAACAGACAGCAGAGGGTTTAATCTCGATCTGGTTTGGGGCTGCTTAATTCCTTATCCCGGGGCATGCAGCGAACCTGCTGCCTCCGTTCACCAAGGCATGGGTGAAATAAAAAACAGTTTTAAAGAGGTCTTGCAAGTCTTAAATCCCTCAGAAATGACCTATCAGCGGTAGGGGAAGGGGACAAAAAGCCAAAACAAAAAGAACCCGATGGCGCCTTGTGATGGTGCCTTTCCCAGCCCAGCACAGTCTCCTACTGAGCCTGTGTAGAAGGGCTGCTGGCTGCAGGGGACCGAGGTGTGGGAACATGAGTAGCTCATTTCCTCGTGACATTTTTACTCCCAGTGATGGCTGGTGCTTGTGCTCATGTGCAGCCCTGCCTCACCCCGGCCTCTTCCTGGAAGACCCACATCCTCAGGAGCAGGGATAGGGCGAGTGGGAAACAGTCTGCAGGTCCTCAGGAGGCTGTGCTGGGACTCACTGGCTGCCTCAGACATCTCCAGTCTCCTTGTCTCTGCTGCTTGCTCCCCTTCTCCCTAGAGGAGAGGACAAGGTGCTTTTATGGGCTGCTTTGTCTGACTTATTTTAGACATTGGCTTTAGTATGTGACAAATGATGTCATGAAAGAATCTGTTTTCTTCACCTGATCAAGCAGAGACCCCAGGGTTACTTGCTTAGAGAAGAAAAACAACAGGGAAATTAATCCTCTTCTGAGATCTTGTTTCCCCGCAAATAGAAGCTAACCAAGACAAAGTAGAGAAGAGGAGCAGGTTGTATTAAAGAACAACAGAATTAACTATAATGGGAAGAATTTCCCAAGAGACTTTTCGAAAGAGTATTTTCATCAGCACACAAGAGAGGCATTGGCTTTGTCTGCCTTTGTCTGGGATGCTTTACCAACAGGAATGAGGACACAAAGACGCAACATTTTAGAGAGAGACATAGCCAAAAGGGTCTCACTGGGGCTGAGTTCCTTAGAAATTCAGAAATGATGCTGAGGGATCATCAGGTCCATTGGCACATGGGAGGATTTCATGGCTTGATTGAAAGGGGGAGGTGTAAAGTAACCAGAGACTTTAGGGAGGAACCTTGTACATGTCTGGGAAGGCCCTATGGATATCTGTTCAAGCCACCCACATCTCTAAGGGCAGGAGAACAGCACTGTCCTATTCATCCCTTTCATTCCACATGGGACCAGAGACCTCAGATCCCAGCATGGGTCACTGGCTTGTGGTCTCAGTGCAGTGACTGACACAACGGGACAGTCACTGGGAACTGGGTAGAGAGACTGATGTTTTTGTTGGATCTGCAAATGAGAAGGACCTTTGAGCAGATGTGACACAGTAGGGGCTGGGACTCTCATTGTTGCCTGCCAATGCTGAGTCTCGTTTTGTGTGAAATTTGAATCTGGGTTTGGTGTCCCCATGAACAGTGCCTCAGCCTGACTCTGTCTTGCTTGAGGCACACTGAGGCTTTTGTATGTTTCCAGTCCATGGGCTCAGCTCTGAGTCTGGGCTCTGAAGGGCTGTAGGTGACATAAGGAACACGGGAAGCACTATCCTGCTGCTGGGCTGAGACATACTGGCAGCCAGAAGGAGAGTGGAGGGCAGGAAGAGAGTGAACGGGACCTGGGTGGCTTAGAAAGGCTTTTGTGAGACTCTGAAGTGGCCTCTGTTCAGGTGCTGGCAGTGCTCCCAACTTTAGGGAGACCTCCTCCTCTTCCTGAAGAAGGCAGAGAGGATCTCCATGCTGACACTGCAAATGCAACAACCCCAGGCACTGATTTCCTAATTGCTGTGCATGGCTGGGTCCTCTTGGGGATCGGCAAGGAGGGCCATTAAAGATAGAGAAGGCTGGTGTTTCATTTAACTCACTAGAGAGCTCCTCAGGGAGCAGGAGGGAAGACAAAGTGAGAGCGATGGAGGGGCAGAGGGAGGGAGGAGGCATGAGAGGAGGAGACAAGAAGGGAGTGAAGGAAGGTGTGGGTGAAACAGGATGGAAATATGGTGAAATATCCAGAAAGGAAAAAAAGAGAAAGGGAGAGGACAGAAAAAGTAGCATGAATAAGAGAGATGGGGGGTGTTTGATGGAGGAAGAGTGACTCCATGTCAGAGGATGAGAAAAAAAGACCTGGTGCTCACCTAAACAAGGAGCAGGAGCAGTGCAAGCCTTTTCCATAGGGTGTGCTGTGCTCAGGCCCTGTGGCCACCTGCTTCTGCCATGGTTCTTCCCTCTCTTTCACCCTACTCTTCTTCACCTCCTCAGTTGTTCTTCTCCCCCCAACTACCCCTCTGCAGCCTTGTCCCTCTTCTGAATTGGGCAGCATCAGGCAGATTTTTAACCTTGGAGATTTTTATTTTAATTTCTGACATTAAGGATAGCAGCATGGAATCTGTTTCACCTACTCTTTATTTTCCTTTTTATTTTATTTTTCTTCCCCTCCTCTTCTTCCTTCCCCCCTCTTTTTTTTTGCCCTTTTTTCTTCTTCCTTCATTTCTTATTTCCTGTTTTTTCCTCTTCTTTCATTCTCTCTCTGTCTCTCACTTCTTTTGGACTCCTCAGCCCTTTTCCTTCTCCTACTTTGCCCTCCCTAGTGGAGACCAGCAGAGCAGAGAAAGGAGCTGACCAGCAGTGGGGTAAGATCAGCATCTCAGGCTCTACTCTCAGGAACTTCTAATTGGAAATACTAGTTGGCTTGTTTTCTTTGGAAATATCATCTCATGAAAAAAATAACCCTTTCCTATACATGTTCTTTTTTTTTTTTTTTGGAAGTAGCAGATTGTTGTTTCTGTCAAATGTTATGTTTTGTAGATGAAGGAAAACAACAAATATGTATAACAAATATGTCTTGTCTTCCTCTATTTCCACGTAGGGAAAAATGACACATATCAAAAAGTGAATAATTTTCATGGATTATTTTGAAGAAAGTAGTTTTGTGTTGTGGTTGGAGTGCAAAATAAGTAGGTTTGCTTTGATGAATTTTTCTGGCATTCTGAATGGACAAAGAGAAATATCCTCAGTATAGCTATTTCACTGTTGCCTTGCAGCAGAGAAACTGAGGCATGGAAAGCTTCATGGGTTGGCCCAAAGACAAGCTTGTGAGTCTGTAGGAAAGTGAGGCATCACTTCCAGATTGCAGGCAGAGTATACTGGAAATGTCTTCCCTGCTGGCTGTGAATCCCATGTGTCGTAGCAGCTCAGTGGCTCTACAAAGCCCAGGAGGCAGAGTAAATTACAATTCTGCTTGCCTGAGGAGTGGCAGCTTTGGCTGCTGTGCCTACTTGCCTTACAAAAATGTACCCCCTTCTAGTCTAAACTGCGCTGTGTTTTCGTCCCATCACACACAGTGTATCTGACCTCAGCTCCTCCAGCGCTGTCCCACCTCAGTGCCAGCTGCACTTTTGGCTCAGGGCAGTGGGCACACTGATTAAGAGCTGTACAAGGACATTTCTGCAAATGAGGAGGCCAGGGAGGAATGGGAATAAAATTTAATTGCTGAAACTCAGGATGTTTTCCAGAGCTTGCAACACAGACTTTCTCAAACATGGGATGCATCAAACATAATTGCTCTCCAGGCTAGCCTGCTCCTTAATTAGAAAGTGTTTTAAAGCCCCATGTCAACTCCCTGCTGATAAAAACCACTTTGCAGTATGAAATGAGAACCAGCTGCCCCAGCACCCTACAGCACTTCTAGGAATAAGGCAGGAGCACAGGATGCCTGGTCCTCTTCCTGAAAAAAACGGGGCTGTGGCATTTTAGACTTCAAGATTGTCCTCTACATCCGACCACCTCACCTTTCCTCAGCCTGTTTCCAAACAGGAGTGTCCCGCAGGATATGTGTCCCCTCCTGGAAAAAGAAATCACAGTTCAGTGAGGATATGAGCAGTTGCCTTGGATTCAGACTTGAAGCTGAACAACACGAGAGCATGAAGGGGTAAGCAGGGGAGATACTCCCAGTCTTTCCTTGGCATGGGGATGCCGCTACATCATCCCTCCTGTCTGAGCTTGTCTTGAGGCTGGAGCGCATCCATGGGAGAGAGAGGAAGCAAATAGTTTCCAGCACAGTTTCCTACTTCTGAATGTGTCCCTCTCCCCTGCCTTTCCCTGGTCTGCCATTGTCATTTCCCACTTGGCTAGCTCCACAAACATCTTAATTTCATGCCTGCTTGTCAGGGCTGCTTTGTGAAACATCTGAATGACATTAGCACAGTTTAAGAGTGTGACAGACTGAGGAGCAGCAGCCTCCTGCGATCGTCTATTCCAGATGGTTAAAGTGACAAATCTCACTTAGGATATCTTAACTAGCAAGGTGCAGAAGGAAAACATCTCCAGGGAACACCAACACTCCAACGCCCCAGCTTTGAGCCTGTGCTGGGCCTAGGCAGTGGTTAATCCATATGGAGGGAGACATGCAGCAGGTGCTGTATTCTTCAGGGACACTGGAAAGCTTTTCCCATCCCTCTGACCTGTTACTGTCTCATATCAATTGCATTCACAGTCATAAACAGCTCAGACAGACCCAGTGCTTGTTCCTGCAAGTGTCTTTTTGCCCAGTGACTTTTCTCCCTAGGGTGATACTCTATCATATTGCCTTCAAATCGTATTTGCAGTCTCATAGGTATGCTTCTAGAGCCAGGCCATTGCAGGATATTTGGGGGAACAAATTCTGTGTTCTCAGCAGCAGTGAAAGACAAGCATTGCTGGAGAAAAGTTTAGAGTCAAAACTTTGTGTGTGTATGGACAATGTAGTCCAAGCTGGTGAAGCCCCTTGCTCAGGGTGACATTGCATGCTGCTTGTGTCTTGACTGCCTTACTGGATGCAGCTTCACCTTCCAGTGCTACCCCTCCTGGGTCATTCTAGTTCCTGGACCACTCCTGTTAGTGTGAAAGTCTGATACAAAGGCTGATAGGTTCAAACTCTGCTAGCAAGAAAAGCTAGAAGTTTCTGGGTCAGCATAAGTGTGTGTGTGTATTTTTATGGACTGCTATTCTAATTCTTGAAATATGGCTGACCCCACCCTGAAGCACAGCAGATGATTGGAAGGACATGACAGGACAGGACAAGAGGTGACAGGGCAGGAAGTGAAGCAAAATACAGTAATCCCTCACTACTTTGTGGTTCACTATTCACTATTTATGTCTTCAATACATTGCGGGTTTTTTCCCTACATCTTTACCAGCTTCACCAACTTTACCATATTTACTGTATTTACCATATTAACCACTACTTCACAGATTTCCCTTGTAACGACATCTTTCTGGAACTGATCCCCTTCGATATTTGAGGGATTACTGTGCTGTAAAACTGGGAAGGGGTACTGTCCTGGTTTGGGTTTTTTNGAAATCCTTTGGACAGACGTTTTGTGACAGAGTTGCACTATGGTAGGATCTGATCTATGTACTTTGGGATGGGCTCATATATGAAGGAGCGAAGCCAGTGCTTAAAAGTCTGCGTCGTGTGCTGTGATTCTCGGGCAGCAGAGAATGGAAGAGCTGTCATCCCTGAGTTGAGATCCCACCTGGGAAAGGGTCATGAATGACTTTTCCTCTCATGAGAGAGAGAGAGAGGACTTTATGAAAAGGCAGAGAGATGGTTTCCTACCCTAAAACTGCTCAGAAATACCAACTTGCCTGGCCTCCTGGAGGAAAAAAGGAAATATGAGATCTGTTGTAAGAAGGAGGGGTGGGGGGAAAATGTTGCCTTTGAAATGATGCTTCTCACATTAAGCTCTGATCTTGTTAGCTAATAAATAAATCCTTTATATTCCTCACTTGTGGCTTGCCTTGTTTTCGCTGTGATAAACTTTTTGTCCAGTTTTTTTTCTCCAGGAGAGGTTGTGGGTGAATCTCTGGCATCTAGCCAGGGTCAAACCACGACAGGTACTTAGTAATCACCAGCAGTTGAGGTTTTGTGGCTCCCCTGCAATATGGCAGTGTTACAACACTTCCTTTTGTCCATGCAATATAATGTAAATTTCCCATTCTGGCTTGGGATCTGGATCCTGAAATGATGGTGTCCTTTCATGTTGTATCAAGAAATGTATTCTGGGCCTGCAGGCCACAGAAAATTCAACAGACAAGGTAAATATTGGGAGGCTTTGTCCTCCTATGCCCCTAGTACTGCTCCCATTGCTGTAGTTACGGCTTCTGTGTGTTTACTTGGTAAATTCCCTTGCCTCCCCTAATCCTCCCTACCCCCAGGATCTGTTCCCAGACTCAGACACCTCAGGGGTAGAGGCTCACAGAGCCTTTGCTTCCAGCTCACCTGGCTTGCTTGTGTCAACAACCTGGGCAGGGAGTTGAGCAGTTTTACTAGTTTTACACAGGGAAAAGTGTCCATCCTTCCTGCTCTAATACAGTCTCCTGTATCTGAAGCGAGGGCTCCCTGCTTCCTGGCCCGGCAAGAAGCTGAAGTCATCAGCAATTGGGCTGGGAGGTGGGGATGAAAGACAAGAGTTGATCAGAAAAGAAAACCAGAGAGTCTAGGGAGAGGAACTAAATCTGGGTTTTACTGATCTTATATAAAATACCAGCAACTTAGTATTTAGATAATTGCTTTTGCAAAATGCTTGAAGTTTGTTCACAGAATCACAGAATCAC
>WEKX01012327.1:10103-38275 GCA_013390025.1 Pitta sordida | reverse complement strand
GCGTGCGTGGAGGCGGGGGGAGCAGAGCCGGCACCGCGAGAGGTGGAGCTGGGAGCCAGTCAGACTGAGGTGGCGGTAGGTTCTGCACACGCACCGAAGCTGCACATCTTGCAGAAAAATCACCCACAAATACTGAAGCTCGCAAAATGGCGGACCGCGAATACGCGGGGGCTCACTGTACTTAGTACCACAAGGAAACAAGGTTTCACATATCTATTACAAATTGGTCAAAGACTAGAATGCACATGGTCACATGCCCATTTTCACAACAAGTGGAAGCTTGCAAGCACTATTTTTATGTGGTCTTAAAGCAATGAGAAAGAAATAAGCCTTGATGTGTTATTCTCATACAAACCTTTTTGTAATTAAAAAAAAAAAAATTAATACGTTTTCCTTGCTGGGAGGTGTTTTGTACTGATGCAAAAATAAGGGAGTGTAACAGTTCCTCTAACAAGCTGCCAGTCATGACTTACACTATGCAAGAGTTTGAAGGGACACTGGGGTACTTTTAAAGAAGAAATTCATAATTCGTTAAATATATGGGGTGTTACTACATATGATACCCAGCTACTACCTAGAAATTACATTGTCACCTTAGTCTATACGGGAACTTTTGACACTATTCAGAGTGATAAAAATCACAAAATATACTCAACAATATCAGACCAACTTTTTAACTAACAATATTTTGCATTGTCAATCTTTGCATTGTGTCAAGGTTATTCTTTCCACTTGACGCTTTCTTCAGCAGACATAACAGATGACCTATAAAAGGTCATCTTCTCATGGATCTGTCATCAGCGACAAGCAGCATGCATCTGCTGAAGGTTTGTCTGCTGGCTGTCCTGATGTGTTATGGGTGTGTTTATCTGTTCCTTGGAGGTGTTCTACTTCCTTGCAAAATTGAATTTTGTTATTTGGGTTGTCCAGTGTGGCAACTAACATTTGTCTCAAGTTGACAACAACAGTGAAATATTTTCTCCCTTAAAACTTGATCTTTGGAATATATCAGTAGTTGGTTATTAATGGCAAAGGCCCTTTTCCTTATGCATCTTCCCAATGTTCTCTCAGTCTACCATTATGTATTTAGTTTTTGTCTTTTTGGAGTGGTATGACTACATGCTACTGATAAAGAAAGTTTTATTCCCACTTTGTGCTTCAGCACTCTTCCAGTTATTAGTGATTACAAACACCAGCAATCTTGCATTTTTGACCCATGCTAACCACACAAGCTAGAAGTCTGAGTTAATTCAAAGATTTTGAATTTAAATAATCTTTTATAAGTTATAATTGTTACTATTATTTAAGTTATTATGGTAATTTTTTTATGGTTTTGATCAGTATTTGCCTTTTTCAAACAATTCTGCTATCCTGGTACAATGATTTTGAAACATGCTCTTGAGGGCATTGCATAGGGACAAATTAATGAACTTATGAGAACAGGATATCATTTTATTCATGCCTTTACTTGCACTCACTTATCTCTAAATTATTGAAGCACCTATATTATTGATGCTTTTNATTTTTTTTTTTGTTAAAGGTGGAGAAAAAAGACCCACGACCTTGAAAAGTACAAGTGTTGTCACAAATAAAAAAAAATGCATGCTCTTTCTGTGCTGTGCTCTGTTGAAGCAGTACAAATAGCCTTAGATGTTCTTTCCACAGAGAACCAACCCCATGTGTTTTCTCACGCAAATGGAAGATAGAAACACATTTCAAAGCGTCAGTCCCTGTGTAAAAATGGCCAGTACTGCATCACTGTTATAAGACAATGTAAAAGAGGAGTGTATCAAAGAAGTAACTTTGAACATTAGATCATAGAATCATATCACGGCATGGTTCCAATTCCCCTGCCATGAATAGGGACACTTTCCAGTAGACAGGTCCCAACCAACAAGACCTTGAACACCTTCAGGAATGGGGCGTGTACAAGTTCTCTGTCAACCTGTTCTACTCTCACAGAAAATAATTTTTTTGTAATATCTAATGTAAATGTACCCTCTTTCAGTTTAAAGCCAAACCTATCCTAGGCTGCATCAAAAGAAGTATGACCAGCAGGTCTCCCTCTCCCTTCTTAAGACCCTGTCTCTGGGGTCCCAGGCACAAGAAGGACATGAGCCTGTTGGAGCAGGTCCAGAGAAGGATCACAAAGATTATCAGAGGGTTAGAATACCTGTCCTATGAAGACAGGCTGAGACAATTGTGGCTATTCAACCTGAAGAAGAGATGGCCTTAGGGAGACCTTATTGTCTTCTTTCAATATGTAAGAGGGCTTATAAGAATGATATGGACAAACTTTTTTTGCAGGGTCTGTAGCAATGGAGTTAGTGGTTTTAAACTAAAAGAGGGTAGATTCGCACAAGACATAAGGAAGAAATTTTTTGCAATGAAGGCAGGGAAATACTGGTACAGGTTGCCCAAAGAGGCAGTAGTCCCATCTCTGGAAGCATTCAAGGTCAGATTGGACAGGATTTTGAGCAATCTGATTTAGTTGAAGACGTCCAGGCTCATTGCAGAGAAATTGGACTAGATGTCCCTTAGAGGTCACTTCCCGTCTCTGAGGGGGGTGGGGCAATGTGTGGAGCTTAAATGAATATTCATGAGTTTGCTGTCTGTGAATTCTGCCCTTCATGCCCTCTTCCTGGACCTGTGGACCCACATAAACCAAAGGCTCACCATACTTGGTTTGCTTTTGCTTGGTTGTACTTACAGTCCAAAATTTGCCTCTTAATACTCAACTGGTGTGTTAAATTGCACTTACAATCATAAAATCATAGAAAAGAAAATTGAAAAAAATAAAATAAATCAGAGAAAAATAGATTGTAAGAGGTATGTGGATCTAGTCCAATATGCTGCTCAAACAAAGGCTAATTTCAAAGTTTAAATAATGTTGTTTAGGGCATTGCCCATCTGAATTTTTACAATCAACAGGGATGGAAACTTATTCTAGAGCTTAATCATGCTCCTTGCAGAGAAAATATTACTCTTGTAGTAACTTTTGACATTGTCCTATGCACCTCTGAGATCAGTCTGGCTTCATCTTCTGTATGCTTTTCCTCTATATTGTAGGAAATACATAGCAATTAAACTTTCCTGTAGTTTCCTCTTCTCTGTCAGCTTGTTCTCATAGATTGTGGCCCATGTCTCTTATGCACTCTATTGTTCTCAGCTTCCTTTTCCCTTACTCATGAGCCGTAGATCTTGACAGTGCATAAAAATGCCACTCTTGAAGACCTGTAACTTGCAAAAAAATCTCTTTTGATGTCAAAGTGAGCTTATTTTGAATGGCTTCTTTTACTGCTTTTGTACTCTGCTGGCATCTATTCTCTTACTTGGTGTTATGTACGAGACACTCTCCTTCTCTGTTCTGTTATTACATGAGGAGTTGAACAGAGAGAACCTAAGAGCTGTAATGCACAACACAATGAAAAGGAACAGAACTAAGTAACATTTTTGCGCTGACAGTGCAAAGGAAGATAACACAGGTAACCCAAAAATGTCAGACAGTGGAAGGACTTAGAAAAAACTTTGGGTGAAAACTCTGGCTAATGGCATGTGTACATGCTGGCAATGAAAGACTCTAAAAACCTTTTCTTCTCCAAGCCTTCTTAACATCTTGATTTGCCAATCCTCATGGGGGCTCTGAGGTCATTTGTGAAACAGTTATCTTTTCAAGGAGTTAACTGCTCTGTAAGGCTGGAGCGAGACAGAAATCCAAACTGTAGTCTCCCAGCTACCAAAGGTTTCTTGAACAAAAGGAAAAATATAGTCTTTCCCCACCACTACGCAGTTTTGTGCCCTGAGTGTTCACCCATTGCAGCGTTTTTTTCCATGATAATTCTCTTCTGGGTATGCATGGTGTGACCAGCAAAGGGTTAATATGTAAATAAGCTAATGATTATACAATTAAGCTCCACCCAATCACCCCTACTGCTGCTCCAGAGCTGCTGCAGGCATTGCTGGGACTGCTCTGCAGGCTATGATGCATCAGGAGAGTACAGGGGAAGTCTTTTTGCTCCGTCCTGCAGCGTTCCCTGCGGCCCACTGGGCAGCTGGCCTTGCCGGTTCCATGGAGGTGTGTTGGGCTCTCTCCTCTCACAGTTGTGCAGCTGTGTGGCCGTGATTCATGGGGACAGCACTGTTTTCACTTGGTGCTGTGTCAAACCTCAGAGTGGGCTGTTGGCAGCTGCGCCTCTAGCTGAGTGGGGGGTGCAGGAGGTCCTGCAGCCCTGCCCGGAGGGCAGAGCAGGGGCTGCTCCTTCCACTAGTTCTCCTGTGATCCCACCTACCAACACCTCCCAAATGGCCACTGAGGGTCCCCTGCACCACCGTGAGCCATCCCCGCCTCCCAGCGCATTGTTTCTGCCAAGACCTTGCGGCCGCCAGATTGTTTATGAGAGTGGGCTATGTCAGATCTGCCTGGGCAACTTTTTTGCACCCCAGCAATATGTACAATATAGTGGCAGCGCCAGGGCTGTGAGAAAGTTTGCGGGGTCTTGCTGCAGTGATTTCATTCCCCCATGGACCCCAGCTTTCTGCCACTGTATATTTCCTGGTGTGTCTATGGCAGGGCTATTGGGGATGTTGGTTGTTGCTGGGGTGTGTGGGTATGTGCGTGTGTGTGCGTGTGTGTGTGTTTTAACTCAGCTGCTCAGGGCTCTGCTGTGGCAGCATTTGCCTCTGCCTGCACATTCCTGTTGCCATGGCAGTGAGGGATGCTGTGCAGAGGTGCATGGAGCGATCCAGCTACGTCCATCTCTGTGGACAGATTGGTCCTGCTTGCAAACTGGCTTGCTTGCAATCTGGGCCTGGGACGGGCGGCAGCAGCGACTTCTGGGCCCCGAGCCCCATGCCTGCCACTCTGTGCAGGCAGNCATGGACATGCCAGGGAATAAATAGTGTCAGAAAGCTGGGGTCCGCAGGGGCGTGTGATCACTGCTTCAAGACCCCACAAAATTTCTCACAGCCCTGGATCCACCACTACATGGTACATATTGCTGAGGCACAAAAGAGTCTCTGAGGCAGACCTGACTTAGCCCACTCTCATGGACAGCTCGGCAGTCACAAGCTCCTGACGGAAAAAATGCGCTGGGAGGAGGGGTCAGTGCTGGAGCTGCTGGTGGAGCGGTGCCTGCCTGGCATGGGAAAGGATGATTCCATGCTGGTCGGTTGGGAGGGGTGGGAATCACCTCAGATGGCTGCCTGGCAAATNAGTGGCAGCTGCTGCAGCCAATTACATGGTTCAATGGCTCCTGGGCAGCCATCCTAGGGCCAGATCGTAAGCAAGCCAGCTCAAAAGCCAGACCAATCTGTCCGTAGAGATGTATGTGGCTGGATCCTTCCACGTGCTGCCATGCAACATCCCCCACTGCCATAGCAACAGGAGAGTGCAGGCACAGCGGAGCCCTGAGCGGCTGNTCTGCAGAGGGGCTGTGGGGCTGGCTCATGGAGGCACAGGGGAAGCTTAGTGGCCATTTGGGAGGTGGTAGGAGGTGAGACCACCCCAGCTGTGGCAGAGGGAGAGACTCTGACCAGGCAGCACAGGCAGGGCTCCAGAATGTCCTGTAACCTCCGCCCAGCTGGAGGTGCAGTGTCTAACTGTCCAACACTGACAGAGCACCCAGGGAAAACAATGCCATTGCCGTGAGCCACAGCCATGCAGTTGTGGGTGAGGAAAGACTGGTCCCTGTTGCAGAACTGGCATGGCCAGACGCCCTGTGGGCCACAGGGAATGCCATAGGAAGGGGTTAGAACACACCCCGTGTGCTCTCCTGATGCATCACAGCCCGCACAGCAGTTCCGGAAGTGCCCTGCAGTGGCTCTGGAACTGCAATGGGCAGGGTGATGGGCAGGGTTTAAGTGAATATTCATTAGCTCATTACCTTTGTGGATTAAGGGCTACGAAGATAGGGAAGGAGAGCCATGCCTGGCTAAAGTCATGGGATCACTGTACTTAAATCATCATATCTCCTCACCATCTCTTCTGCAAGGTCCACTTATCTCCTTACAGATAGGAATTCCTTTGCTCTAATTACTTGAAATACTTCTGAACAGTTTTGGTCTTTAGAGTACCTGAAGTCTGTGTTATTGGTATGCAAATCTTGGACTAGATCTCATATTCTTTACTAAAGTGAATAATCTTATTTCAGATGCATGTCTTTGTTTCTTATGACATTTGTTTGCACAGTCACGTTAGACTGACAGTGCTCAAAGATACTTCTCTCTGATTATATGAAGCAGGTAATTTTACTTTTCCTCCAAAAATAAAACCTCGTATTGTTTTTTCATTATATGGGATATATATTTTATTTATTGTTATCCAAAAAGTATTTTTAGAACTATTCTGAATCATTCATTTTGTGCCCTTTTTGTCTCCAAAGTTTTTCCTTCTATTTCCTTCTGAATTCTTGCTGGGTTCCGTAAAATTAATCCAGCCAAGAGTTTGTTACATCAGGAAAAGAGTACTACTAACAGAGGACCACTGAAAGTTTATCCGTCTGTTAGTTGTCCTCTTGAATCTCAAAGAAACTGGCACTGCAGAATGAGAGCTATAGTCCTTTAGCATCCTAAATGTGTCTTGTCTTCCAATGAGATGTGTCAAATGCAGCACAAAAGGCAGAAGTGAAAGCAGTTTATACTGTTTCATGGTCATGAACACTTGCCTGAGATAGCTGAGATATCTTTGTGTGAGAAATCTATTTTATTTCTCTCATGATAAAGACTGGAAAAATTTTTTTAACTAATTTCTGTTAGATTTTTTTCAAGGAGATGTAAAAGGAATGATTTTTACCTTCTGTTTCAAGTAAGAGTGAAGACACTTGTTTTATCAGGTATTCTATTTAACCAATAATTATCCAAGAAGTGAGCTTGTCCTGGTGTCAATTAAGACGGAGTATGAATTGAATTTAGAAATACTTGAATAATATATAGAGAGAAATAAATACTGGGAGAAAGAAAAAAATTAATATAACATATATATATATATATTTGAATGACAACAATAACAATATAAACAACAATGGAGCAATGACGACTCTAGACAGCTGGGGAAAAACAAACACAAGGGCGGGACCAGGTTCGAGGGAGACCAGGGAATCCCTGGGATTCCAGGGGCAGGGGGATAGGCTTCAGGGTAGGAAAACCAGTGGAGTAACAGCTGGTGATCCTTTTCTGAAACTTCCGAGGGGCTGCAGGGGGATCCAGTGGTCAGCAGGGGGAAGACTATACTGAGATGAAGAGTCAAGGTCCTCATAGTCCTGGGAAAAATGGCGGCGGTAGAGATGAGAGGAGAAGACGAGGCTTCCTCAGTCCAGGAGATCCATGAACCCCCACCTGTGAGGCCCGGCTGTTTTATTTATAAGGCCTCAGGCCCCTCCCATGTCACATGCCTTGTGGACATGTCTTCACATGCCATTGGCTGTCACTCAGCCCACTCTGTCCCTCGTGCCCCTGTCTGAGTCACATGCCTTTCTGGGAAGGGAAGATAAGAGAAAGAATCCTCCATTGTTTGTCTGGTAAAAAGGAGAAAGTCCCTCCCCTGGCCACATGCCTTTCAGTGGAGGGAAGGGGAAATAAGAAAGGAACCCTATTGTCCATTCCAATCAAAAGGTGAAAAAATTTACAATGGAACAATAGGGCTCTCCCCATAACAGAGCTCTTCCTTTAAATTTATTTTAGGGTACAAGAAATTATTTGTATATCAACTATGGTGATGACCTTTCAGCTCTCTTTCTTTGGTCTTCTGAATATTTCTTCACCATTAGGAAAAAAACAGTCTCAGATTCTTCTTTATCTATTTTAAACCTTGGCCTTTCAGTGACTATTTTTTCTTGAGAGAAAGCAATGGCATGATGAGCTTTCAACCCTGTAATAGACACATTTCTCACTGGTGCTATTATATAGTGTGTCATTTCCTATTTATTACTTTGCTTTCACACATTCAATTCATGTACTCCCCTAGAGGGAAAAGGTTAAAATCATAAACCTTCAGGTCTATCAAATAACTTTTTATTTTCTGATTTTTTTTCTCTTTGCACTAATGACTGTAAAAACAGTGAATACA
This sequence comes from Pitta sordida, assembly GCA_013390025.1. Taxonomy (NCBI): domain Eukaryota; kingdom Metazoa; phylum Chordata; class Aves; order Passeriformes; family Pittidae; genus Pitta; species Pitta sordida. Next base: position 30,213 of record WEKX01012327.1, on the reverse strand, counting down.
TGGCTGTGTGCATTCTGTGTTTTGAGCTGGGTATTACAAGATAATAACAATGCAAGACCTATCTGTCTGTAGAGGAATGACTCCTTTCAGTTGCAATACAAGCCATGGAGTCTTTAAAGAAATCTATTTGGCTAAACATGTCATTTTACCAATGTTGTGCACACTTGACAAATCTTTGGAAGATGGTGTAAACTAGTTGTTCTTTCTTCTATTTCTAAATGACAATCAGGTCACTCCTCTAAAAAGTGCATGTACTTTGTCCATAGTCCAGAGTCTGTATGCTCTACCCAGAATCATGTAATTTCTTCTGGGTGGAACACTCTTTTAACTATTTCCTGTCTTAACTCTCGGCTAAATTTTTGACTTTTTTAAAGTTATAACTTAACCCTTGTTATGAACTTATTTCCCACCAACAATACCATAATTTGACTTTCAGTCTTTATTTATGGAATTTGTTTTTTGATTCTTAAAAAAATGAAACAAACTTTTGTTTTTATGTGGACTCAATAAATGATTGTATTTGTTGATGCAGATTAGTTCAAATTACCATATAACAAAATAAAGATATCAAAGAGGAAAAAGAAAGAGTGTTAAATGGTTATTCACATAAAGTAAATAAGCCAGATATCTGTGATCCTGGTCCTACACTGTGAAATGCTAAGTAACATCACTTCTCTTGTTTATGTTCTCTTATATTTCAACTAGATATTTTGATAAGGTCTAGACAAATTCCATTTATCTATGTATTGCCAAACACTGAATTCTCCATCTGAATTCAGCACTGGTTGAATAGTTGACACAAAGAAAAATTACCTCCTGGAACCTACCTATTCTGATTTTGATTGCAGTATCCCACCCATGATACAGTTCTTAAAAATCTAGTTTGGTTTTAGAGGGTGAAAACAGGACCTAGAAGACCGTGAGGTGTCTAAGTTGCAAAACTCGCAGAGATTTCATGCATTATTAGGAGAAAGGGAGATTTTTCTGTCTGTTCATTGATGTCACTAATAGTGTTAGTCAGTTTTTCTCACTTGTTCAAAGCCGTCATCACATGAATGTGACAGCACAAAGGGTGCATTTTGCCCTTCTCCAGCCGTTAAGTTGTTTTACCACTTTGTCTGAAAGGTGTAAAACAGACTTAGTGTGAAAAAGAGTCTGACCCTTGGAAAAAACATGCATGAAAAAGCAAAATATTTGCAATCACATCTGACTTACTGGTCCAGAAAGATTATTCTGTCCTGGAAGAAGTACAATACACACCAGGTAAATGCTCAATAAGCACTGAGCTACAGCAAACAATTTCTGAGCAAACAAATACTATTCAACCCCCTCTGTGAGCTTGATAAATGTTTTATTTGCATGGCAAGGTGTGAGAAAGGCAGGAGCTGACACATCAACATGTAAATAAAACATTTGTTGGACATCTCAATAGATTCTGGTAGCACTGTTCAGCAAAGCTGCTGTATGGAAGCAAATAAGCCAAGTTATCAATTTTATTAGCACTGTAATCCGGACTGGGCTGCTGCTGCTGTATATGCACTTCTAAATGCTTTTACATTGGTGTATGAGAGCCTTAATTTTGCTTAATGAACTTCCATGTGTTTAAAAGTAGTACAGTGAACCCCGGATACCTGTGGGGAGCCGGTTCCAGGCAGACCACGGGAGTTATGAAATCCATCAAGATACCAAACTCTTGAATATTGAATTAGGCCCCACTTGTAGCCACGCCCACTCCATTCCTGACCTCTAGAGGGCATTTCAGTGGCAGCTCACCACCCTATGCTGCTTCAGGACACCTAAGGGAATGCTCTCCTAGCTGGGAAGTTGTCTTTAAACTCAACTCAAATGTGATTAAACATGGTGAAGGCGCTGAGCTGACTGAGAAAACATTGGCTTGGCCGGTTGCTTGGGTGCTGCTTGACACCAGGGCTGTGCCCTGGTGAGGCGGGCGGATGGCTTCTCTCTTAGGCAGTGAGGTGCGGGCAGGGGTGAGTGCAGACCCAGCGCAGCCCATAGACTTTGCAGGGCCTTGACTGTGGGAGTCACTTGACTTTGTGGGCACAAAGGAGGAGAGGGGGGACAGTGACTACTGAGCATCCACTGTGATTCGCCCGGCAAATGGGTCCCTTGGCCTTTCCCAGAGTGGGATGAAGCAATTGGGGAAGGCCTGTGTGTGCTGGGAGCTGTGGGAGGTTTCCCCCTCCTAGCCTCAGCAGAGGATGGAGGTCCAGTCCCAAAAACTGTTTCAGATTGGGGCTATGGCAGCAACCTGTCATGCTGGGCCGCCGCTTCATAGCACTGGCTCCCTAGCTTTGCTATGGTAATGGGCAACGAGCTGTTCTGTAGCCAGCGCCTAGGCTGGCTGTGGCACAGCGTGGAGTTGGGAGCCAGCAGGAGAGCCAGAACACTGTGTTTATTCAGTGGAGCAGCATAGCAGGCTGTCCTGGGGCAGCAGCTGCCACAGCCAAAGATATGGTACATTGGCGCTGAGGTGGACAACGGGAGAGGGCAGGACGTGGGACAGCAGCAGACATGGAGGGAGTCTGGGGAGAATGCTGTCACAGTATCTATTGGAAGGCCACCTGTTCTTTCTAGAAAGTTTTACCATGTATTTCACTGTGTGTTTGCACAGGATGTGACACAAACAGGCTGCAATGTGCCCTCTGAGCTGGGCGAGCAACAACTCAATCATCCGCCTTGGTGCTCCTGCTCTCCTGGTTCAACCCTATCCCTGCACAGCACCGAGTCTGCTGCCACATCTCCCCTGCACCCGACCTTGCTGCTCCTGTGGCAGCTGCCTCACGCTCACATAAACTTGTACCACTCTGATTTGGAGCTGGTCGTTGGCATTTTTTGTCTCTTCTGGGCCTGCATTGGACACCAGGGATGGGAGAGCACTGCCGGTGCTAGGGGACCCTGCAGTTTTAGCCCCTGTGGCAGCACAGAGGGAGTATGGGTGCTGCTCCATGGGGCTGCCCTTCTCTTCACTGCCCTGGCAACAAAGACCCCCATGGGGAGGTGCGTGGAGGCTGCTGGAGAGGCGGGAAAGTGCCTCCCGCTCTCACGCAGAGGCATACACTATACCAGCACCCTCCTGCAGCTCAGCGGAGAACAATGTCAGCTGCACAAACGCCACAGGGGGCCCTGTTGCCTCCACGGTTCCCACCCATAACTACTTCTGCAGGGGTCCTGGCTCCAGGGCAATGGCAGCGGTTCCTATTCCCCTTAAATGGTGCAAACCCAGGGTGCTCTGAAACGCCAGGCGCTGGGAGGGTTATTTACATATTCAAGAGTTCATTACATATTCATTATCTGACTGGGTTCGTGGCACTATCTGTGCATGTGCATGAACCCACAACTTGCTGAAAAAAACTCTGCAAATAATTGAATCTGCTAATATATGCGGGCTCACTGTATTTGTTTTTCCACCTGACACTCCGCTAATGCTGTGGCAAGTTAGATTAGGGGTACTGGAGGGTAGCTTATTCTTCTTCACAGGTTCACAGGTTATTCTGAGTTGGAAGGGACCGACAGGATCATCTAGTCCAACTCAAGCAGACGCCCACCCAGGGATCAGACCCACAAGCGTGGAACTATGGGCAACACGCTCCATCAATCCAAACCTCCCACCATCTACACCATGTTGCTGAGGTCCTCATCCAGTCTTCTCTTAAACACCTCCAGGGATGGTGACTCCACCACTTCCCTGGGCAGACCATTCCAATGAGAGATCACTCTCTCTGTGAAAATACTCTTCCTAACATTCAGTCTAAACCTCCCCTGGCATAGTTTAAGGCTATGTCCTCTTGTTCTGGTGTTGTCAGCCTGAGAGAGGAGATTCAGACCCAGCTGACTACAACCTCCCTTCAGGTAGTTGTAAACAGCAATCAGGTCCCTCTGAGTCTCCTCTTCTCCAGGCTGAACAACCCTAGTTCCCGCAATCGTTCCTCACAGGGTTTGTTCTCCAGTCCTTTCACCATCCTTGTTGCCCTTCTCTGAACCCTCTCAAGCAGCTCAACATCCTTCTTAAAGTGGGGAGCCCAGAACTGGACACAGTACCCAAGATGCGATCTTCCTACATGCATTTTGGCCTTGCAAGATATTTGTCCTGGTGTCAATTAGGATGAAATATGAATCGAGTTTAGAAATACTTGAAAAATATAGAGAGAGAAATAAAAACTTTACTGGGTGAAAAGAAAATATTAATATAACAAATATATATATATTTTTTTGAACAACAGCAATAACAATATCAACAACAATGGAACAATGACGACTCTAGACAGCTGGGGAAAAAAACCAAACATGAGACGGGCCAAGATTGAGGGAGACCAGGGCATCCCTGGGATTCCAGGGGCAGGGGGATAGGCTTCAGGGTAGGAAAACCAGTGGAGTAACAGCTGGTGATCCTTTTCTGAAGTGTCCGAGGGGCTGCAGAGAGATCCAGTGGTCGGCAGGGGGAAGACTATACTGAGATGAAGAGTCAAGGTCCTCATGGTCCTGGGAAAAATGGCGATGGTAGAGATGAGAGGAGAAGACGAGGCTTCCTCAGTCCAGGAGATCCATGAACCCCCATCTGTGAGGCCCGGCTGTTTTATTTATAAGGCCTCAGGCCCCTCCCATGTCACATGCCTTGTGGACATGTCTTCACATGCCATTGGCCGTCACTCAGCCCACTCTGTCCCTCGTGCCCCTGTCTGAGTCACATGCCTTTCTGGGAAGGGAAGATAAGAGAAAGAATCCTCCATTGTTTGTCTGGTAAAAAGGAGAAAGTTCCTCTCCTGGCCACATACCTTGCAGTGGAGGGGAGAGAAATTAAGGAAGGAACCCTATTGCCCGTTTTAGTAAAAAGGAAAAAAGTTTTACAATATAAAAATAGTGCTCTCCCCATAACAATATTTCTATAAAGAAAATTTTCTAAAGGGGCTTTGGAAGTGCAGCTTTCATTGGAAAGACAGTGGTGTGTCTACCAGTTGCAGTCACAAAGTGGCGATTTTTGAATCACACAGCATATAACAGAACACAGAAAATACATAAATAAAATCCCTGCTAACTTTAATTTTCCTTCTTAACCTTTCTTGTACAGGGTTACTAACAGTACTTTTGTTCTGCAAAGTTGCTCAGTCCTATTTCAAATAACACTTCTTCAAATCTGTGATTTATGTCTGTCTACACATGGACATTACACACAATCTAAATCCTTTGTCACCCTACACTTTGATGAATTGATGAATACGTCAGGCTTAAAGAAGATGTATGTAGTGTTAACCTTAGATATTTGGAATACATTGACTTTCTTAAGAGGTGTGAAAAAGTACTTATATTTTATAGAACATGGCACAAGATTTCACAAACAGATCCACCTAGGACAGAATAGAACCAAAAAATATTTCCTGGAAAATCTGAATTTTCCTGTCTACCAATGGTAGAGACACAAGATGTTTTAAATTTATACCCTTATTACACTTCTTAAATTAAAGCTATATTATTCTGTGAATGTTTTTCCTTTTTCTCTGGGCAGCACATGTAAACCAAAATGAGTTGCTGCTATAAGCATTGAAATGTGGGCAGAGTCATCAAGGTCCTCTATCTGAGTTCTGTCAGGAAGTATATTTTGGGCCATCTCTGTTTGGGACCGGTTATATCGAACTGTTACGAATGCTAATGGTTATCTTGCATTAGTCTATTTGGTCAGATGTGGGTATCAAGGAAACAAATCCTATAGCTATGTCAAACTCCATACAGCATAGATTCATAGAAAGTCTGGCCCAAGGCATGAAAAGGCTGCTCCATCTGGGCAGGACAATGAGGCATCAGTGAGGGCTTGTAAAGCCCATTTTTCCTGTATATCCATGCTTGTAGGGAAAGTGGTAGGGTGAGTGGGAGTGCAGGGTTGTCCTGGAAGAGAAAGCATCCACTACCTGAAGGGAGGTGGCTCTGCCCTTCCTGCTGCATGCTGCAAAAGTCAGGAAATATGACATCACCCTGCTGAAAACCAGCACAGATGGCAGTGACTGATTATGTATGTTACAGCAGCAGGGAAAAGAAAAAGGGAGGTCATTAGCAATAGTAATTATTATGTAACTGGCAATTCAACGAACTGAACTACTCTTGGAATTCTGGATTTCCGTAATGTGGTTCATGTAGTTTTAGCTGAGGATATCCACATGTAGGATTAGATTATATTACCTGAGAGTCAAAATCTCTTTCTAGGGTGGAAATATAACTGAAATAAAACATCTACTTATCTGTTACTTACATAAAATAATATAAGGTATCTCAGGCCAATTCCTGTTATAAAGAGGTTACTCTTTCTACACCGCATTTTATCTGCTAAGGTAAATTGGTGAAAGTTCTTATGTGTTTAGCATAGTGTCACAAGATCATGCAGCCCTTGCATTAGTCATTTTAGTGGTCGTTAGAGAGAGAGAGACACAAATTTTGACCAAATGTTTACCTGATTTCAGCCTGCTTGAGTTGGTTTTGGCTGAAAGACCATCATCAAGAATGGAGTGGCTAGTAGGTCAAGAGAGGTTATCCTTTCACTGTACTCGGCACTGGTTAGACCACACCTCAAGTATTGTATTCAGTTCTGGTCCCTCAGTTCAAGAAAGATGTTGAGGTGCTGGAACGAGTTCAGAGAAGGGGAACTAGGATAGTAAAGGTACTGGAAGATAAGCCCGATGAGGAGAGGCTTAGGGAGCTGGGTCTGTTTAGCCTAGAAAAGAGAAGGCTCAGGGGGGACCTTATCACTGTCTATAACTATCTAAAAGGAGGTTGTAGTCAGGCAGGGGCTGGTCTTTTCTCCTTGGTCTCTGGGGACAGGACGAGAGGTCATACTCTTAAGCTTCAGCAGGGAAAGTTTAGGCTTGATATTAGAAAAAGGTTTTTTACTGAAAGAGTGATCCAGGTGTGGAATGGGTTGCCTGCAGAGGTGGTTGACTTGCCAACCCTGGAAGTTTCTAAGGGTAGGCTGGATGAGGTGTTGAGAATATGATCTTGTCCTAGGGTGGTGTGTATATATTCCATATCTTTGTGTTTTGGCTTGTGGATACCAGTCCTTAGCAACACCAAGGTCGTTTTCTCTCTCTATCCAGAAGGCGAGAAAAAAAAAATTCAAAAACTGAGAAGCGGCAGTTGAAGGAAAAAAAATTTCTTGGGGTAGCTCACACAGCGGCAGCAGAGGCAGGGAGCTGGTGGGAGCTCCCTGGCAGCCGTGGTTGTGTGGGGCTGGAGAGGGGCTGCTCTGGTGGGTTTTTCTCCAGCTTTTGGGAGAGCCCCATATTTTATTCTTTTTTTTCTTGTTTTTTTTTTTTTTTTTCCTTTTTCCTTTTTTGCTTTTTTTTTTTGCTTTTTTTCTGGGACATATTTGTTGCTGCACTCCAGCCACTAGAAGAGGGGAAGAGGGCCTGCAGTTCCCTTTCCCTGCCGCCTGTGAGCTTGTGAGGGATCTAGGTTTATGTTTACTACTCTGGGGTGTGCGTTCGGTCTCTGTACGGGAGTTAGATGGTGAGTTGGACTAGATGATCCTTGAGGGTCCCTTCCAACTCATAATATTCTGTGATTCTGTGGTTCTGTGATTCTGTGATCTTCAAGGTCCTTTCCAGCCTTATCTATACTGTGATACTGTGAAAAATATAGTAACTACTTCTGTGGAAAAAATGTCTTTTGGGCAAACTTCATAGCTGTAAATCTAATCAGTTTATGATATACTCTTGTACCTACGTAAAGACCAAGAAACTGACCAAATGAATGTGATGTAGTTTGTTCTACAGGATGCAATGTTGGTTTTTTTAAAATTCTGATAACAAGTATTCACAAATATTCATAAATGCATAGTACTTCGGCATAACCTTTCTGTCTTTGAATTTGCCATAGTGCTAAGATACTGCTGTCTGAGAAGATTCTCATTTTTGGATATACTTACAATTGAGCTTTTTGAACCAGGCTGAGATTTTGTGATTATGATTAACCAACTCCAATTTGTGTCTTTCTGTATTTGCATTACAATACTGTCTGTGATTATTTAATCATATGCTATATTATCCACATAAATCCTTGTCTTGTGGTAATACAGTACGGACTATTTTTGGAGATGAACCAAAAATTATGGATAAAAAGCTTGATGTCTCTAGGTCCTACCTAATTTGCTACAGATGCTAAAAAAGAGTGGGTGAGTACAGCTGTAAATATAGCCTTGGCAATACTATTTACTTCCCATATTGCTTCAGAAGACAAACAGAAAAGTTCTGGAAAAATTGTTATTATTACAGTTGGGAAAAAAGAAAAACAAATAAAATGGTATTTCAAATAATCTTAACAATATATTTAATTTTTTTCTTCCCTGTATAAGAAAATTTGAAAAGCAGAGAGCTATTTTAAATGAAGGGTCAAAGAGCTTATAACTGAAGGCCTTTTTTCTTTCATTTGATGCAGTATACACTAATATTCTGTGAAGGTGTATTTTATTTCATTTACTCTTACACTCCTCTTTTTTAATCCTCTTCTATTCTCTTCACTCTTAGACTGCATTTTTGGACAAATTTTCTTTTCACTGAAGAATGACCCCACACATCAGAAGGGAACTGCATTAAAAAAAATCTTTTTAAATGGACAAAACAATTGATTGCCAAGGATTATCTTCCTGTTGATTCCATATTATTTCTATGTAATGATAGGCCCACTACCCAAAGTCTTTACAGATGGTTGCTAATACTAAGCTCTTAATTTTTCAGTTACCCAGCAATCCACACCTGCTATCTGACTTCCAGAAGTTCTGACCAGCTGTCTCTTGTTATTGTAAACTCTCCTTACATGCACAAAGACATCTAAAATTCTAATTACTTCATGAAGTCAGTCTCAGGTTTTCTAACTGATCATTCTGAGTTAATGACATCTTTGAGCCTTTCAATTTTAAACTTTGAATCTCAGTACAAAGCAAAAAGAGCATAAGTATCCTGTTCTATGGAAAGAGAAATATATTTTACAGGAATACCATGGGGGTCGGTCTCTTCCCTCAGGCTACCAGTGACAGAATGAGAGTACACAATCTTAAGCGGTGTCAGGGAAGGTTTAGACTGGATATTAGGAAAAACTTTTTCACAGAGAGAATTATTTCCCATTGGAATGGGCTGCCCAGGGAGGTGGTTGAGTCATCATACCTGGATGCATTTAAGAGGAGATTGGATGAGGCACTTGGTCCCACAGTTTAGATGATAACATGGTGTTACATAATAAATTGGACTCAATGATCTCCACGGTCATTTCCAACCTTGTTAATTCTGTGATTCTGTGATTCTGTGAAATGATAAAGAACTGACACCCAGGTCATCAAAATTCTTTATCTAAATCATAAGATCTCAAAATGTTTCCCAGCTTCAGGGTCTGGTGCAAAGTCCAGACCAACTTCACTCCTTCCATAAACATGCAGTGAGGAAAAACAGGCATTTGGCCTCAAAGGAAAATATCTTGTGCCCAAAGAGATGCCCAGTTTGATTAATCAGAAAAACAGTACAGTGTGTCACAGGACACAGTCTAGGCTTAGTTACAAGGAAATACGCATTTGAATCCAGTGGTGGGCTTTGCAACCTTATCCTGGACTCTTAGAAACTGATAAGAGTGCCAGTATTATTTCCCTAAAAGTTTGTGTTCTGGAAAGGTTTATTGCTGTGCAAAAGAGTGAGAACTCCTCTAAGCATGTGTAAGAGTCATCTTAAGGACCTAAAACATTATGATGATCTCTGGAATTGGGAATCCAAAGGGACTGAGATGTGTGAGGGGTGTTGCCACTCCTGCTTTACCAGAATTGTAGCATCTTCATGACTGAATGTTCAAAGCTTATGGAACTGGTTGGTGGCATCAAGACTGCTCATAAAACCTCATTGTGTCAGAGTGTTCGCTGACCACGTGTGTGACTTGATTGCCTGCATGCTACAATAGTGGAGGTGTGATTTATTTCAACAACTATAGGTGACAAACTGCTGAAATCAATACTGGATATATATATCAAATATAACACCATAACACTAACTATATAACACCATAGTCATGCTCATTATTCTGTCAGTGAGAAATTAGTGCTTCTAGTGTTTGGTCTAGTTACTTGTTTTTGATTCTTACCTTATGTATATTATGTTGACCCAAAAGAAGTTAAATGAATAGTATTATCTTGCCTTGCTTTAAGATTCAGATTTATGAATACTTGCTGAGACCATTAGAGGAAAGACCAGAAAGAAATTACTACTTTTCTGTATTTGCATGGTGAACAGTAGGTAATGAATGGAGCTATAAGATAAATAAATGAGTAAGAGAGGAATTGGACTTGTTCTTATTTAATTAGAGGCCTCTGACTTATCTTTCCTTTCCTTATGTAGTTAGTCCTAGCTGTAGCAAGATAAAGTGATTTGGGTGCATGTAATTACTAATACCTGTATTTTTCTCTATCAGATGTTCAGTTATGTATGATTTGATCTTTGTTGTCTCTTGTCAAAGACAATATTGATTTGGATAAGTGTGTGGAGATATAATTTCTGACATTTTATGGACATCAAGTTTAATATGAAGTATCAGCCCATGGAGTTATTGTTAAATTCAACAGAGATAGAAATTTCAGATTTTCATCAATAAGGACAAGAGGGAATTGGCACAAAGAGTTTTCACTAAAACTATACATTATGATAGCTTCTTTCCAAAACCAGTACAGNNNACTTCACTAAAAAACAAAAAAAAAAAAAAAAAAAAAAAAAAAAAAAAAAAAAAAAAGTCTGTATTACTGTATTACTTGAAAAAGAAAATATTTGGTCTTTCCTTCCATTGCTAAATCAGTGCTAGTAAGCTGACTCTGTAAACATCACCAATGTAATGCTGGCTCTAAGATTTGCTGGTTTCACTGATATATGGACATATATATCTACATATATATAAAGCTAAAAGTAGTAGCACTACATCAGTTGTAGCTGACTCATTTACAGCTAGAATTTTGAATCTTGGATGTAAGCAGTGGTTGTTTTTGTAGACCTTATTGCTTGTGAGATGGAGAAATCAAATAGGTAGAGAGGAAAGGAAAGCTAAAGATTAAATGTAGGGTTTTTTACAATGTAGTATCTTGTGTTTCCATGTATTTTCCTCTCTCAGACTTTTTTAACCATTAGCCATTAGCCACTAGCTGCAGTATAACAAGTGCCTGGACAGCTCTGGGGAGCATGCTCAGTGCTAGAGACCATGGTGCTTGGATCCTCTGAAGGTGCAGTTTTCATTTCTGCATTCTGAGCTCATTGGTGAATGTCAGATATCTAACCAGACAAGGTTGTTCATATTTCCTGTGTTCTCCTTCTTTCCCAGCATCAACCACTCTTGCTTATTATTGTTTTGATGTGAGAACTCATTGAGTCCATTTTGATGAAGCCAGGGAGCAGGAAAAGTAGCACTCTAATTGTTTTGGATATAAAAATATTTTTGTCTTAATGTTTTAATTCTTTGCTTTTGTCACTCAACATTCTCAGAGAGGAGCATAACTAATAGTTATTTTAATCTTTCTCTTTTAAACTTCACGCACACAAATTTAATAATCTGTCAAACAGCTTAGTTGGTACAGCCAAGCAGTCATCTGCCCAGGGAGGTGGTGGAGTCACCATCCCTGGAGATGTTTAAAAAAAGACTAGGTGAGGAACTCAGTGACATGGTCTAGGTGATGGGAGGCTTGGATGGATGGAGCATGGTGCCCATGGCTCCAGGGTTGTGGGTTTGATCCCTGGGTAGGCGCTCACTTGGGAGTTGGACTAGATGATCTTTGTGGGTCCCTTCCAACTCAGAATAACCTGTGAACTTGCTGGATAAGGGATCTCATGAGGATGTTGCATGAAAGGTCTGTCACACCATTCTTCTGCTGTCTTCTTTTAATTGTAAGTAGCAACAATTGTTATATGTTATGTTGTACTTGTGGAATCATTGCATGTTAATCTTATGCTGAGTTTATCTTCTGAATCAATGTTGAAGGCAAAGATACCACTGTGCTTAGTGATGGTGTAAGTGCCCGTGATATGCAAAGAACAAGTGGTCTTGGGAAAAAAATAAATAATTATGGCCTCTTGATCAACTAAGCAGGATTTTTTTTGATTGTTGTCAAAATGCCTTAAAATTCTTCTGAATTATACTGCAGATGCCAAAATACTATTTTAGATCTCAATGTGTTATCATAGAGGATTGCCAAGAACAAATCAAATCAGAGTTGCATGTTGTCACAGTCCAGTCGGCTAGGCTGGACGCGTGATGGTTCATTTACCGGATGTCAGAGTGCAAAACAAAATTCTGAGAGAGGATTTAGCTTTGATCAAACAGTGCAACTTTATTAAGTGCCAGTAAGGCGGCAATGTGATAGATGAAAGACTGAAGAAGAAAAGAGAGAAAAAGGAGTTATAGCTACCGCCAGACATAACGGGTCCTCAAGGTGTCCCTATAGATCGTCATCAATACAGGGTGGAGAATAGCTTTTAAAATTTCATTGCTAGGGGGCCATCTTTTATACACCTTGTGCCCTCATCTGTCCCATGGTCTCTTGCCAAGTTCTGCCTTTTTCTGCCACACACATCCAAGGAGGAGTGTCCGAGGTGTGGTCACAGTCAGAAGCGAGTGGCCTTCTGCCAGAGGGTGTTTTTTTGTTGTGATGAACAAATCCATCTTCCTGGACAGCAGGTTGTTATGGTTCCTTGATTCTTGAAGAATAAGTCCAGGATGTGGTGTTCAGTCCCCCCATATCACAGAATGATGAAGCACACTGGGCACCACAACGCTCAATGTTCTGGGGTATCTGCACCTAGGTTTCCATAGGAATTGCATTCCAGTCACAATCCAGGGAGCAGCAGTCACAATCCAGGGGGAAGCAGCTGAAACATTCAGGCAGGTAGGCCGCTACAAACTCTTGTCATGATCTTAGCCTAAGTTTTCGGGGTACTTAACATTGTCCAAGTCCCTGCTACAGTGTGAAGGCCAGAAAAGTTTGCCATCATCTTACAAAGATTTTTCATAAAATTGGCATATGATACTTATAACTTTTGCTTCAGAAAAATATTTTATTTTTAATGAAGATATCAGTTGATATGCGATTTTTATTGTTAGTAAATTTATCTTTGTAGCCAATTATTATTTATTTTTAATCTCTATTTTTCTCAATTTACCTTCTTTTATTACTTCTTATGTTTATTTTTTCCTTCTAAGAATAAGTTTTTATTTGTAAAAAATCTCTAATAATGTATGTAAACTCTTGCCAGGTTGGACCGTCACTTCATAAATAAGCAAAAGAATTTTCAGTAGCTGTTCATGGTACCAACTAAAATGATTCATCTTGTAATTTTTAAATTCTCCTAGCATTTCCAGCTTTAGTAGGAGTGGACAGAGCACTAATATTGTACTGGAAAAGAATATATTAATGTTTATAATCTGTATCAAGTTACACACATTTTTTGGCATGCTTTTGTCTTGCAAACGATTGTTTGGTAGCACTTGGAGGTGAAAACAACCAAATCTAAAGAGACCAAGTAAATACTTTTCACAGATGATAGTTTACAAACAACTTCAATATTGGAGACTGTCATCCATCTTGCCGACTTGGCAATATCTAGGAAAGGAAATAGAAGGATTTTGAAATTAAATAAGCTACGGTTTTGTGTCATAGAGTTGAAAGTCACAAAACAATTTTCTGTAATGGAAGTGTCAGTGATAACAGAATGGTTGTCTACTGTAGTTGTAATCTTTTTTCTCAGTTGCTAAGTTATAATGATATGTTCAGTGCCAATGATCTGAGGTTTACTTTGTTGATAGTCTAGGATAGACATCTTGCAAAAGTGTACTATTGACTCTGTTAACAGGATTACTCTGAGGAGTAATCTGAGCAGGCTGATCTACAAAATCTTCAAAACCTGCTATCTTGCTGGTAGTAGTAGAGATAATGAATTAAATACCTTAAATGTACCTGCTTGTATATATTCTCCTCTAAAGGAACACAGCTCTTAAATGTCTGGTTACATGAAAAAGTACTTCCTTAAGAAAAAAAACCAAAACAAATGATATGGCACAAGTATGAGAAATTCAGAAATGTGAGCTATTTAGAAACAAGGTAGGTGTGATTTGAGGATTCAGAAAATTATAAATTTTAGTGAGTTAGGTAGAGGCTTAGGGGTTTAAGTATTTTAGTGAATTAGTGAAAATTTAGTGAATTTTAGAAGGATTAGTAGATTTCAAAATCATTCAAGAGGTCTGAGAGTTAAGGTTGAATATTAAATGTGAGAAATGCTGTCCTGTCGTCCTCGAAGGTAAACAAAAGAGAGTGCAAGCCACAACAAGGGAAAAAGAATGAGCAACATTGGAGCTAATTGGTTGATGGACTTCTGGCAAAGTGCAAGTATATGACATAATGTTGAAAGGGTGAATATTCATGGAGTGATTTGTATATGCATGAGACAAGGGATTAAAAATGAGTGGCAAATCTGGGCGGTTCTCTGTCTCTTTTGGCAGCTGACAAGGCAGAGGGCACTGCTGTTCCTCTTTCCTTGGCTCTTGGGCCAAAAAATAAACCTTTTTCTGCTTGCAAGTAATTATATTGAGTCCTCCAGCTCATTTTCCTTAAATGAGGTGGACTGCAATTCAAAAGTCTCACTCAGGATAATATGGTAAAATAAATGTATGCATATCCTAAGATATGTTACTAACCCTGGCTGAATGACAAACATTAATCTGCTCATATCAGTGTGACCTTGATCAAAATTTTTGAAGTGACAGAGAGGGACAAGTGGTAGGAAAAAAAAGATTTTACAGACTAATTCAATGGGTAAAGAATCAAAAACCTGTACTTGTCAGCGCTGCATTCTGTAATATACTCACGTTCTCCTGGATTCTGAATTGTTTGTTGCAGAAAAAATATGAAACATGGTAAACCTCTGCATTTAGCCATCTCATTCTCATGCAATGCAAGTTTGAAGCAAGTAAAACAAATGGATCTCAGCATCTACAGCCTTTGATAGTAGTTTCCATGCTGAAAGCTCCCCTTGCTTTGGAGCAGAATAAGTGTCTTAGGAAATAGGAAACATTTTTCCTCTAAGAGGAGAGAATAATTTAATAGATTATATTGGAATAGGTGTAGATTTACATATCTAATCTATGTGCTAAAACATGTTGTAACACAATAGTCTAATAGAACAGATTAGAGTAAATATAGAATACAAGAACTCAGCATCATGAAATGAATGTTCTGCTTCCTGTAAATTCAGGTATCTGTCATCCATTTTATATCAAAGTTAATTCACACACAGAACCTCTGAGAGATAATTATGTTTCCATTTGTTCATATGGGTCAGCACCATAACTTTTCAGCTATCCTTTGCAATCTGATGTGTGTTTTTCTCGCTATTCCAGAAAAGTTTTTATGTTGACTTTTAAGGAATCAAAATAATTAAGCACACCAGTGTCTTTCTGTAACCTTGAATTCACTACATTAACAAGCTCGTGATATTACTAGGCCACTAACCCATTCATTACGTTTGATCATGCACTCTTAGAATCAATAGCAAAAATCACAATAATCTCCACTAGTTGTGCTCAGACTCTGAAAAGTACTTTTCTTTGCAGAGTTACACAATAGCAGAGCTTGTGGAGACCTGTGGAGATAATCTAGCTCACCAGTCCTGCTCAGAACTCTGGATGGCCAGAACCATGTTCAAATGGGTTTTGAGTATCTCCAGAGATGGAGACCTCACTGCATCCTTGGTATTCCATTCTGTTTTTCAAACCCCATCACAATCAAAAAGCTTTACATTGTGCTCAGATGTGATTTTCGGTCTTTTGACTTGTGCTTATTGCTTCTTGGTGAATGAAAAGCTGGACATGAGCTGATAATGCACACTCACAGCTTAAAAGACCGACTGTACCCTGAGCTACTTAACATGTTCAGGGAGGTGATTCTCTCTACTCCACTCTTGTGAGACCCCACCTGGAATACATCCAATTCTGGGGTCTCCAGCATAGGAAAGGTGTAGGCCTGTTGGAATGGGTCCAGAAGAGTACCATAAAAATGAATGGAACACCCCTCCTATAAAGAAAGGTTGAGAAAGCTGGAGTTCAGCCTGAAGAAGAGAAAACTCTATTGCAGCTTTTCAAATCTTAAAGGGAGCTTACAAGAAAGAAGAAAACGGACTTTTCAATAATGCTTGTAGTGATAGGACAAGGGATGATGGATTTAAACTAAAAGAGGGTAGATTCAGGTTAGATATAAGGAAAACATTTTTTACTCTAAGGTTGTGTACTGGGTTTGCTGTGGCCATTTTTTTTCCTGGCAGTGGGAGGGGTTATGGAAGAGGCTTGTCTTTGAGAAGTTGCCGAAACTCTCCCTCCTAGCTAGCACAGTAATGCCAGCCAGCTCCTGGCTGGTCCTGCTGCCAGCCAAGGCCAGGCCAATCAGGAGAGACAGAGGCACCTCTGTGATAACATGTTTAAGAAATGGAAGAAAACCAACGGAGTAACACCAAGAAGATGGCCAGAGCAGAGCCGTGAGAAGTTGTAACAGCAATGCAGGCACCAAGACCAGGGTTGAAGGAGGGGGAGAAGGTGTTCCAGGCATCTCCCTGCAGCTCGTGGAACAGATCATGGTGAAACAGGCTGTCCACCTACAGCCCATGGAATAGAGAGAACACAGGGATGCAGAAATCCACCTGTGGCCATGGAGAGGGAGCCCACGCTGGAGCTGGAGGAAGGCCGCACACATGTTGGAGCCCACATTTGGAGCAGAGTGGCCCGTGGAGAGAAGTCCACACTGTGTGGCCGAACTGTACCTGGTAGGATCTGTATGCTTTGGGATAGGGCCCACGATGAAGCAGTGCAGCCAGTGCTTAAAGGACTGCACCCTGTGGAGTAATCCCTGGGCAGCAGAGTATGGAAGAGCTGTTGCCCCTGGGATCAGACTCACACTGGAAAGGGTCATGAAAGACTTTCTCCTGTGGGGGGGAAGGGGACCCTATGAAAGGCAGGGAAATGGCTTCCTACCCTGAACAGAGATAGAAACACTAACTGCCTGGCTTTCCCCTACTCCTGTTCCCCCTTTGTCTCCTGGAGGAAAAAAGGGAATGTGGTATCTGTAGTAAGAAGGAGGGGTGGGGGAAGAAGGTTGCCTTTAAGATGGTACTTCTCACGTTAAGCTCTGATCTTGTTAGAAATCCTTCACATTCCCCATCTTGGAGCTTGTTTTTGCCTGTGGTAGTAAAGACTTCTAATAGTCCTCATTCCTGCGGTAGCAAAAATCCCTTCAGTTTTTGTTCTTTTTCCTCCCTCCTCCTGTTTGTATGGGGGATGGGGGGAATGAAGTGAGAGGGAGGTTGTGGGTGAATCTCTGGCATCCAGCCAGACCACGACAATTTTGTAAAACACTAGAATAGCTTTTCCACTCTTGTAGGAGTCCGTAAGAATACTGTCTCAACCTTGTCATCAGAAATTTGGACAATATACCCCTAAAAACTGATGCTAAGGTCTTGACAAAGTTTGGCCTGCCAGTGATGCTCTGGGGCTAAGACTTGTCTGTGAAAACCAGGGTGTTGATAACACTGAGAAGGGACTGTGTGGAACAAGATATGCCCTCTCCCCTGTGTTCCAGGAAAGAGACATGATATGCAGTGGCCTTCTTCCCCAGTCTCCAGAGACTGTGGTGTACAGGATGCTGTGGCTATCTTGACAGAACAAGTATGCATACAGCCCTGTCCTTGCAACATGAAAACACACTTCCTGGCAAAATGCCACTCGAAAACTGACCTTGCCTTGGACACTGTTCGGACACTTCTTGGTCTTACGTGACAGAGAAAGAACTGAACGGGGGGACAAGGGCAGCATGTAGTATAAAGATGGCCCCTTAGCAACTGCTTTTCGGAAGCTTCTCCCACTTGGAAGCTTCTCCCACCTGGAAGACGACGTCTATGGAGACGCCATGAGGACTCGGTCATCTGTTGGTAGTTATTAAATCCCTTTTCTCTCTCCCTTTCTCTTTACCTTTCCTATTTCACTTTCTTATTAACCCTTTTCTCTCTCTCCCTTTCTCTTCACTTTTCCTATCTCACTTTCTTATTAAATCCTTTTTCTCTCTCCCTTTCTCTTTACATTTTCTGTCTAATTTTCTTATTAGACCGTTTTTCTCTCTCTCCTATCTCACTTTCATCTATCATGATTCCTGCTTCACGGGATAATAAAGCTTCACTATTTGACCAAAGCTAACCCTTGTTTGGGATTTCCTTGCACTTTGAAATCCAGTAAACGAACCATCACACCTCCAGCTCAGCTGGATGGAGACCCTGACAACTGTTGATGCTCCATCCCTGGAAATATTCAAGGTCACTTTGGATGGGACTGAGCAACCTGGTCTAGTTGATGATGTTCCTGTTCATTGCTGGAAGGCTGGGCTCCTTCAAGGGGTCAGAAGGTCTCTTCCTACTCAGACCATTCCATGACTAATTCTACGGTTCTCTCACCTTTTGTTGTCCACAACTGATGAAAGTCTGGCCCTGTCTTATGTGCACCCTACCATCTTGCATTTGTGCACATGATTAAGGTCCCCAAAACCTTTCTCTTCTCCAGGCTGAACAATCCCATCTTTTAACCTTTCCCCTTATAAGAGATACTTGAGTCTCTTGATCATCCTTCTGGCTCATTGCTTGGCTCATTCCATTATGACCATGTATTTTGTACTGGGGAGCCCAGAAATGCACACTGCATCCAGACAGTGCCTCACTAGTACTGAACAGAGGAGAAGATGGTCTTTATCAGGAGGATATACTGCTGCCTCATGGTTGCCTTGTTAACCATCAGGACCCCAAGGTCTTTTCTGCCACAACCAAAAATTGATTTTGACAATAGTTGTTAAAGACTCATTTGAAAGTAGGAAAATACAAGATGCTACACATATACAGTTGGCCCTCTCCCACTTTGCCCCACCCTGTATTGCGGTTTCACATCTTAGCAGCATGATTTTTCAGTGATTAAGGAGGTCCCTTTTCACAATTGCTTATGTGTGACCTAGCACACATGAATGTTCAATTAGACAGTCATGAATATGCAAAACAACCTGCACAACCTTGGAGGCGGCTCTGCTGCTTGCCCCATCCCAGACGCGGCCCTGCTGGCTCCGCCGCTTCACCACTCATGGCCATTGCGGCAACCCATACACAGCAACACAGTGCTGTGTATCAGCGCCGAGGAGATGTCTGAGGGTGTGGGGGCAAATTTACATATTAATGAGCTGCCATTCAACATGGAAGTAGGTCTTCGCAGGATCTGAATAAGTGGTGTAGCTGGTCACTGACCATTTCCCTTTGGATTATGGGGACTTTGATCTGCTCCATATCCCTGTCTTCCAGTTTAGGGGTCTGGGTACCCAAAGAAAAACTGCTCTTACTATTAAAGAATGAGGTAAAGAAGGCATTAAGTGTCTCTATCTTGTCCTTAGTTACTCTGTTTACCCCTACATTCAATAAGGGATTGAGATACAGTTGGCCCTCTTCCACTTTGCACCCCCCCTATTGTGACTTCATATGATTTTTCAGCAAGTAAGGAGGCCCCTTTTTGCAACAGCGCATGCACGACCTGGCATGCATGAATATTCAAGTAGGCAGTCATGAATATGCAAATCAACCTGCACAACCACAACGGTGGCTCGGCTGCTTGCCCTGTCCCGGGCATGGCCACAGCAGCTCCGGCGCTTCGCCACTCCCCTGTCATGGCTGCCATGGCAACGGATACACAGCAACACAGTGCCGAAACAGCGCTGGAGAGCTGTCTGAGGGTTTGGGGGAAATTTGTATGTTAATGAGCTCCCATTCAACATGAAAATAAGGCATCATGGGATTCGAATAAGACTGTGGTTCCGTGGTATAGGAGACCTGACTGTATTTCTTAGTCTTCCGTTTGTTGCTAATGTATTTATAGGAACAGGTTTCACTGTCAATTACAGAAGTAACCAGATTAAGTTCAAGCTGCTCTTTAGCCTTTCTTATTTTTCCCCTGTATCAAGTTTACGTTATTTTGACTAATTTTGATTTCTTCCCCCCCCCCCCCCCCCCCTCTATCTTTTCTTCATAATATATGT
>WEKX01012327.1:0-10092 GCA_013390025.1 Pitta sordida | reverse complement strand
ATTCCTGACAAGTCTTGCTGTTACCTGACAAGATTTTTCCAGATCAACAAACTCCCATGTTGCTTCCTTATGATCCTTCATTTGCCCCCAGATTCCATGCATTTATGAAGGGTCAAGTTAGCTAATTTTATTTAACAATTTAAATAGACTCTTTCCCCTTGACATTATTCACATGCTTCAGCTCCTAAAGCAGAAAATAATAGCAACAGCAGTGCCTGAAAGGTGATCGCTTACAGGGAGTGTTGTATGACCTTTCTGAAGAAGACATTAATAAATCTATTATATTGAAACAATGAAGTGTGTGGGTCTAAAACCTGAGAGAAATAAGTGCTGCCTTTGTTACAATCATCCAGTTCTCCTTGGAAACTGTTAGCATGCAAGAAACAGATCCAGATAGATAAAAAGCAGCAGCCAGTAAAACAGCATGAACTTCTGAATTAATATTGTAAATGAAAGCAGTCATACTATGTTTCATTGCCTCATAGAAATAGTTAGGAATTTTCTTGGAAATATTTTGCACAAGATGGGGACTCTTGAAATGGAGGCTTTTCAAACAGAATTTAGCTGAGTGGTAGGACAAAGGATAGTAGACAAAAGCAAGCAAGAATAGCCTGGCAGAGAGTCCACAGAATCGCAGAATATACTGAGTTGAAAGGGACTCACAAGGATAGAGTCCAATCCTCAGCCCTGCACAGGATTATTCCCAAGAATCACACCATGTACTCAAGAGTATTGCCCAAATGCTTCTTGAACTCTGTCAGGCTTGGTGCAGTGACAACTTCCCCAGTGGAACCTGTTCCTGTGCTCAATCACCCTCTGGCTGAAAAACCTCTTTGTAATATCCAACCTAAACCTTCCATGACACAACTTCAGGCCATTCCCTAGTCACCATAGAAAAGAGGTCAGTGCCTGTCCCTCTTGCTTTGTGTCCCTTCCAGTCCTTCCTCCAAATAATTTCTGAAGGTTGAAGAGCACAGGGCATGAGATGGAGCCCTGAAGAACCTCGCTAGTGACAAGCCACCAGTCTGATGTCACTCCACTCACTATTACCTTCTGTGCTCAACCCATGAGCCAGTTGCTCACCCACTGCATGATGCTGTGTGCTGGACATTTCATCCAGAAAAGATTCTGGAAGAGACAATATTGAAAGCTCTACTGAAATCCAAAAAGAATACATCAATGGGCTTCCTTTGGCCAACTGAGTAGATTACCTTGTCATAAAAGGAAACTAGGTTTGAGAAGCAGGACTTATCTCTCATGAAGCCTTGCTGGCTGTGACTGCTGACCATGTTGTCTTTCAGGTGTTTTTCAACATCTTCCAGAATAGTCTTCTCCATAACTTTACCAGGCATCAAAGTGAGACTCACAGGTCTGTAGTTTCCAGCGTCCTCCTTCTTGCCCCTCTTGAAAATGGTGACAACGTTCATTATCTTCCAGTCAGCTGGGATGTCTCTGTATCCACAGAATCACAGAATATTCTGAGTTGGAAGGTCACACAAGGAACACCGAGTCTTCTCAAGGCCAGTCAAAAATCATGGAGAGAGGTTTTATGATGATATCTGCCAGCTATTTGAGGATTCTGGGATGAAAGCCATCAGACTCCAGAGATTTCTAGGGATCCAGTTGAAGCAGCAGATCCTGCACAATTTTGGGGTCAACTGGAAATTGATCATTCTTGCAGTCATGGTCCTGTGGCTCAGGACACTCAGAACCTGAATGTTATTCATGTTGAAGAAAGAAGAAAAGAATGCATGAAACACCTCTACCTTATCTCTACCCCCGTTTGTGTCCTCATCCTGTAACAGGTTGATGTTATTTTTACACTGCCTATTGCCATTAATATATTTAAAAAACCTCTTTTTTATTGTCTTCTACATTTCTGGCCAGCTACAACTCCAGTTGAGCTTTGGCAGTGCGATTTTATCTCTACAGTGGCCAGCAACATCTCTGAATTCTCCCCATGTCACTTGACTCTGTTTCCATTCGTCATATATCTTCCTTTTTTGCCTTATTTCCAAGAGAATATTCCTGTTCATCCAAGCCAGCCTTATGCCTTACCTGCTTGACTTGCAGCATTTGGGAATTGCCTTCTCCTATGCCTTTAGGAGGTGATGTTTTAAAAGTGACCACACTGATGGACCCTTGCAAAAACATTTCCCCAGAGGACCTTATGTACCAAATCCCTGAGCAGTCTGAAATCTGCTCTTCTCATCTCCAAAGCTGAGGTTTTGCTGGCACTTTTTCTCCTGTCGATAGAGATTTTAAACTCAATTACATTGTGGTTGTTTGGCCCAGACAGCCACCAGTCTCCACTCTGCTCATGGGATTTGCTCTTTTGACAAGCAGCAGATCAAGGAGGGCATCTTTCAAATCAACTCACTTAAGGCCCTACTGTGGAATTATCACCCAGGTTTTTTAGGAACCTTCTAGCCCAGGTTGTAACAGCTGTATATTGTTACCAGTTAGTTTCTGGCAAACTGAAGTCCTCCATAAGAACACAAGAAGTTCACAATTAGCCAGTGTTCTCAGGCAGAATTTGGCATCCCTGACCAAGCTCCCTAGGCATCCCTGGCCTTCATCTCCACACAACTCTAATTGCCAGGATCTTTTTCCCAGTTCCAGGCTCCTTTCTGCAGTAAGGATTTTAACTTTCTGCTTTCCAGGCGCTTCTCTTTGTTGAGACCACTTCTCTTTGGCACCAACTCTTCTTTCCTGGCCCCCAAGCCTCCCATTTCCCAGTCTAAATAGCTTATGTGCAGAAGCACAACACGATTAGCCTTCTGACTGATGGCTTTGCCTCGTGTCTTCTTATTAGCTGGAGGATTCAGCACTTGTCACTTTGTTCAGTTTGAGTATCATTAGAATTTGCAACTAGACCAGACCAGCTGCATCTACCAAGCAGCAGTCTTCTGCCTGAAAGCTGAAGCATTTCAAAAATTCGGTTTCAGATACTCACTCCGGCAAACATACACGCAAGTAGCTGCTGCCTGTTAGCATTCAAAATTCAAATTGTTTTCTCACATAAAAATGAATATTTGGAAAATTTGTTTCCTAGTCCTGTCTTAAAACACCTTGAACATTTCTATTCTTTAGCCCTGGGGTGTTTCTTATTCTGGGATATACCTTAATGGTGCGAAAGCTGAAATCATCATTGAGCATTATCAGGCTTCTTGAATACAAAATGAAAACAAACGCATACAACTTTGAATTCCACTAAAAGAGAATTTTGATTTTTTTTCCTTTGGTCTATGCAGAGATCTATGAAAGATGCCCTGCTTTTCTAAAACAAATTCAGAAAACTGAAAGCACTCCATTCACCATCCCTGGAGGTGTTTAAGAAAAGACTGGATGAGGAAGTCAGTGATATGGTCTACATAACAGGATGAAGGGACAGGGAATTAGGTTATGTCCACGGCTCTGGGGTAGTCAGTTCGATCCCTGTATGGGCATGAGCTTGGGACTTGGGCTTGATGATCCCTTCCAACTCAGAATATTCTGTGGTTCTGTGAAAATATAGAAAGTTGTATGACCTGTAAGGCATGCTAATGTTTTCTTCTCTACTGTCAGCGAAGTATACTCAGATAGAAGTGAAGTGAGCAGTAAGTGTGGATTGATGATCAGTTAAAGAAAGCTGCATAAAGCTTGAGGACACTGAAGGGATACTGCATCTTGCTATGCTCTGATTGAGATGGACTGCCTGGGTACATTATTGACATGACAGAAAAAATACAAAATGGTCGTATCGATTAGATTGCCATCAGCTTTTGACTGACAATAAGCCTCTTACATGGCTGAAAAATAACAAGAACAGATTCCAGTGAAAAGTCGAGTTATTTTTATGCAATTAGTAGGCACTGCATGCTCATGGAAGGGCCTTGGCTCAGTAATTGCTTCCAGACACTCGGTGAATATCGTTATTATTTCGGAGTTGCTTTACAGAAATGACCAGAAACACTGACTGTAAAGTCATAAATAGGCAATCTCTGTCCCAAAGAGCTTGAAATATAAAAGAAAACAGGGAACTCTTTATTACAATAAGAGAGTAGAGAAGAAATGTAGGAGATAAGGAAGATGCCTTTGTGCACTGATAGTAGAGAGCTGTGTGCACGTGTGCACTTCTGAAATGACTCTGCTGGAATCTTTGCAACTGCAGTAAAGTGAAATTGATGTGAGGTTGAAATCAGAGTCATATTGTCTCAGGTATGACATATAGATCAGTGAGTCAGTCCTCTTAACTGTGCAGCAGGTACATATTTGTACTGTGGCAAGATTTTGCAAGTTCTGAGAGATATTTCCAAGTGTCAGCGTTTATACTCCTGTGTCACTGACAGTTTAGACTTCTGGAGCACTTACTGTTGACATGCCACACTGAAATTTATCTTTTTAATATATTTGATGCTTTTTATTAATGAGGAACACCCCCACCCCCAACATAATTTTTGCACAGTTTTTTCAGTTTATCTAATAGAAAAAAACAGATAAATGCAGCCTTACCACACTGTCTAGACATAGGAGAATATGATCATACACAGTGCATAACTGTTTTCACATCTCATTTCCTTAACATATAACAATGAAAATTAATTTAGAAATGAAATCTAATAAAAACATAGATTTTAAAAATTAAAAATATTACAATCTATTAAAATATAAGGTTTTTTTAAAATAAAAAAAAAGTTAGACATATGTACCTACCTTGCTGGTAAAACAAAGGTTTCACAGCCTAGGCCATAGTGCCAAACAAGCTTCCTGATCCAGTTAGCATAAGACAAGGCAAAGGTAAATTTAATATTCATTTTACACTATATTACTTTTAAGACTACAGTTAGGTCTCCTATATCGCGGACCCACAGTCTTAATCGGGCTCTGCAAAGCCCCACCTCTGCATTGAATGACAGCTCATTAGTATGCAAATTTGCCCCGCACCCTCAGACGATCCCCAGCACTGTTTCGGCACTGTGTTGCTGTGTATCAGTTGCTGTTGTGGCCATGCCGGGGAGGTGGCAAAGTGGCGGAGCCCGGGCTGTGCCCAAGGTGGGGTGGGGAACTGGTGGAGCCCAGGGGAGCCCGGGGGGAGCTGTGGAGAAGTGGAGCACCGCCGCTGCCACCAGAATGGGTGGCCGAGCTGTTCATTAAAAAGTTATTGTACAGAAGGATTAGTATGACCAGGTGTCTTGTAACCTTTACAAGAGAAATTGAAATCTCCATATATTAGATGTATATTCCAACTTCAGAGAAATACAATTTATTTTGTTAACTGATCTATTTCGGTAAAGATCAAGGAATTATTTAAAAGTCACTCACACCATGTGTAGCCTTAAAAATAATTCAGATCAGTATACAAAAACATTAGTATACTCAATCCTGTTGACCTTTTAAATGGCTATAGATATTAATTTTGAGTACTTGTAAAGGTGAATTCTAAATAAACATATAAATTGGTGCTCCATGTATTCCATTATATAGGAGTTGTGACTCTTACATTAAAGTTGACTCTTTAGTTTTTCATGTTTTTTAATTATTTAATTATTTATTATTTAATCTTCAATTTTGCAAATGCCTGATTATCTAGTGAAAAACAATATAGGAAATGTGGACTGAATCATTCTTCAGAGAAGGGTGTCATGTTAATCTTCTCTTGAATGACCATACAATCAAATGAAGCAAAGAGGAACCATAACTAAATTGTAAATTAGAAGAAATCTCTGAAGATACTTTAGTGAAACTTTGTCTAAGAATGGGTGATTCCTGAAATCTATTGACCTAACTGCAGAATAGCAAATAAAATGTTTTTCAGCTTAAACTGAAAATAATTTTTTTCTTTTTCAGTGAGTGCACAGAATCTTGAGAAGCACATGCTTCTTTGTATTTTGGTGCCTATTGCTTGAATTTTGCACATTAAAATACAAATACTTAACTATTAAAGGAACCTTTTTTTTGTATATTGTAGAAAGATTGAGTTGATCTTGCACAAGAGATGATGAGGAGATTTGCTGATTTAACAATTTTTCGTTTTGTTCGAGAGACCTTTGATAGCTAAGAGACTCAAACTTAGATTTCTCTCCCTTTCCAACCTTGCAGAGCAATTAACTCCTTGTAAAGATAAGTTTTTCACAGAAGACCTTGGAACCCCTGCGAGGGGGAGCACACTGAGCTGCTCTAAAGGTATATACCTGGACTGTAGGACCTGGAAACTCTATGTGACAGTCATCCCACCTATCATAGATATCTGAGGTGTAGGTATGTAACCAAATAATCTTTTCCTCAGTAGTGAATAAAGGGTAATAGAATCACAGTAATCTCTTGCTACTTTGTGCTTCGAGTTTTGCTCCCTCACATTTTCACAGTATTTTTTTCAGTGAAGACACCATAATGTTCGCTCAATTCTTTGAAGCATTTTTCCCTGTGCGCATGCGCAGAGTCCCTCTGCTGCGCCGAGGGTGGGGCTGCCATGCCCCATGGGGTAGGGCATGGGCGCCAGCAGGTGCCACTCTTTAGTGGACCGGCATGAGAGTGTTGTAAAGATTCATAAAATTCTAGGGAAGTTTTATACCCACTATGTCAAGCTTGCACCAGGAAAGCAGGGGAGCAGGGGGTCGGTGGCTCCTCGACCTGCAGCTGCAGGCTTAACTGATGCCAGGGAAGACCCTGGTCCCCACAGCAGTTACCTGGGTGAGCAGCCAAGGTGAGCTGGTAGCTGGGGGGGGAAGCGAGCCAGCAGCTGGGGGTGATGGGGGGCGCGAGTCAGCCAGGGTGGACAGCAGAGGATCAGCGGCTGTTTATCCCACAGCCTCAGGCTCAGCTGATGCTGAGGAAGACCCCAATCCCCACTGCATGTGCTTGCTTGTGAGCAGCGACAGTGTGTGTCCACTGGTGGGCGTGGTGGCATCCCAGCCTACTTGCGAGCGGCAAATACATCTGTGCCTGCTTGTGGGCGGGGTGGTGCCACTTCCTCTGCACTCCTTTGCCCCACTGCCACTCTGACTCACTTGTGAGCAGCAACTGAATCTCAGCTTGCTTGCGAACAGTGACTGTGTCCTGGCTCACCTTGCCTGCTTGTAGGCAGGGTGGTGACACTTCCTCTGCACTCCTTTGCCCCACTGCCACTCTGTGCCACACCAGGATGGCAGAGGGACAATACAGACACCCACCACTGCTCAGCGTACCTGGTGTGGCAGCAAAAGTGTCTCTGCACTTGCCAGGGCTCAGGGGGCAGGGAGAAGGGTGTGGCTTCTTTGTCTATTCATGATTCACTACTCTTCACAGAATCTGGGCTCCACAGACATCACACAGTCTCTAACTACCACAACATTTGAGGGATTAGTGTATTTAAGAAAAATTCAACTCACCTATTTCTATCACCTTTTAACATGGAATAAATTGCTTTTTGGAAGTGCACTATGTTTCACGTACTATGGATTTTACTTGCCAACTTTTGGACTAATGATTACTACCTGTTGTTTGGTAAGTGTGCATATTACCATTGATTTTCTCCACTGAATTTTTGTTTGTATCACATACTGTTCCTCAGTGCATCATGTTTTTCTAACAGTTTTTAATTTTAATTTGTTAGAAAACTTAGGACAGAAATAGTGTCTGAAAATGTTTCATTTTGACAATAATTACACAGTTCAATCAAGTAAGTTTTTCATATATGATTTATTCATGGAGATGTTAAATTCCAGTTATTTGTTGCAAATTGAAGTGGTCACCCTGAAATACTTAAATTAACGCAGAGTAAATAAGGAGTAGCTGTACACATTTATTCTAGCCAATCTTTTTGATATCATTAGTTATTCATAAAAATTCTCCTTAACTTTGAATCTTCTACACAGTGTTGAATCTCTTCTAAAATTTCCAGAAAGACTCAGACCAATGAAAGCAAGAAAAAATATGTCACTTATATAAAGTAATCCCTTGAATTTTGTGGGGGTTAGGGTCTTGTCAAGGCCCACAAAGCCTGTAATTGGTGATGATAGGCAGCTCATGAATATGAAAATAATCCTTGCCTATCGACCCCCCTCCCTCAGCCCTAGAGAGCTGGGGGCCGTTCCCGGCATCACCCCATGCCATCTGATGGCACAGGTGAGTGAAGGGGGTCTTCTCTGACCCATGCTGACCTGGGAAGACTGTGGTTGGAATTGTGCATCATAATAAAAATTACAATTATACTCACTCTAACGTAACAATGATACAGAAGTTCCTGAAACCATGGAAAATAGCCTGGAAAATAGCCTAGAACATAGCCTAGAAAAGAGGAAGCTCAGGGGAGACCTTATTGCTGTCTATAATTATCTAAAAGGAGGTTATAGCCAGGCAGGGGTTGGTCTGTTCTCCTTGGTCTCTGGGGACAGGACAAGAGGTCATAGTCTTAAGCTTCAGCAGGGAAAGTTTAGACTTGATATTAGAAACAGGTTTTTTACTGAAAGAGTGATTCAGATGTGGAATGGGTTGCCCGCAGAGGTGGTTGGGTCGCCAACCCTGGACATGTTCAAGGGGAGGCTGGACGAGGTGCTGAGTGATATGATCTAGATATAGAGGATAGGTGAGTTGGATTATAGGTTGGACTAGATGATCTTTGAGGTCCTTTCCAGCCTTATCTATACTGTGATACTGTGATACTGTGATACTGTGAAAGAAACTACATGTTTGTGTATGTACGTTGGTGAGTAGGTATGGGGGTGTGTGTGGGGGTGTGTGCGTGCATTTTTTTGTCTGATGGTATAAAAATATGTAATAGATTTCTGATGGATGACTAAAACAAGTAGATTTTGGAACTGTGTTTAAAACTGGATCAGTAAATCCTAGCAGAGTTCATGTACGGATTCTGAAGAAATGATGAAACAGGTAAAATAGATTAGTGCTNGCAGAGTAAATAAGGAGTAGCTGTACACATTTATTCTAGCCAATCTTTTTGATATCATTAGTTATTCATAAAAATTCTCCTTAACTTTGAATCTTCTACACAGTGTTGAATCTCTTCTAAAATTTCCAGAAAGACTCAGACCAATGAAAGCAAGAAAAAATATGTCACTTATATAAAGTAATCCCTTGAATTTTGTGGGGGTTAGGGTCTTGTCAAGGCCCACAAAGCCTGTAATTGGTGATGATAGGCAGCTCATGAATATGAAAATAATCCTTGCCTATCGACCCCCCTCCCTCAGCCCTAGAGAGCTGGGGGCCGTTCCCGGCATCACCCCATGCCATCTGATGGCACAGGTGAGTGAAGGGGGTCTTCTCTGACCCATGCTGACCTGGGAAGACTGTGGTTGGAATTGTGCATCATAATAAAAATTACAATTATACTCACTCTAACGTAACAATGATACAGAAGTTCCTGAAACCATGGAAAATAGCCTAGAAAATAGCCTAGAAAAGAGGAAGCTCAGGGGAGACCTTATTGCTGTCTATAATTATCTAAAAGGAGGTTATAGCCAGGCAGGGGTTGGTCTGTTCTCCTTGGTCTCTGGGGACAGGACAAGAGGTCATAGTCTTAAGCTTCAGCAGGGAAAGTTTAGACTTGATATTAGAAACAGGTTTTTTACTGAAAGAGTGATTCAGATGTGGAATGGGTTTCCCGCAGAGGTGGTTGAGTCGCCAACCCTGGACATGTTCAAGGGGAGGCTGGACGAGGTGCTGAGTGATATGATCTAGATATAGAGGATAGGTGAGTTGGATTATAGGTTGGACTAGATGATCTTTGAGGTCCTTTCCAGCCTTATCTATACTGTGATACTGTGATACTGTGATACTGTGAAAGAAACTACATGTTTGTGTATGTATGTTGGTGAGTAGGTATGGGTGTGTGTGTGGGGGTGTGTGCGTGCATTTTTTTGTCTGATGGTATAAAAATATGTAATAGATTTCTGATGGATGACTAAAACAAGTAGATTTTGGAACTGTGTTTAAAACTGGATCAGTAAATCCTAGCAGAGTTCATGTACGGATTCTGAAGAAATGATGAAACAGGTAAAATAGATTAGTGCTAATAGTAGTAATTTCCAATGGCCAGAAGGAGTACACCTGAAAAATACTTCTATAATGTGAGCTGGTAAATGACCTGCCCTCCGTGATAACAGAGCTGAAGGAAGA
>WEKX01012325.1:151766-162561 GCA_013390025.1 Pitta sordida | reverse complement strand
AGCAGCTCCAAATCCTTGTGCTGTTGTTCCCAGGGCTGGAGCAGCTCTGCAGGTGGGGTCTGACCTGAGGGGGCAGAGGGGCACAATCCCCCCCTCCCCTGCTGCCCTCGCTGGGGGACCAGCCCAGGGCACGGGGGGATTTTGGGTGTCAGGGCTTGTGGAGCTTCTCACCCACCAACACCCCCAAGTCCTTCTCCCCAGGGCTGCTCTCCATGAATTCCTTCCCCAGCCTGTGCCCGTGGCTGGGATTGCCCAGATCCCTCCACACAAACCCTGGACACCCCATCCCAGACAATCCCAGACTGTCCTGGTCCTCCCTGCACTGCGTGGGAGGAAAGGCAGCAGCCAACTGGGTATTGACTGAGCCGAGCCCTGAGGGACCTTCCCTTCTCACACCCAATAAATCCACGAGACCAAATCAGATCAGGAAATGCAGGAAACTCTTGGGGGTTTTCCCCCTATTGCTTCTCCCCTCTCTCCAGCACAAGTTCCTTGGTCGAGGAGGGCTCTGGGCCCTCTCCAGACCCACCTCTGCTGAGACCAGCTCAGGAGCAGCGCAGGCTCTGAGGGAACACCCGGCATTGATGCTGGACTGGTTCATCATCCCCACTCGGAGCTCCCCATCCGGGAGCTGCTGGAGGCAGGAATCAGCTGGAATCACTGCCCAGTGGCCTGTGGTGATTCCAAAGGGAGATTCTCGCTGCTCCTTTCCTGTGGGAAGGAGGGAGGAGAGCCGCTTGCACAGGACCCACAGCCCCGGGAGTCACAGGGGTGTCCCTCACCCCGGATTCCCAGCGCGGGCTTCATGTCCAGCATTGCACAGAATCAGGGAATCCTGGAATATCCTGAGCTGGAAGGGACCCCCAGGGATCATCCAGTGCAACCCCTGGCCCTGCCCAGACACCCCAACAATCCCCCCCTGTCCCTCAGAGCGTTGTCCAAACCCTCCTGGAGCTCTGGCAGCCTTGGGGCCGGGACCAAACCCTGGGGAGCCTGTTCAGTGCCCGACCACCCTCTGGGGGAAGAACCTTTCCCTGAGATCCATCCCAACCCCTTCCCCTGCCAAATCAAACCCCAAACTCCCCTTTCCCCTCCCAAATTCACCCTCTGGGGGCTCTCCCGCCACAGCTGAGCACAAGCATCAGAACTCCAAGGAGAAGTTTTTTCAGGGGATGGAGGTTTTCCAGCTGCACCCTCCCCTCCATCCCGTCATCCTCCCTCTCTCCCAGAAGGCGATGACCTTCCCCCCCTCCCCGCTGCCATCCCTCGCGGCAGCGCCGGCTCTGCCTGACTCCGGCACTTCATTAGCACCAATTTGCTCCCGTCACACTGAGTGGCTGTGACTGGGGAGAGGAGTGAGGAGAAGGAGCAGCCGGGAGCGCTCCCAGGGCTGCTGTGCCCGGCCCCGCTCCGCTCCGAGGCTGTCGGAGCACCCAGCAGCTCCTGACGGGATCGTCCGGAACAATAAAAAGCCTAAAAAGGGTGGGAATAGGACAAATAGGGGAAGTAACTTCCCAGCAGATGTGATGGAAGAGCTGGGGGCTGAGCCTGGTGCCCCCTGGGTGCTGGGGAGAGTCTCTGGAGAAGCAAGTGAAAAATGAAACCTCTGCAGAAGTGCTGTGAACAAAAACCCACCTTTGGAACTGTCTCTGTGCCCCCGAGAGGGGTCTGGCGCTGCTGGCCCAGCCCGGGGCTCGGAGCAGCTGACCTGGGGAAGCCACAAATAGGGCAGATGGAGCAGAGCAGGGCTGCAGCCACCACGGCTTCTTTGTGCCCCTTCACCGCCCTCAGAGCAGCCAAACTCATCTGCCTCAGGGCTGGAAGGGCCGAAAATGCCGTCCATGGAAAAACAGAGCCAGGCTGGGAAGTGCAGGAGACCAAATGAGGCTCTGCTGGGCTCCCCAGCCCGGGAAGAGATGGGACCCCCAGGAAGGACCTCCAGGAAGGACCACTGTCACCCAGAAGGATGATGGAGGACTTGTGCTTCCATTTCCAGTCCCTCCCCTCCATCTGCCACCCCCTGAAGGCCCCTGGGCTGTGGGAATGTGCCGGGGAGGTCGGTGTGGGCTCCAAGGTGCATCAGAGCTGCTCCCAGGAACCAGCCACCAAAACCCTTCACGTGGGAAGGAAAATTCACACAACGAGGATTTTGTCTCGTGTCATCTCCTCATTTGCAGCTTTCAGAGGAAGATTTAATTTGCTGGGCTGGGAGAAGTGGCTCACCCTGCAGCACTGGCTGCATCCCAGTGACCAGGGGCTCTCCCAGGTCTCGGCACTCAGCTCCCAGGGACACCAGCGGGGTCCCCACTGAGGCAGGGACACCTGGCACAGGGACACGTGTGGCACCAGGGGCTCTGGCGGGAGCAGGATCTCTCCAGC
The DNA here is from genome assembly GCA_013390025.1 of Pitta sordida. Lineage (NCBI taxonomy): Eukaryota > Metazoa > Chordata > Aves > Passeriformes > Pittidae > Pitta > Pitta sordida. The sequence continues at coordinate 160,182 of WEKX01012325.1, read as the reverse complement.
CCAGCAGGAATGTGGGGCTGCAGATACACCAGAGCTCCCGACCACGTCCCTTGGGCTCTGGATGGCCCCTGACCTCTGTTTTTACCCCAGTGTGGCTCAGAGCTGTCAGATGCTGTAGGACCACGGCAGTCAAAATTCCCCATGGGTTTTGAAGCCCAGAAGGTGGTTTGGTTTGGTTATTTTTTATCATGTGCTGCTGAAATCTGGGGGATCATAGGGATGGGCAGTGCAGGGCAGGCTCTGCTCCAGTGTGGCTGCCACCACATTCCCATGTGTCCATCAGTGTTTGGAATCAAATGGGGCAAAAGGAAAGCTGGGAGTCGTGTTTTGAGCCCTCTTCCTGTGTGAACACTCCCTGGCTGTCCCATCAGCACTGTGTCTTCCCAACTGGAAAAAATAATCTGATTTTTGTTGGAGACTCCTATTTGTGGCAAGTCTCTTTGGGCTCTTTTCCTACAATGCCAAGAGGAGTAAGACCAACCTCTCACAGTTGCCCCAGAACCCTGGGCAATCCTGCTGTGAGCCAAAGGGTTTCTGGTTTGCAGATAAAATCCCCTGACCTCTGATCCAGACTCTGCTCCAGCTCTGGGGGAGCAAGTGCCACGAGGTTAATCCAGCTCGGGATCAGAGCCTGGGTGAGGCACTGGGCTCATCCCTGTTGCAGAATCACAGAATTACTAAGGTTGGAAAACATCATAGAGATCATTGAGTCCGACCTGTCACCTGTTCCTTAACCTGTTGTCATCCTGCTGCCAACACCCATCCTACCAATAACACACTACCCTGATATCCAGGTCATGCTGCTCAGTGCAGCATCCAACCTTTTCTTAAACACCTCCAGGGACGGTGACTCCACCACCCCCTTGGGCAGCCCATTGCACTGAGAGATCACCCTCTCTGGGAAAAAGTTCCTCCTCCTGTCCAGTCTGAATCTCCCCCGACCAGTTTAAGACTCAGAGCTGCAGCTCCCACAGCCTTCAAGAGCAGCAGGGCAGGGACTGAACCAGCAAACCCGGCACCCAACCCCCTTCTCTGTGAGGGATTATGGAACCATGGAATCCTTAGGCTTGGAAAAGACCTTTAGGACCTTCAACCATCAGCCCAGCACCACCACCGTGTTCACCACTAACTCGTGTCCCCAAGTGCCACATCCACGTGGTTTCTGAACGCTCCCGGGGATGGTGACTCCACCACTGCCATGGGCAGCCTGTGCCCATGTTTTACAACCCTTTCCAGGAGGAACTTTCCCCTAATACCCAGTCAAAACTTGAGGTAATTTCCTCCTGTCCTGTCCTGGGAGAAGAGCCTGACCCTCACCTTGTAGAACCTTCTTTGGGATCCCTCTGCCCCTTCAAGGAAAGGTGGAAACTGGGACTGTCTAAGGGTTAGACCCATCCCGAGGGCCTGGAGAGCAGCCACCTTTGCTCAGAGCCAATCACAGTATCACAGTACAGATAAGGCTGGAAAGGACCTTGAAGATCATCTAGTCCAACCTATAATCCAGCTAACCCATTTCCCACGCAGAGCTCACCCGTGGAACGAGCCCATCCCACCTCTGCCCCACGGAAACCTGCCCCGACCTGGCCAACCACCTCCCGATCCCTCCTCGCCATCCCTTCCTCCTCCTCCCTTTGATCTCCTAAATTCTCCCCCGTCCCCTTCCACCCCTGGGAGACGATTTGACACCAAGAAAAAGAGAAAAACGGCATCTATTTTTTCTGCTTCCCCCCCTCTCTCCCTAACCTTGCTTACAGCCGGCGTGCGGACTCTGAAAGCCCCTGGCTGTCTTTTGTGATTTCAACAAATCACCAGCACTTAAGCAAAGTGGGCAGAAAATTACAGGTTGTATTGCAAGTGAATGGAGAGGGAGAGCGCGCTGGCGCCGAGAAAACAGAGGTTTGCGGGTGTAATAGAGAACCCGGGGGCTGGCAGGGCTGAGGAGCCCGCAAAGCCATCAGGTATTAGTTAAATGCTTCGCGGAGTTCACGCTGCGAGGAGTAATCGCAGCTTCTGAACAGCAGCCGTTTGATTGTCGCTATTATGTCCCCTCTGAAATGGTTTGGGAGATATTTTGCTCGGAGCTGTCAAGGTTAAGTCAAGGAAAGCGCTCTCCCTCTGGCATGAGGCTCCAGGGAGGCAGAAACCCTCTGAGGAGCTGGGTGGGATGTCCCTGGAGGTCCCTCCTTGGCTTTGCTCCCTGTGGTTTTTCCAGGGATGGGATATTGCCTGGATCCTGTGTGGAGGGAAGGGGGTCTGTGCAGTCCCCCCATCCCACTGTGTCTGCTGTCCCCACCTTTTCACTGCTGGACTCGTTGGGAGGTTTTGGAGCTGCAGATGTTGTGAAATGAGCTGGAGGGAGGAGAAATCCTCCACTGTGGGTGAGCTCAAGCCCTTGCTGGCCAAGAGATCACTGCCCTTGGCCATGGGAGACTTCATTCCATCCCTCCCACTGCTGGTCCTGGCACCCCCAGAGTGTTCTGTGCTCCAGGAAGAACAGGCCAGGCCAGGGAATCAATCCTGCGCTTTGGGGACATGATGGTTGAGGGGCAGCACCCTAAAACATGTCCCCATCCCCACGGACCACAGCCAGGCCCAGAGCCCCGGGAAGGAAAACCGACATTAAACCACAACGTTAAGCCAAGGATGGGAAGCCAAGGATGGGAAGCCAAGGATGGGTCGTTTGGATCGTTGGACTTAGGGGAAAAAATGGGATTTTGAAGCGCAAAGAAAACCCCTCAACTGGTGCTGAGCTGGGTGGGGGTCAGAGCCGTGCCCCTGGCTGTCCCCATCCCTGCTGCCAGCGCCTGTGGGGACACAGGGACGGGCACTGCCAGCCTGCCTGGGAAAGCAGCACCCGGGGGATGGGGAATAGGAAAAAGATCCTGGGCCGGGGGGTGGATTGGCCGCCGTAAATAGATCTGAGCAGCGTCACTATCGATCGTGCCGGGCCGAGCTGTAATTAGATTGAACTGGGGGAGAGGGGTGTGGGGCTGTGTCAGCAGAAACAGAAATTAATAAATAAACAAACGAGCACAGGAAATGTGGTGAGACGAGGCCGCCGGCGGCACCGCAGCCCAAGACCGACCGAGGGGTTGGGGGTGTGGAGCAGAGTGTCACCTCCATCTGAGGGACACTCAGCAGCGGGTCCCTGATGGTTCGTGTGTGCCTTGGAGCTCTGAGTTAGTAATGGGAGAGTGGTTTGTCATAATCACTCCTAAAAATGAGGTGGAGGTGGGGGGGAGGGAGGTTGGAAAGCTCCCACGGAACGCTGGGTCTGAGGCTGCCTGGGAATGGGTGCCAAGAGGATCCCAGCCTGGATCCCAGCGGATTTACCAGCTGGGTCACCCCCCCCGCAGGTCCCGGGGGGGTTTGGGGGTGTTGGCACAGACCTGCCCACGTCTGGCTGTCCGTGGTGTGGAGATACCCCCCCAGTGCCACCCTGGGATGCTCAGGGAGTGTGTGAGGAGCCCGGGAGGTCCCACCTGTGCCACCAGAGCTGAGCATGCCAGGGGGGATTCTGGGGGAATGCTGATGGGGGGATGCTGGGAGGGCACAGGGTGGGTGGGCAAGGGGCACCCAGGGGGAAGGTGGGCTGCTCCAGGTGTGGGGGGATTTTTTTCTGTCTGTTTGGTTTTGGGGTGGGAGCCTGGGTGGGTCTTTTGAAATTATTTATTTTTTTTTAAATTCGTGTCTGGGGAAAAAGAAAAAAAAAAGTGGAATTTTCTATAAAGGCTTTTTTTTTGTTTGTTCTTTTTGCAAGCATCTGATGGTCATAGGGTAGGTTTCCACATTCTCTGCTGGCTGCTTGAGTAAGGTACCCCTGGGACAGGGTCCCCCCAGCACCACCAGGGCTCAGACTGTCCCTTTGTCCCTAAGGATGGTGGTTTTTTAGCCAAACCTGCCGGGGGGAGGTTGAAGGGGAGGGGAAGGTTCACCATCTTGTGAGGTTGATTGTGCCAAGCTCGGTGCCTCCTGTCCCCCGTCCCAGTGGGAGCAGAGCTGGTGGCTCCCAACGCCACGTGGGGACAGGGCGAGGACAAAGCCCAGCCCCCGGGAAAACAGGGCTAAATATTCTATGGATATGATGGATAAATTGCCTGAGCTCTGGATTTCTCCAGCCGTGGGTGGAAGGGGGGGGTGTCATCCTTCCCTGTCAGTTCTGGGTGATGTAAAGAGGACTTGTAGTGGAGGAAAATAGGAGGAAGACCTCCCTTGTTTTCTAGTGAGGAAGAAATGTCTTCAAAGCCCCTCCTGTTACTGCCCAGCCTTTTCCTCAGCCTGGCTGTGGAGGTGTGTTTGGAGGGCAGGAGGGTAGTTAACCTGAAGGGAATACCTGTCCCATGGGCCAAGATCACAGAAACACAGAATCACAGAATTAACAAGGCTGGAAAAGACCTTAGAGATCATCAAGTCCAACCTATCACCATCCCATCATCTAAAGATGCCACCAGTGGCTTTCAGCTTTGGCCTCTGGCCCCTCCACGGTCTGTGCACCAGCTCAAAGAAATCTGCCTGGGTTGAGATCTGCCCCCCAGACAGCAAATATCTCAAAGGAAACCCACCCTGAAAAACTCTTTGGATGATCTGATCCAAGAAAGCCCAAAGGCTGGACACTGCTGCTTCCCGGGGTGAGAGTGGGACTTCCTCTGGGAAGTCTTTAGCCCAAGGTTTACTCCCTCTTTCCTGAGCTTTCCAGAGGGAAATGTTTTGGCCCCAGCCTTGTAGGGTCAGATCCATGACCGGCCTTGCCCATGGCATCTGGCAGTGCCCACAGGTTGAGTCCTGAGGAGCCAAATCCCCAAAAACCCAAATTCAACCTCTGTAGCTTCAATGTCAGCCCTGCTTTGGGCAAGGAACTGGATCAGTCACCTCCACCATTCGATAATTTTCCAGGAACATGTCAGAGGAAAAGGCACCTCATCTCACCCCTTCCACCCACACTGGGCTTGATATTCCCACAATTAAAATTCATGTATTTATTGAGTGTGTGCTCACCCCCTGCAGCATGGGGGGGTCAGGGGCTTTCCTGGCCCTCAGAGCCCTCCCCATGTGACAGCTCCTCTGTCCTGACCTTTGGCTCAAGCCAGACCTGGAGGGTTTTAATTCAGTGCTGACACATGTGCCAAAGAATCCACAGCAAAGGCACCCAGGGAATATGGATTTTCCTGGAGCTCCAGGTGGTTCAGGCTGCTCTGGAGTGACCAGGGGCAGGAAAACCCCTTCCCAAAGAAGGCAGAACCACAAAATCCTGAATGGTCCTTCCAGGCTGATGCTGGGGGACATGGAGGCTGCAGAGTGACCTTTTCATAACATCCCCAGCTCTTCCCTGAGTTTCAGAGCTGGATGTGATGGCCAGGAGATGCCTGAGTCCACCAGTGAGACCCACAGAGGTGACGAGGAGGCGAAGGAGACCCTTCCAGAGTGCAGCAGGGGAGGGAGGCCGATGGATAAATCCCAAAATTCAGGGACGGGGCAGGTCCCAATAGCCATGCTGGGGGGGAGCAGAGCAGTCCAGGAGTTTCCTCAATCTCTAGTCCCAGGGTCAGCTGGAGATGCTGAGACTTGGGTTCCCCCCAGGCTTTTGTCACCCTGCTGTCACAAGATTGCATTGATGCTCAGAAGGCTCAGAAGGGGGAGGAAGAGGAGGGAGGATGGGCAGCAAAGCCAGCGAGCTGGAGGGACAGGCCTGGCTTTTGGGAGGCAGCCGGGCAACCTGCCAGCGGGGCAGGGTGGGGGAGCACCAAGTAATGGCCCTGTTCTCTCTTTTGAACACCCCCAGCTTGCAAACGCAAGGAGCAGGAGCAGCAGAAGGACAGGAGCCTGCAGCCCAAGAAGCAGCGGCTGGTCTTCACGGACCTCCAGCGCCGCACCCTGATCGCCATCTTCAAGGAGAACAAGCGCCCGTCCAAGGAGATGCAGATGACCATCTCTCAGCAGCTGGGCCTGGAGCTCAACACCGTCAGCAACTTCTTCATGAACGCCCGCCGGCGGTGTATGAACCGCTGGCAGGAGGAGCCAGGCACCAACCCCGGGGTCCCTTCTTCTTCTACAAGCACTTTCTCCAAAGCATGATGTCCCCCAGCCCTCCCTGCCCCTTCCTGGACGTCCTCCGCCTCATGACAAAGCCAACCCCAGACTCACACGCATGTCCCGAGCCCACCGGGGTGGGTGTTTTTGGATGCTGCGGGTCCATCAGCCTCCCAAACCCTCAGCTGGGCGTCACCCAGGGACGTGGGCCTTGTGCCACATCCTGCTGCCACGTCCTGCCAGCTCGTGGAGCAGGGAAAGGGTTTGCAACCGGGTCAGCTCCGTCCCTGGGAGGGCTCAGAGGAAACCCCCGTGGAGAGAGGGATGAGGTGGGGTGGAAGGAGAGAGCGAGGTGCTGTTTGGAAATGTCCCTGGTCCTTGGGGGTCCCAGAACCTTATTCCCAGGGTCTCTGGGGAGAGGGGCCCCCCCTGGCCCCCCTCAACCTCAGTCTCTGCTATGGTGGAGCGGTAGAGGTGGGGGAGATACAAAAAGTGGAGTCCCGGGCTGGGCTCTGGCACAACCCCTCTGAACCAGGGCCAAACCCACCACGGTTCAAAGGGGGATGAGCAGGAAAAATGCCCCCAGTGTGGCCGGAGGGTGACCAGGCTCCTGCCAGCTCTCTGGCTGCTGAATCTATTTCCCCCACCGAGGTGCAGGGGGTTCCCCAAGGCAGCCAGACCTTCCCTGTCATCACGATGCTTCTCTCCCTCGAGGGCTTTGAAAACCTGCTCGAGGACATTCCACCTCCTCTCCACGGGCATCTTCCTCTGCTCCTCCCCGGGACACCCCAAGAGCACCCACACCCACCCCCCCAAACTCCCGAGAGCCCCCCCCGTCCCAGATCCCTCCCAGAGACCCTCCCTGGCGAAGGAGTCGCCTCCACGGACCCGAACATCCCCCAGCGCCGCGGCCGGACGGGCCCGCGGCTGCACCGCGTCGCCTGGCGCCCAAGCAGGTCAAAGAAGCACATTTTAGCTACAGAAATCGGGTATTTAAAAATTGTAGTTGTACGAAAGGAGACGGGAGGAGAGACTTGGAGTGAAGGATCTGATCTTTTCCTGGTGACTGGATCCACCGTTCGCCGCTGGATTTGCAGTTCACTTTTCGGTTGAGGAATGGACACAGACAAAGCAGATTTGTTGGCTTTGTGTCTCGCCCCATCCACCCCTTGACACACACTATTCCCCCCTTCCTGTCCCGTCCCACCCCTCGTCTTCATCTCTGTTACCAAAGAAATTGCGAAACCAAAAACCCAACAACAACAACCACCAAAATTTTCCCTCCCGGGAACCGACGTCGACGAACGGTGGGAAAAGAAAAATCCGAGGAACCTGGTGGCGAAACCCAGCCCTGGGTGTGAGAAGGGGGAAAACTCCCCGACGAGATCGAAAGGGAAAACAAACCAACCCCCCGCCAAAAAAAAAAAAAAGGAATAACAACAGAAACCAACCACAACCAAACAAGCTCAACGCAAAGACCGGCAACTTACCAAAAAGACACCAGATTTCTTTCTTTCTTTTTTTTTTTTTTTTTTTTTTGTGCCAATTAACAACCTGCCTTAAAACACGAATTTCTGGAGCAATGGTATTTAGCTTCAAAGGGATCGTTTCCTCCGAGCTCTCGATGGTGACTTGTGCCATATAAAAAAGCAATCATGAGGCCAAACCCTTACAATCAGCCCTTGTCCCGACCCCACGGGCTCCTTGTCAGCCCCCGGGGCGTCCTCGGGAGGAGCGGGAGGTGCCGCTGGGGACAGGGAAGGGCTGGGAGAGGCTTGGGGATGGAGCGGGAGGCAAGGTCCCCTCCTTCCCCCACCACATGGGGAGAAAAAAACAAATAAAAAATTCCTCCAAAACCAACCATCAACCAAAAAACAAAAGGGACACTCTTGAATTTATGCGGGTAAAATAGTACCATCTGTGTTCTAGCGCTATGGTTTCTTCGTTCACTTTACTTTGCGAGTGATCAGTTGTGTCACAGGAAGGCACCTTGTTGAAAAGAAGGAAAAAAAAAAAAACGTGGAAGGGTATAACAAAACGACCACCAAACAAACCAAAAAACCAAACCCAAAACGCCAAAGAAAGCACCCCCCGCCCCCCAAAACAGAAAAAAAAACCAAACAAGAGGAAAGGAAGGACAAGAGAATGAAGAGAGAAAGGAAAACCCCCTGCACACAAAGCCCTGCCCGACGCCTGTAAGCGAAGAGCTCCTGGGGTAGGTGGCGGTGGAGGGGACGGGGGTGTCACACCGGCCACGGTCACACCAAACCCAACCAATGAACCGCTGGGAGGAGAGGGCGGGAGAGAGGGATGGAGAGAGGGAGGAGCGGGACGGGGCCAGGGCGTCTTTTGCCACCCACAACAACCCCCCCCCAAAAAAAAACCTGAC
>WEKX01012325.1:130564-151593 GCA_013390025.1 Pitta sordida | reverse complement strand
CCACCCCCAGCCCTGCGAGTGCCCAGAGAGCGAGGGAGAAGGCGAGCGAGCGGCTCCGGGATGGCAGCGTGGTAGATGAGTGCCTTTTTCTTGTACCAAAGGTGTGTGGCCATTTCTTTTGCTCCTCTGCTTTGACCCTAAAGACTCACTCTTACCTCAGCTCTCCGAAGGGACAGGTTCCGACAGCTCTTCGTAGTCTTTGGGTGTCGGGATGAAGGAAAGGAACCCGACTCTTGTCCTATTTGAAGACGAAACATCCCCCTCGCCGCCCGCTGTGGGAAAGGTGCTGGTCCCCTGGCATGTCCCCGCTGTGCCCCCCAACCTGGGAATGTCCCCAGGGTCCCTCCATCCAGCCCCTGGTTTCCAGGGCCATTGGTCCCAGGGAAAGGATCCCTGTCCCTCTCCAGCCTGGCTCGGCGCTGGGACCCTGTGGAACCCCTGAGGTGACAAACACGAGTTTCCTCACAGGGTGGTTCTTCCTCTCTCAGCTTGGATTTGGGCTTTGGTTTTCCCTTTTTGGTAGCACGGGGAGGGTTTATGGCATTTCTGTTTGGAAAGACGAAGGCAGGAACAGTGGAAAGCCTCACCTTGGGCTCTCTCCAAACCCTTCCTGAAGGGAATGGTCTGGAGCTGTGAGACCTTCCTGCAGAACCACAGAGGGGTGGTTTGGGCTGGTTGGGGCCGATCGCTGCAGCCTGGTCTGTTCCACTCTGCCTCTGGACTTCAGCCAAAGGCAACAGGAGGAGCCACTGGAGAAGATGATCCTCCCCAGCCACCTCCAGAATGTCCAGTTTAGGGAAAACTTGGGTTGAATTTGACCCACCGGGTTCAGGCTCCGCCTGAGGCGGCTCCTTCTGAGTTGGACCAAATCTGCCTGGGGCCAGCCCTGGTGTGATTCTTGGGGTTGTCCTGTGCAGGGCCAGGAGTTGGACTCAAAATGACTCTCATGGNCCCCCCTCCCGCCGCTGAGTTTATTTTATATTTTTTTTTCTTCCCCTGATGTTGTTTCTTCTTGTCTTGTCGTGACGTGGTGACGATGGTGGTGGATATTCCTGAACCCCATCGAGTAGTATTTCAAGGGCTGAAAAGCCAGGAAGGGGGCCTTGGNTGGACTCAATGACCCTCATGGGTCCCTCCCAACCCAGGAGATTCTATGATTCCACGTTTCCAGCCCCGCTGGTGACACCAAACCCACGTGGGCCCCTCCCAGGGTTCTCTGTCCCGCTGGCACCTGAGAGGGCAGGTCAGAACCTCCCTGACCCATCACCCCCCTGTGCCCCCCGTCTCCCCCTCCTCACTCTTGCCTTGGCCAGGTTTTTCCCGACTCCCTTTTGTCCCCCCATCCCCACATGGCTTGTGATACCAAAGACGTTCTCTATGCAGGAGAAAGCCTTCTGTTCCGCCCAGCACAGACCTTACAAGCCTTTGACAATGTTCTCTGAAATACCTCAAGATATTTAATGTATAGTTTATGTGATTTAAAAAAAAAAAAAAATTACTTAGCTAGTTTTTGGAATTTGTGACTTGAAGCTTTATACTGTTAAATTATAATTTTGCAGAAGACGGCATGTTCTTATTTCTTTGACGAGTTCAATGGGAGACATATTGAATGTTAAGGAAATGAAAGCTGGATAGTTTCACGATTTAAAAAAAACACAAAAAAAAGAGAGAGAGAAAGAGAGAGAGAGAAAGAGAGAGAGAGAAAGATTAAAAAAAAAAAAAAAAGGACCCTTGGAGTTTACAGATTTCATATTTAAACAAGTCCTTTTAAAAAAAAAAAAGAAAAAAAAAAAAGAAAAACGAATAATGATGACGAGACCTTTGCGTTCGGATGTGTTACTTTTCTCTGAGTCATGTCGTACAAGAGTATTTATTATATGTGTTCTGTGTTCAAATGTAATTTAAAGAAGACCGAAAAAAAAAAAAAGACCAAAAAAAAAGACAAGATGAGAATTTGATTTATGCATGAAAAAAAAAAAAATATACTCTTTCTTGAAGTAATGTAATAATTATTCGGGGAGGGGTGGTCGGGTGGGAGCGGGAGGGGACGAACTGTGCTTTTTCTGTCCACGAGTTTTCGGTTGATGAAGATTTCTCTGCATGGATCATGGTTCTGTTGGGGTTTTTTTCCCTTCCAATGTGCAACCACGGGAAAGTCGTCGTTTATCCCTTTTGGTTTCTTCCTCCTTCCCCTCTTTTCTCTCCCTTTCCTGACCCGGGAAGGGGAGGGGGAGGTGCAGGGCATGGCCCCGTGCCCGGCCAGCAGGGTCAGGGGATGGGGGACACGTCCCCACACCTCCCCCTGGGCTCTGGCTGCTCCCCGTGTTTGTGTTTGGCTTCTTTATTTGGGTTTTTTTTCCCTTTCATTTCGTGGTTCAGGATTTTTTGTTGATTTATTTTTGGTTTTGCTCTGTGGGTCAAATCCCGGCTGCAGACAAGAGGAGAGACAATCAACCACCACAAGCTGAGCTGGCAAAGCCACGGGGCTCCTCTGAGACAAGGGAAACGGCCCCGGGCACCCCAAACCTTCCCTCAGGGCTGGGACCTTGCCAGGTGATGCCCCCCGATCCTCATCCCTTGGGGGGATCTCTGCCCTTGCCCTGCTGCATCAACACCCTCTGGCACCCAGGGATGGGCTGCACGACCCATTTCTGAGGTTTTTCTCCCCAGGAATGTGGTTTGGGTCACACTGTGTGCCCCTGCCAGGTGTTCCTGTGCCACCCTGCCAGGCCCTCACCCTGCTCTGGCTGAGAAAGAAGAAGAGTCCAGTCTGTGGAAAAGGTCCTGGAGGACCTGGACCCCCTGGCAGGTCTCAGGGGAGCTTTGGAAGGTGTTTGGAGCTTTCTGTGGGTGCCCAGAGTCCACCCCTCAAATGGCTGCATCTCTCCTGCTCCTTCCTCTCCTGCTCCTCTTCCTCTCCTCGCTGGAAGACAGGGGGTCAGGAAGGTGATGGAGACCTGGAAGAGGCAGTGGTACCTACTTCCTTCTGCTTCCCAAGAATTCCCAGAGCGTTTACCTGGAAATGCTGGTTCCTCAGCCCTCTCCAGCCTCTTCACCCCTCCATCCCTCACCCCCATCGCTAGACGTGGACCCAGAGCTCAGCCCACTGCACGAAAAGAAATCTCAGCTCCTTCAGGCCCCACCAAAGTGGCCCCCAAAAGCCAAGGACGGGTTTTTCCCATCTGAATCTCCTGTCTGGTGCCGTGTCCCTGCAGCCTTTGCCTTCAGGGTCAGCACCAAGTGCCAGGTGGGGGGAGATGTGGGACCCCATGACTGAGGGCCTGGGTTAGAGGAGGAGGTTCCAGCAGCATCATCCACCCACCCACCAACCAACCCTCCCGTCCTCCAGGGAGCTCTGCATCCCCTCCATGTCCCATTTCCTCCACAAGACCTTNTCTCCCTTTCCTGACCCGGGAAGGGGAGGGGGAGGTGCAGGGCATGGCCCCGTGCCCGGCCAGCAGGGTCAGGGGATGGGGGACACGTCCCCACACCTCCCCCTGGGCTCTGGCTGCTCCCCGTGTTTGTGTTTGGCTTCTTTATTTGGGTTTTTTTTCCCTTTCATTTCGTGGTTCAGGATTTTTTGTTGATTTATTTTTGGTTTTGCTCTGTGGGTCAAATCCCGGCTGCAGACAAGAGGAGAGACAATCAACCACCACAAGCTGAGCTGGCAAAGCCACGGGGCTCCTCTGAGACAAGGGAAACGGCCCCGGGCACCCCAAACCTTCCCTCAGGGCTGGGACCTTGCCAGGTGATGCCCCCCGATCCTCATCCCTTGGGGGGATCTCTGCCCTTGCCCTGCTGCATCAACACCCTCTGGCACCCAGGGATGGGCTGCACGACCCATTTCTGAGGTTTTTCTCCCCAGGAATGTGGTTTGGGTCACACTGTGTGCCCCTGCCAGGTGTTCCTGTGCCACCCTGCCAGGCCCTCACCCTGCTCTGGCTGAGAAAGAAGAAGAGTCCAGTCTGTGGAAAAGGTCCTGGAGGACCTGGACCCCCTGGCAGGTCTCAGGGGAGCTTTGGAAGGTGTTTGGAGCTTTCTGTGGGTGCCCAGAGTCCACCCCTCAAATGGCTGCATCTCTCCTGCTCCTTCCTCTCCTGCTCCTCTTCCTCTCCTCGCTGGAAGACAGGGGGTCAGGAAGGTGATGGGGACCTGGAAGAGGCAGTGGTACCTACTTCCTTCTGCTTCCCAAGAATTCCCAGAGCGTTTACCTGGAAATGCTGGTTCCTCAGCCCTCTCCAGCCTCTTCACCCCTCCATCCCTCACCCCCATCGCTAGACGTGGACCCAGAGCTCAGCCCACTGCACGAAAAGAAATCTCAGCTCCTTCAGGCCCCACCAAAGTGGCCCCCAAAAGCCAAGGACGGGTTTTTCCCATCTGAATCTCCTGTCTGGTGCCGTGTCCCTGCAGCCTTTGCCTTCAGGGTCAGCACCAAGTGCCAGGTGGGGGGAGATGTGGGACCCCATGACTGAGGGCCTGGGTTAGAGGAGGAGGTTCCAGCAGCATCATCCACCCACCAACCAACCCTCCCGTCCTCCAGGGAGCTCTGCATCCCCTCCATGTCCCATTTCCTCCACAAGACCTTTTCCAGCACAAGAAGCTTCGGTGCTTGGAGGCCAAGACCTCGATTCCAGCTGCAGAAGAAGGTCTCACCAGACTTGGACACAACCCCGAGTCACAAGTCCTTGGACCTTACAGAGCCCAGTTGTTTTCCATGATGGATGGTCCCAGAGGAGCCAAAATCTGGGCTCTGTCCCCTGTCCCTTTCACCAGGATTTCCTGGGTCAGCTGAGCCCTGCCCACACCGGATCTGGCCGTACCTGCTGCCCACATCACCCAAAATGCCTTGAGGAGCAACTTGCCACGATACCAAAGATTATTTTTTTTTCCCTGCAGGTAATGACAATCCGAGCTCTGTCCTAAAGACAATTCTCTTGACCAGGGTTGCACCCGAAGGGCATTTTTGTGCTGTGGGGAGCAGGAGCAAAACCAGGTTCTGGGGACACCTCCGAGGGCAATGGAGGATGAGGAGGAGGAGACCTGGGATCTCCCCCTGAGACCTGCTGGTTCACCCTGGCCACTGTCTCCTCCTTCACTTGTGGAAGTTTTCAGGGATTTGGGTCATTTCATTACCTCCGACACCTCCCAGTCACTCTGGTTCTACCTTGGGTGGAAGTTTTCCATGGGTGGCTTTTGTGGCACCCCAGGGTTGGCAGTGGGGCAGCACCATCCCCGTCCCACCGGGAGAGCAGGAGGATCGTGGGCTCTTGGGGGTGCCCAGCTGGGCTTTGGCCATTATTACCCCACCAGGGCACATCCAGAGCTGAGCTCTTCCTGCTCTAACAACGGGACACCGGCACAGAGAGAGGGTCGGGAGCCAAGAAGTGGCTTTGCCAGAAGAAATCCATCCCTGAACACCCAAAGTTTGGGTGAGGAGGGTGATCAGCCCCTCGTTACCTCCGTCCCCAACCCCTCTGGGGGTTGTCACCGCACTCTCTGTCTGTCCCCATCACCTCCACAGGTCCCCAGCCCCGACTCAGCTCCTTTCCCTTGTCTCAGAGGACACCCAGGGATGGGGTTGGACCTGCAGGTGCTGCCGCCTGGAATCCGCTTCCTCTCGTGCCTTCCTTGGGGATTTTCAATGAGAGGAAATTAAAAATGCAAAGAACAAAATTTGGGTTTGTCTTTGCTTTCGTTTTTGGCTTTGGGTTTGTGGTTTTCTTTCTTTCCCCCTTTCAATTTCTAAAGGAAACAAGAAGTCCGATAGAATTTATCCTGGCCAGGAAAAACCCACAGCCCTGCCAGTCCAGCCCCTCAAAAAACCTCATTTTTCTGTATAGCAATAGGTGACACTTGTCCTCATCCCACACGGTCTGAGGGCCACATCTCTGAGTTTTTAAATGACTTTTTCCTTCTAATTAAATTAATTATTTTTTTTTGCTGCTGTTGCTTCATTGTTACTCTCATGGGATAGGTTTTACTCTACAGCAAAATGCAATTGTTACTCCTCTGTGTCTTGCAACTATATTTGTTTAAGCTATTTACAAAGGTTAAAAAAAAAAAGAGAAAAAAATAAAATAAAAAAGAGTCTTATGTGTCAGGCACTTTATCCAAACTGTGCTGTGTGCTCTGGAGTTTGTTCCTTGTTCTTTGCAACGACTCCCGCAGGGGAAGTGATCAGGAAACTCAACTCCAGCCTGTCAACAGGTTTTCAAAGAGAGAGGAAAAATTAACCTCTATTTGTTCATCCTCTACTGGTCATGACTGTGTTGTATTTCTGCAGCTTTCTGTTTCTTCAATAAATTATTTTCTAGTCATTCACCCCCGGCGTGTGTGTGAGTCCCAGGGGGATGGGGTAGGTCGGTTCCCTCCTGATGCCCCAATTTAACCTCCTCCCCTCCTCCCCCTCACCCTGCCCTGGCAGCACCAGGAGCTTTGGGGGTCACGCCCGGGCAGGGGGGAAAAGCTTCTCCCAGTTTTCCAGCCGGGAGCTGCAGGGCTGAGGGTTTCCCAAGAGGAAAGAACTTCTGTTTCTTGGCACCTTCCGGCCCCTTCTGGCCAGAGCCCAAGGAAAACACTTTAATTCTCACAGACTCAGCAGAGACGAGGCCAAAGCACTTGTTAAACAAACCCATCGAGTCGTGTGCACTGCAGGCAGGTCCAAGCCCCCGCGGTTGATTTAATTATGGCTCTTTTTACCCAAATATCTCAATCCCCACAAGTGCTGGTGACACACACTGAGGGACCGGAGGACGTTTCTGTGCAGCTTTTCCCCTCCATGGCCTAACAGGGATTTACATGAGAGGAGAGGAAAGCTAAAATCCTTTTAATTAAAAAATGATCAACAATAAAAAGGGTGACCCAGTCACCAGTCGGTTCCTCACACACAACTTCTCCAGCAGCTGCAGGATGTGCAGGAATGTGGCAGAGCTGATCCATGGCTCCCTGATGCTTAACCCTCCCCCAGGAGGACTTTTTGGGGCTTTGCTGCCCCCAAAGGGACACCAGAGCTGGGGGAATGGTATGGAGGTGGCACATGGGGGACACCCTGCAGCTTGTGCAGGGACAGCAAAGGTGAGGAGGTGGGAATGATGGGGAGTGAGGAGGAGAGGCTGGAGGAGCCAGGAGAAAAACCTGCAGGTGGTCAATCCATCCATCCATGCATCCATCCATCCATCCATCCATCCCTCCCTCCCTCCTTCCCTCCCTCCATCTATCCATCCATCCATCCATCCCTCCCTCCATCCATCCATCCATCCATCCATCCATCCATCCCTCTCTCCCTCCATCCCTCCCTCCATCTATCCATCCATCCCTCCATCCATCCCTCCATCCATCCATCCATCCATCCATCCATCCATCCATCCATCCATCCCTCCATCCCTCCTTCCCTCCCTCCCTCCCTCCCTCCCTCCATCCCACAGGGACCCTGCTCCAGAAATTAGGGGGCATTTTGAAATTGCACTGCTCATGTCTGAGCAACCTGATTTAGTGGAAGGTGCCCCTTCCCATGGCAGGGGGTGGAACAAGATGAGCTTTAAGATGCCTTCCAACCCAAACCCCTCAGGGATTCTGTGGCTGTGTGGTCTGGTGGGTTGATGCAGGTGGAGGCCACGGGATCAAAACCAGCTCCGTGTGGGGGATTTAAGAAAAGGGTCTTTGTGCAGCCACTGGAGCTCAGCCCCTGGTGTGGGTGGGTGTGAGCAGGAGTGAGGGGCTGCACCCACTGCCCAGCCCCAACTCGGGGCTCCATCAGGGCATTTCATTAATTCAAACATGGGATAATGAGCCCAGGGCAGCCACGCTGCTGTGTGTGGGTCCAGTCTGGAGCAGGACCAGCCTCAGGCAGAAGGAAGCCCCAGCTCTGAGGGGCTCAGCAGAGGGAACAGGGCCGGGGTCCAACCCAGGGGTCACAGGATGAGTGGACGAGCCTGGTGACAGCAGCCAGTGGCTTTGACAGTTTTACAGGTTCTTGCAAAGCCCATGTACACACACTGGGGGAGCGATCTCCAGAGTGTGGGGGAGATCTCCAGAGACCCCTGAGACAGAGCAGGGCACACCCCAGGGCACAGCACCCACAGCAGCAGCAGCCCCCCAGGCTGGGCCAGCCCCTCTGCAGCCACGGGGGCTGCAAACCCATCACACGGGACTCAAAGGTGGCTCAGAAGAGGAGGGAACCAGCAATCATGTCCCTGGACACTCGTACCCTGTCCCAGCAGGGTGGGAGGCTGGTGCTGGCCAGGGCAGCTGTGCCAGAAGGCTGTGAAGGGGGGACATGGCTGGAGTCCCCTCCAGGGCAGTGCTGGGGGTGGCCCTGGAACACAGGCTGTCCCCACAAGTGGCCCTGGCTCACAAGCTGTCCCCAGGAGTGGCCCTGGTTCACAGGCTGTCCCCAGGAGTGGCTCTGGCTCACAGGCTGTCCCCATGAGTGGCCCTGGCTCTCAGACTGTCCCCGCGGGTGATGAGCCCAGCGTAGCCCTCCTGATGGGAGAAGGCGTAGCTGGAGTGGCGCTGGAAGGAGCCCCGAGGGACGTGGGCCCGCAGCTCCACCGAGGGCTCCGGCTCCCGCTTGGCCTTCAAGTGGATCTTCTGCAACAAGATGGGGAGGTCAGGGCTGAGGACACCCCCCAAGGGAACCCTCACTCCAAGGGAGGGACACACAGGGACACGCTACACCAGGACGTGGTTTGACTCCCAGCTCCAGAATGACCAGATTTTCCATGGTGGGATGAGGAATGTGGGGACTCTCCCAGGGGCCTGCAAAGCTCATTCTGCTCTGGAGCACAGTCTCAACCTCTCCTCCCATCTGGGACTCTTTGTACCACCAGGAAGGCACAACCCATGACCCAGATGGGGATGAGCTCTACCAACGCTGGGGTGGTACCAAGACCTGCACCAGACCCCAGAGTCTCCTGCGGGTCCTGGAGTAGCCAAAAGCCAACCCTCTGCTGGAGCTGGAGCAGGTCTCGTGGCCCAGGGCCTCCTTCTGGGCCATGGGACAATTTGGGGAGTGGGCCCTGGAATCAGAGTTGGGCACCAGTGACATGAGAGACCATCACGAATTGTGCCACCATGGAAAGGTGACATATCCCACCACTGGGATATGGACATATCCAGGCTTCCCTGAGGAACCTCATCCTTCCCATCACCAGTCCCAGACACCAGCACCAGTGGGACACAGACCCTTCCCCGTGCCAGCCCCTCGCAGCCCTCACCTGCTGGATGGTGGTTTTGCCCATGACGGCACGAAAGGCGTGGACAGTGAGTGAGGGGATGGTGTTCACCACCAGGGACAGCAGCACCACCAGCAGCACATAAGGGTCAGTCAGGGCATTCCTGCTGGCATCTGTCAACACAAGAATCTGGGGGGGTGATGTTGACGTATGGAAGGTGGAGGGGACAGAGGGAACAACTGTTGGGGACAGGCCCCCAGCCATGAAGGTGCTCAGGGGTGTAAGGAGGAGATGACACCTAAGCTGGAGTCAAAAATCAGGACAGCAAGGTTGAGAAGTGGTGACAAGGAGATGATCTACAAGGAGATGATCTACAAGGAGGATTATCAGCAGGTCGTAGCACCAAGCCCAGGCTGGGGAAGGGAAGGAGCACAGGGATCCCCAGGGCCTCTCACCTGGGAAGCAGAAGATGGTCGGGGCTATCCTGAAGGCATCAATACTCTGGGTCAGGAAGGAGAAGAGGCAGAAGAACAGCAGGCTGGCTGTGATCATCAGGAAGGACAACGCTGTCCAGAACTTAGTGTCCAGGATGATCTGCAGGGACAAGGGCAGAGCACACAGTGTCTCACAGGGGCTCTTCAGCCACTTGTCCCAAAGTCCTCCTCCATGCCAGGGAGATCATCCCCGCAGCCACGAAGCTGCTGGGGATGGTGTCAGAGTCCAGGGCTGCAGAGCCTCAATATCCTGCTGTGGGGCAGGCTGGGGAAGAGCAGATGGTGCTCACCTCGACGAGAACTGACAGCAGCGCCGACACAGCCACTGTGACAGAGAAGGACTCGTAGTCCCCGACAGCCCTGCTGCCAACATGGTCCTCGAAGGCCCAGAGCGCGATGTAGAAGCTGGCGAGGGAAGTGCCTACCCCGTGCAGGAGGGTGACAGCAAAAATGCGGTAGTTGAAGAGCTTGTCCTGCTGCCCGATCACGTAGAGCTCAGGGAACTCCAGGCTCTTCTTGGCACTCACATCCTGCCAGGAGAGCACCAAGAATCACAGGGGGGATGCAGGGACTGGGGGAGCAGGATGGAGCCACCCAACACACCCTCTGAGAGAGCTGCAGCGGGTCCTTCTGCCCAGTGGCTCTGGGGTGACAGGGAACAGGCACCCCAGGAGTGATGGGGAGCTCCAGGTGCCCATCGAGCTGCTTGGTACCCACACAAAGGGCTGTGCAGATGGGGGGCAGTGACTGCCAGGCTCATCCCCACCCGCTGAGGATGCAGCCTCTGGGCACAGGGTGGGATGAGCCTGGTGAGGCCATACCTGCTCCAGAAGGCCCACGGACAGCACTGGGTAAGAGGTGTAGAAAATGTTGTAGAGCGCAAGGAACCAGCCCTCAAACAGAGGCTGGAAGGGAAGAGGAAGAAGCTGTGAGTTCAGAGGTGCTTTGGAAAGACTCAGAAATGATACCCAGACCCCAGGGGTGAGCCCAAGACATTCCCATGGACATGGCCCAGGGTCTGGATCAGCCCCACGTTGTCTGTGGGGCTGTGCTGCAGAGGGAGGTGAGGAGCTGGAGTCACACAGTGCTGGTCAAGTCACACTGATGGCCCTTGGGATCAAAGCTCCCATTTTGTGAGGAACTGCCTTAAAGCACATCCAACCTTTCCCTGCATCTGTCCAAGGCTGAGCTGCAGCTCACAAGGGCATCCCGAAATTTCCCTGGGTGCTTTTCCCAATCCAGCCAGGTGAAAAGTAAATACCAAAACAACCCTCAAAATTTGGATATGGCAAGGGAGAAAAGGGCACCAAGGCCAGCACCAGGACACGTGTCCATCAGGCAGTGCCAGGAACCCTGAGCAGGGTGGGTTGTAACGCTGGTGTACAAACCTCCATGGGATGGACGTGACCCTGCCTGTGTCCTCACCTGAGCCGTGAATCCGCTGTGGAAGGCAAACCACACCTGGGCCATGAGGCCAGCAAAGGTCTTGTAGAAGAAGCAGCGGAGGAACTTGCAGATGCGGAGATAAGCCCAGCGGCCGTGGACGAGCAGCAGACGCTGGAGGTGGCAGAACTGGGCCAGGGCGTAGTCGCTGCACTGAACGGCCTGCAGACCCTCCAGCCCGCTGATGCCCACCCCGATGTCAGCAGCTGGGGATGTGGAAGGCACATGGGGAAGGTTTGGGGGAGTCAGGTTCTTGATTTCACAGGTTGTTCTGAGTTGGGAGGGACCCACAGGATCATCCAGTCCAACTCCCAGGTGAATGAANCCAACTCCCAAGTGAATGAATCCCACCCAGAGATGAGCCCCACAACCCTGGAGCCACGGGCACCATGCTCCATCCATCTGAGCCTCCCACCATCCACACCATGGCACTGAGCTCCTCATCCAGTCTGACCTTAAACACCTCCAGGGATGGCGACTCCACCACCTCCCTGGGCAGCCCATTCCACTGAGGGATCACTCTCTCTGTGATATAAAGAGAGAGTTGCTCCCAGGCTTTGGGCAGAGGGTGAGCCCAGGAGTGACGGGCAAAGGGAAGTCCCCTGTATCCCATGGGGAGTGACATTCCAGGCACAGTTGGGTGTGTGAAGAGCTCAGACCCATGTCAGGGCTGCTGGGGAGGGGCAGGGACAGCTCTGCCAGCTGCCCACGTTGGGGCTTGGGGTTTGGCCAAGGTTCATCTCAAATGCCAGAAACAAGTGGTCCACCCTGCTCTTGTCCTGTGCTGGTCTTGGTCCTGTGCCTCCTGCTCTCCTCCCAGCACAGCAACGTGGAGAACTGGTTTGGGGGATCCCCCCCACAAGCTCTTCACCTCAAAGGGGAGGGTGAGGTGATGGAGGTGGCAGGTTGGGCACCACCAACTCCCCACCAGCAGGAAACACCAGCCAAACCCCACCCTTCCTGCTGCCTCCAGACTCACTTTTGATCATGTTGACGTCGTTGGCGCCATCCCCGATGGCCAGTGTGACGGCCTTCTTGTGCTTCTTCACCAGCTGCACGATGAGGGCTTTCTGCTTGGGGGTCACCCTGCAGCAGATCACTGCCTGGCAGCTGGTGGCCAAGTCCACAAAGGCCTTCTCCACCAGGTCCCCCTGCTCCTGTGGCCCTGCAGCTCTGCCACAGGGCAGCCACCGCCACAGCCACCCCTTGTTCTCCTTCAGCTTCTCTCCTGTGTGCAGGATTTTGTCCTTAGGGGAGAGCACACGTGGTTGGGACCTCACCCATGGACTTCAGAGCCCCCAGCTCCTCAAGAGTGCCCTTAAATCTTCTAAAATACTACCAAAAAGTGTCTACATTTTTCTCCAAGTTCCCCACGCAGCAGACACTGTGACCATGAGACCAGTATGTCCCAGTATGACCAGAAGACCACGTGATGACCTCCCAGCCCATGTCACCCCAGAAGACTTGGCTGGGCAGGAGTGGTCAAAGCCCCACAACAATCAGTTGTTCCCCGCTCCACTCTTCATTCCCCAGTCCCAAAAGGGCTTTTTCCACCCCTTGGGCGGGTGGAGCATCACATTGGATGTGATGGCACATGCTGGTGCTGGTGCCATTCAGGACTTTGTTATCACCAGGGCAGAAACAAACATCTGCCAGCACGGGCAGGGAGCAGAGAGGAGCATCCAGGTGCCACCTTACCAGGAAGTCCCCGCTGACGACGATGCCTCTCTTCTTGTGACATGAAGCCTCTGGGTGCTGCTGGCAGAGGCGGCTGCTGCCCGGGGCTTCCCCAGTGCCACTGAGGTTGTTGTTGCTCACCCAGTAAGCCTGGAGGATCTGGCTGTGTGAGGAAGGGGTGGTTGGAGCAGAGCTGGGGACATCAGGCTCACCGCCTGCCTTGGGCTGAGACCTACAGCTGGATTTTGTCACCTCAAAGCCAGGGAGGTGGGACTGGCACATAGAGGTGGGAACAGAGGAGGTACAGAGGGGACTCACTGATATCAGGAATCAGACTCTCTCCTGTGGTCTAGAGGCTGGAGAGAAGCTTAAACCCTTTCTGCTCAAAGCCTCTGGAAGGAGGAGCATGTTGTGGGGGCAGAAGAAGATGGGGAGGAAAAGCATCAGTGGGTGGGGACCGTGTACATCCAGGCTGGGACAGGGAAGGAGAATCATCTCTGGCTGAGCTCTGCCCACCCTGCCCTGGTTCCTCTGCAGGAACTGTGCAGGTGTCCCCAGCAGGGACAGCACAGACGAGGGACAGCAACGTCCTGAGGTGACAATTCCTCACCTGATCTCCTTCTCCTCCAGGATCTCCATGTCATCTGTCAGCAGTTTGCAGGCATAGCCAATGTTCATTGCAGTCTCTGCAACACAAAAGGGTCAGTGGTCGATGGTGCTGCTCCCCCACCCATCCCAGGGCACCCCCAGCTCTCAGGTCCAGCAGCTGCTCCAGTTCCCCCACACCGGTGGCTTCCCCTGCCTCACTGTCCCCATGAGTGGCCTGGTCTGTGGGACTGTGCAGAGTCAAAGGGAGAGCAGGACCCAGTTCCTGCCCACTCCCAGGCTCCCTTCTCCTCTCTGCTCCCGGTCAGGGGAGAAGCTGAAATGTGTTGGGTGGGCTCTGGGGTTGTCTCCACTGACCTTGTTTGTCTCCTGTCAGGACCCACACTTTGATGTTGCCCAGTTTCAGCAGCTGGATGGTCTCAGGGACCCCGTGTTGCAACTTGTCCTCGATGGCTGTGGCTCCGAGCAGCTGGAAAGGGGGTGATGGGTATCATGGGTTGGGAAAGGGTGAGATACAGGGAATTACCCCTGGATGGAGGAGGGTGAATGGGTGTCATGGATAGGGACAGAGAGGTGGGAATTAATCCTGGATGGAGGTGGTTGAATGAGTGTCATGGATTGGGACAAGGAGGTGGGAATTACTCCTGGATGGAGGTGGTTGAATGAGTGTCATGGATTGGGACAGGGAGGTGGGAATTACTCCTGGATGGAGGTGGTTGAATGAGTGTCATGGATTGGGACAGGGAGGTGGGAATTACTCCTGGATGGAGGAGAGTGAATGGGTGTCATGGATTGGGACAGGGAGCTGTGCAGGTGGGAATTACTCCTGGATCCAACCAGGAGTCCTTGCCTGTGGGTGGACACGGCCTGGCTGTGTCCATGGACATGCCACAGAGTCACACCTGGGCAAGGACTCCTCCTCTCCTCCCACCCAGGGGGTGGCTGTTGGGTTGGACACTTCACCCCCTCATCCCAGAGAGCCAAACCCCACTCTCCTGCCCCCTGGGACCAGCACAGACAGTTCCTCCAAACCTGAGGCCTCCTCCCACCTGCAGGTTCTGCTCCATCTCCTCGTACAGCCTGTCAAGCTCTCGTGCCCGGTCCTGCAGCAGCACACTGGCCTCGTGGTGCCTCCTGCCCCACTCGTGGTACTCGGCCTCGCTCACCTCCTTGCTGGCCAGGCACAGTGTCCTCAGGGTCTCCTCTGCAAAGCGCTGCAGGGATGAGATGTCAGGACCCCCCTCCCTCGCCAGGATCACCCTCGCAGTGGACAAGGGCATCCCACCGAGCCGGTCACGGTGCTCCCGTGGGGCAGGGGCACTCCAAAACCTCAGGGTCTCTCTGTGGGCTCTGACTCCCTCCCCCATCCCACAGCACCCCCGTGACCATCCCTGCCATGCAGCTGTTCCCTGCACAGCACCAAAGGTGCGTTTGATGCCTCCTTTTCCCCCATCCCACACGCAGGCGAAAGAAAGGACCAAACCCCTGAAACCAGAGGGAGAAAGAGCAGCAGGGACTCCAGGACACCCAGCCCCAGGGCCAGCAGGAGGGAGACCAGGCCTGTCCTCTCTGGGCTGGTGTGTGACTCACATCCAGGGCCCTCTCAGTGAAGGCCTCGCCGGGCCCTCGTGTGCGCAGCCGCTCCAGGATGACGGTGTCAGCACCCTTGGTGTAGAGCCGGATGGTGCCCTGGGGGTCTCGCACTGGGAGGGAGGGGAAGCACAGCTTAGGTCCCCTCAGGGGTGGCTGCTGTCCCTGCACCTGCGGCTCTTTGGTCTCACAGCCCGTGTTGGCCCTTGGAAGGCACCGCGGGGTTCGCTGATGCTTTTCTGCCTGTGGCCACAGGAGGAACAGGAATTTCCTCAGATCTCCACCATCGTGGGGTGGGATCAGGTCTCAAGGACCCTCAGTTCCTCTGAGCCCTGGATTCACTCGCTCAAACCCTTCTCAGATGCCTTCACCAAGGTTGTCAGGGTGAGCAAAACTGCAGGGGTGAACAGGATGATCCTTGGGAGCTCCTGCGCCAGTTTTGGCCACAGAACCACAGAATTAACGAGGTTGGAAAGACTTCTGAGATCATCAAGTCCAAGCTGCGGCCTAACACCACCTTCTCAACCAGACCATGGCACCAAATGCCACCACGTCCAGTCTTCTCCAGGGACAGTGACTCCACCACCTCCCTGGTGTCCATTGGCACATTCCAATCACCCCAATGGTCAGTCACACCCACCCCACGGCCATCCCTGCAAGGGCTGAGTACAGAAGGGACCCTCTGAGACCCCCATCCCCCTCACCCAGCACAGACATCCTCTTGCGGTCGCTGTTGAAGTCAAGCATGGCCAGCACTTGGTACGTCCTCGTCCTGCCCAGCTCACTGATGGTGATGGTGTCTTGTGTTCGGGCCAGAAAGACGTACCCCAGGCTCCTGGCTGCCAGCACCAGAGCTTCCTCATCCGGGGAGGCTGCCTGGTAAAGCAGCTGGCCTGGGGCACAGGAGTGGGAGTTACACACAGACAGCCCCAGCCAAGCAGTGCTGGGACACCTGAAATACCCTGTTCTGGCACAGCACCAACATCAGTGGTGGGCATCCCAAAACACAAACCACCAGGCTGGGGAAACCCAGTGCTACTTGTCTCCTCTGCAGAGGGACTTGGGACAAGAGCATGGAAGGACAGGACACAGGGAATGGCTTCCCACTGCCAGAGGGCAGGGAGAGATGGGATATTGGGCAGGAATTCCTGGCTGGGAGGGTGGGGAGGCCCTGGCACAGGTTTCCCAGAGCAGCTGTGGCTGCCCCATCCCTGGAAATGTCCAAGGCCAGGTTGGAGCAGCCTGGGACAGTGGAAGGTGTCCCTGCCCATGCCAGGGGGTGGCACTGGATGGGTTTTAATGTCCCTCCCAACCCAAACCATTCCATGATTCTATGATTTCTTCTGCTCATTGCCCCAGACAAGACCAGTGCCCAGACAGAGACGGATCATCCCTCCTGCACTTCTGTTCCCACCAATGAGCCTTAAAACAACCCCAAATGCACATGTCTATGATGCTGGGACAGTGACACGAGCCATCCCCAGGCTCTCACAGCCCCTGCTCCCCACAGCCCAGCCTTGCTTGTGCCACTGCAGCCCCAGAACCTCAAAGAGCAGCTTGACCCAACCCTGAGAACATCAACCCACCGCCCCTCTCCTCCACCATGACGGTGTGGCACAGAGCCAGCAGCCTCAGGAACTCCCTCAGCACAGGGTCACTGTCCCTCTCAGCAGCTTCCAGCAGTGTCACGTCACAAACGTCTGACCTCTGCTCCCCGTGGTGGTCCCAGGTCAGTCCTGACCCCTGCAAGAGGCACAGGCAGGATGGAGGTGCCTGATGGAGCAGGGGGTGCTGTGCTGGGGATGTGACACAGCAACCCCAGGGCAGGGTCTGAGCCCAGCTCTGCGCTGCCCACACCAAGGTGGGGAGCGTCAAAAGGGTTGGGAATAAAAAAACCCCTAAAAATCAGAACTGTGTTATTTTATAAACCTCATTTCCCCACCCTCAGATTTTATAAACCTCATTTCCCTGCCCTTAACTGGCAGCTGAGGGTGGGGAAACTTTCCAGCCTGAGGGAGCACAGGCCACTCTCAGAGCCTGGGACACACGAGGTGACACTCGGGGTTCCAGGGGAGGGGGGGGTTACGCACCCGGGGCTGTTTGTTCTCGTGGCCTGTGCCTGCACCTGCCAAAATAAAAATGATTTAGTCAAGCACAGCAGGGCTTGGAGCAGCTCCTCTGGAGGGATTCCTGCCCCTGTGGGCCAAAAAAATGGCACAAAGGCACCAGAGCAGCATCAGTGCCAGGCTCCACTGGGGTATCCAGGTCTGAATGTTTTGGATTTGGGGTTTTTCAGACTTTAGACATGATTGTAATGTTGAAAATCCAGCTCTGCTTTCACCTGCATTTCCTGGGAGATTGGCCAGAGGCTGCTGGTAAACCCACGGAGGAGCAACACGATACAAGAGGCAGGGGAAATTTGGGTTATTGCTGCTTACAAATTTCCCTTTTGCTTTTATCCCTGTCCATTTGTCTCAAGCACCTGATACTTATCTCAGGAGAAAGGAACTGCTCTGGCCCACTCAGCTCCCTGAATTTCACTCATCAAGGCCCAGGAGAGCTCCCAGAAGTGAGCCAAGAGCTCAATTAAGTAGAGTAAGAAGAAGAGGAATTTTCAAGTTTTTAAGGGGAAAACCACGGGGAATAATTATTTTTAAAAAATAATATTATTATAGAATGATATAATAATACATAGTATTATTTATAATACACATAACGTAATAAATAATGGTATTAATTATAATATGTGTATCATTATAATATACAACATGATTGATAATTCATGTTGTTAATATTATATTTTATATTATTTTTACATCTTATTTTTAAATAATAATACAAAAATAATACTAAAGGCCAAGAGCAATGACATACATTCCCTCTAATTAAACAACTTAAGGGGAATGGCCATTCCTCTGCCTCCTCCTTGAAAGCCTCAGAGTGCCCAGATTTGGAAATCAAGCTGCGGATTCCCAAAAAACAACGCAAAGAAGGAAACCAAACCAGCTCCTTTTTCTCCATGAGACCTTAATGGAAACTAAAAACCCAAGGGCTTCTCTGGCCTGGCTGCTCTGCCCCGGCCAGGACCCGCTGGTGATTCCAGGTGGGAATCAGGGAAAACCTTGTTGACTTCAGCTCAGTTTGGGCCATGAAACCCCCCCCCCAAAGTCAGAGGGCAGAGCTGTGCCCCAACTCTGGGAACCCCAGAGCAGAGTCACCTCAGGCCTGGTGGCCCCACAAAGCACCGATGACGTGGGAGGTGAGAACAACCAGCTCCATGCTGGACCCCCACGGTCACCCCATGTGCCCTGAGCCCCTGGCAAGTCAGGAGGAGTGGAAAGAACGATCATCCCATGTGCCCTGAGCCCCCTGGCAAGCCAGGAGGAGCGGAAAGAACCAGTCCCAGGCTCCTACATACTCGGTTCCACCAAAAGTTACCGTAGATGGTCCCGCTGACGCAGCATTTCTTGAAGCTCATGATGTTCTGGGTCAGGGTGCCCGTCTTGTCCGAGAAGACGTACTCGATCTGGCCAAGCTGGTCGTTGAGGCTGGTGCTTCTGGCCTTGGCTGGGAGGTCCTTGGCAGGGTAATACATCTCCAGGTCCCAGGTGATGAAGAAGCTGTTCACCAGGTAGATGAATTCCAGCCTAGGGAGTCAGGGAGAGGAAATCAGGGAGGACAATGCTTTCCTCACATCCCAGGGGCACTGGGGGTCTGACCCAGCAGGGAAGGGCAGGGGGGGACTCTCCACCTGGATCCTATTGCTCTGGGCTGGGGGAGACAGGAGGGAGTTTGTGGCTCATGGGGGAGTTTCCAGAAGGTTCATTACACCCCAGGCAACTGGGTTCCCCTCTGGAATTCTGGCCCTTGATGACAAAATTAATCCATCTGGAGATTCAGTGAAGGGCCAAAGAGTTTGGAAACTGCTTTTTCCAGCACAATTTGTAATTATTGTCTGCTCACAGAGGCTGTGCCCTTCTCCTCCCCACCCTGGGAAGCACCACTTTCATCAGCCTCATCCTCAGCCTGCCCTCGATTTCCAACATCAGAACAGCTCCTGGATCTCTATCCCGGTTTTCCTCTGGGGAGATCTCAAAGCCCATCCTCGGTGTTTGTAGAACACACACCCCTCCCATCCATTCCACATGGAATTGATGTGCTCCAGGCCCAATTTAGGGGCTGTGACCTCAGTGACCTCAGTGCCAGGTGCTGGGCCAGGGCTGGGGTGCTGAGCTCTGGTCACCTCCGAGCTCTGTGATCCTTACGTGATGTACATGGACATGGGGATGATGACGCTCAGGAGGATGGTGAAGCCCCAGAAGATGAAGAAGGCCTGCTGGGCGGGGGTTGTGTTCTTGTAGAGAGCAGACAGGTAACTGTGCTTCTCCTGGAACGTCCTGGCCCAGAAACCAGAGGCAACAGCCAGGCAAAACGACGTGACCAACAGCAGCAGGAAGATCTGGGGTTGAGGGAAGTCCCAGGGTGAGAACATTCCATGATGAGAACATCCCATCACAGAGCCCACAGCTTTTCCAGGCCCAATGTTGCCTTGAGCACCCTGCCCTAGTGGAAGGTGTCCCTGCCCATGGCAGGGGGTTGGAACAAGATTGTCTTTAATGTCCCTCCCACCATGAACGATTCCACGACTCTCTGATTACATGAACACAATAAACCCAAGATATTTTGGTAAAATATTGCAAGGTAAAGAAAATCAGCACTGCCCCAAGCAAGCAGCCTCTCACGAGGAGGCTTGTGAGCAGCCCCCAGAGGCTGGTGGAGCAGGGCAGAGCAGCTGGCACCACACTCACGAGGATCACCAGCCGGTCCATCAGGCGGTCCAGCTTGGTTTTCTTTCGCTTGATCTTTCCACAGTTCCTCATAATTTTGGAATCGAATCCTGGACAAAGAAAGGTTTTAGAAGTAAAAATGCGAGTCCACAGCTGCCAGAAGGTTGACTTGCAGCTCAGTGTTCTCCTCCAGAATGACACCTCCATTCCCCTGGAGCCTTTGGAGGACCAAATCCCCTCACCAGTGTGTGCCCAGCTCAGAGTAGAGCTGCTCACAGCAGATCTCAGCCCTCCCCTGTACCCACGGCCCAGCCCTCAGCTGCCCTGAGCCACAGAGAGCAGAGGGGGTGCAGGATGTGGAGGTGCATGTCCCGGTGGTTATATCCACGTGGGATATAACCTGGGATGAGCAGAGGTTTGACACCACCACATCACCTCCCTGCCAGCCAGCCCAGCACCAGCAGGGCTCAGCACAAACCTCTGGGCCACAGCAGCAGCTCCTCCACCTCGTGTCAGCTGAGGATGGGACCTGCTGGTGCCAGAAGTGCTCAGGCAGCCCAAAATCCCCCAGGGTCTGGGCGGTTCTGTGCCCTTCCTGACGT
This sequence comes from Pitta sordida, assembly GCA_013390025.1. NCBI lineage: Eukaryota > Metazoa > Chordata > Aves > Passeriformes > Pittidae > Pitta > Pitta sordida. Next base: position 131,221 of record WEKX01012325.1, on the reverse strand, counting down.
GCTCACCTGCGTAGATGACGAGGCCGTAGCAGAGGTCGGTGTTGCGGATCCTGCAGCCCCTGAGCAGGATCCTCTCGCTGTCCAGGGAGTGGCTCTCCCCCCTCCACTGCAGGGTGCCTGTGAAGCTGTGCATGCGGCTGTTGGGCTCCTCACACCTCACTGTCCCTGCAGAACAGGGGGAGACAAGAGGAATTTCCTCTCTCCCCTCAACCCCCCTCATGTCCCCTCCGAAGAGGGGGGCTGGGCTCCAGGAGATTCAGGGTTTGCCGGGGCATCTCTGGATGCCCTTGGGATTTGGAGGCTCAAATTCAGGCTAAGCTGGGGGTGCTGGGAGGTTGGGCAGTCCAGGAACTGCACTGGGATATAAAGTGGAGAAGGCACTGACACAACCCCCTGTATCCCCAGAGCCTCTGAGAGGGGACACTGAACCCTGGGGAGAACACAGGGGAAAAAAATCCAGGGCCTGATTTCAGGTTTGTGAGTCAAGCACTTGGTTCTAGTGGGAAGATCAAGATCCAGGGCAAGCAGAAGGTGCACAGGCCTGAGGGACCCATCAGGGAGCCCCTCAGCTGGGGAAGCACCTCCACTCAAGGGCTCCTGGCAGGAAGGAGCAATTGATGCTTGGATTGATGGGGGAAAGGGACCAGAGATGATCCC
>WEKX01012325.1:55285-120207 GCA_013390025.1 Pitta sordida | reverse complement strand
GCTGGAGCTGCTGGAGCCGCTGGAGCCGCTGGAGCTGCTGGAGCCGTTCCCGGGGGATCTGCCGGGGCTCCGGGACACGGTGTCACGGCCGGGGTGTCCCTGCTGGAACGGCAGACGGTCCCCAAACTGGGGCAGCGGGTGGGCACGAGAATCCCCCGGGCACAGAGAGCAGCTGGTCTGGGCAGCCCCGGGGCTGAACTGGTCTCACTGGGGGGCACTGGTCCCACTCAGAGTCCTCCGGGGTCTGGCAGCAGCTCAGTGGGGTCCGGGCAGTGCCTTGAGGAGCGAGGGAGGGGGGAGAAGGGGCCAGTGAGGAAGAGGAGGCCGAAGGCACAACTGAGCCATGGTGACAGCAGAGGGGCTGTGAACACGGCTGGGGACAGAGGCCACCTCGCTGGTGATGGCAGCTAACGAGGCCAGAGCCGGCCTGGTGCCTGCCCTGCTCCCCGCACTCATCCTGACACCCGCAGTGGTCCTGCCTTCGCCGTCATTAGTTTAATTGCCGGCTGCAATTAACCACAGAGACCCGGAGGCCATTCCCCAGCCCCGGCCCCACAGTCCATAAAACCTTTACTGCACAGCCAGGAACAGTGCCGGCCGTGTCCCCATGTCCCTGCAAGTGTCCCCATGTCCCCATGTCCCCAGACACCCATATATGTCCCTGTGTCCCCATGTCCTCATGTCTCTGTGTCCTCATGTCCACAAACATGTCCCCATGTCCCCTCTTCCCCACATGTCCCCATGTCCATAGACATGTCGTCAGGTTCCTGTAAGTGCTCCCATGTCCCCACACGTTTCTCGAAGTCCCCATGTCCTCACACATGTCCACATGTCCCCCTGTCTATGTCTCTATATGTGTCCCCATGGCCCCATATGTCTCCCCATGTTCTCATTTGTGTCCCCATGTCTCCTTAAACCCATAAAGTGTCCCCATATGTTCTCATGTCCCTGTGTCCCCAGACACCCATATATGTCCCTGTGTCCCCAGACACCCATATATGTCCCTGTGTCCCCAGACACCCATATATGTCCCTGTGTCCCCAGACACCCATATATGTCCCTGTGTCCCCATGTCCTCATGTCTCTGTGTCCTCATGTCCACAAACATGTCCCCATGTCCCCTCAGTTTCAGAGGGATGTTGAGATCCTTGAGCGGGTCCANTACTTGGTGGCATGACCTAGATATTAGGGTAGTGTGTTATAGGTAGGACGGTGTGTTGGTTGCAGGATGGCAACAGGTTAGGTACCAGGTTTGGCTCAATTAGGTAATAGGTGATAGGTTGGACTCGATGATCTCTAAGGTCTTTTCCAACCTTAGTAATTCTGTGATTCTGTGATTTTCCCCACATGCCCCCATGTCCCTAAACACGTCCTCAGGTTCCTGTAATCCCCCACATTTCTCAAAGTCCCCATGTCCTCACACATGTCCACATGTCTCCTTGTCCCCATTAATGTCCCCATGGCTCCATATGTCTCCCCATGTTCTCATTTGTGTCCCCATGTCCCCTTAACCCCATAAAGTGTCCCCATATGTTCTCATGTCCCTGTGTCCCAACATCCCCATACATGTCCCCATGTGTATCCCCATGTCCCCATAAATATCTCCATGTCCCCAGACATGTCTGTGCCCAGGTGCCTCCATGTTCCCATATCTATCCCCACCATGTCCCCACATGTGTCCCCATGTCCCCGTGGCACTCTGAGTGGCACTGGCAGCCCCTGACCTGCAGCAGTGGGGGCAGATTTGGGCACATCCCAGTCCTGGGGCTGCTCCTGAGCTCCTGAAGTGGGCAGGAAAGGCCCTTCCCAAGCCTTGATGAGCCAAATGAACGAGCTGTGCCCTCCCACAGGGGCTGGTGACAGTGGCACATGTTTTGAGACAAAACTCGGTGGCTGCTGAGGGGGCTCCAGCTCGAGGGGAGATGTCCTGGGTACAGTGGGCGGGATGGGACTTTTGGGATGGTCTGAGCAGATGCCAGAGGTGAGAGTGGGCAGAGGCTGGGGAGTCCTGGAACCAGGAGTGGCTGGGGGTGGCAGGGACCTTAAAGCCCATCTGATCCCATCCCCTGCCATGGGCAGGGACACTCCCACTAGGGCAGGGTGTTCCCAGCTCCTTGTCCCTTCCCATTCCCTCCCTGGCCGATCCCGCACAGCTGATGCCTGGCCCTGGAGGAGCAGCCACGAGCAAATTCAGTGTCTTGTCCCCCGTCTGCCATCCCACCCCCTGCTCCCCCTGTGCTGGTGGCACGAGCAGAGCCCACCAAACCCCTCAGCCAAGGGTGGCACCGCCGGGAAGGGCCAGTGGCCACCGGGGCACAGCGGGGACCGGCCCCGTCCCCAAACCTCCCCATCCGCCGGGTTTTGCGGCAACTCGCTGCTTCCGGCAGCAACGGGCTGGATTTGGGGGAAGGAGAGGGATTTGCACATCCCGACCCTGTGTCCCCTCCTCGGGGCGCGGGGTGGGTGGCTTTGGGCACTCGGGAACGCCAGCGGAGAGCGGCCGAGGTCACCCTGGCAACAGTGAAAGTGACATTTTACCAATCAATCGCCCCCTGCAATTAGTGACCCCCCCGTGCAATTAAGCGAGCGCCGGGAGGCTGGAGCAGAGGATGCTCCTGGGGCGCCACAATGGCTGTCCTGGTGTGTCCCCTCTGCTGCCACCGCGATGTCTGTCCTCGTGTGTCCCCTCTGCTGCCACCGCGATGTCTGTCCTCGTGTGTCCCCTCTCCTGTCACCGCAATGGTTGTCCCAGAGGATCCGTCCTCTCTCCAGCCTGCACAGGGCCTGTCCCACTGTCTCCTGTCACCACGATGTCTGTCCTGCTGTGTCCCCTTTCTTGTCACCACAATGTCTGTCCTGGTTTGTCTCTTCTGCCCCTGTGATATCTGTCCTGGTGTGTCCCCTCTCCTGCCTCTGCAATGGCTATTCCAGAGGCTCCATCCTCTCTCCTGCCACCGCGATGTCTGTCCTGCTCTGTCCCCTCTCCTGCCACCACGATGTCTGTCCTGCTCTGTCCCCTCTCCTGCCACCACGATGGTTATCCCAGAGGCTCCATCCTCTCCCAGTGGCTGTCCCGGTGTGTCCCCTCTCCGGGTGCAGATGTCCCTGGTGGGAGCTGTCCCCTGGCCGACCCCAGGCTCCCTCTCAGGGAAGAGTTAAACCTTTCGCCGGGTTTTTCCCTTTCCTCGAGGACGGAGCTGCTCCAGGTGCCCCGTTCCGACCGGCCGAGCACCTACAAAGCCCCGTTTGTTTGGAGACAATAATAATAATAATTTAGGAGCGTTTCCCTGCGGGACAGGAGTTGTTTCTCAGCCTGGGAACGGCCCCATGTGCTGCCCACGGGCTCCAGCCAGCACCTCGCAGGCTCCCATTCCTGTCCCAGACTTTGGTCCAGGGGCAGAGGCAGGAGTGGGTGATGCCCTCAGGATCCAGCACCCACCTCCAACCCCCAAACCTGCCCCCGAACCTGCACAATCAGCTGCTGCTGCCCTTCCTCCTGTTCCTTCCACTCTCCTCTTCCTCCTCCTCTGTTCCTGCCCACCCCTCAGCCACCACAGGCCAGGGGACAGCGCTGGGGAGGGGACAGAGCTGGGCACTGGACACTTTCTCTTGCCCAGCACCAGCCTCTGCTCCCCAGCCTGGCCAGTTCCCCTCTCCCACTGGTGGCTGGAGGGTGAAGGAGGACCCCAATCCCTGCAGTGACACAAGTGTCACCCTGCAGCAGCTTTTGGGATGGGGACAAGGACCTCCATGTCAGGGCAGAGCCGTAGCCCCCCTGCACTGTGCTTTGGGGGCACAGGAACATGGAGGGGGCACAGGAACATGGAGGGGGCACAGACATCCCCCAGGGCCACCTGGCCATGACAGTCCCTGTCCCACTGGCTGTGGCAGAGGGGCCTCACCCCAGCAGTGTCACCAGGTGAGGGGTTTTCCTGCGCACACAAACCATGGGACCCCAGCCCCTGATGGATATTGACCCCCTGCCTCAGCTCTTGCCCTCCTGAAGGGTCAGGACAAACTGTGGTAAAAAGCTGTTTGACAAGGGGATCAATGGCCGTGGTCACCTCTGACCTGTGCCAGGTGCTCTGCTGGCAGGGGGTGGCACACAGGGGGTGGCACACAGACACCCCATGGATGCCCCATGGATGCCCCTTGCCAGGGGAAGATGCTGCAGGACAAGGCAGAGCCCGTCCCAAACCCTGGAGCAGCAACACGGGGCTGTGTGTGATGAGCTGCCCGGTCTCAGCAGCAGCGATGGAAGAGGGACATTGGTGACCCTGCACACCCACCCAGCGCCCAGGCTGCCCCAAACCTCCCTCCCCCTGCAAGGGGACAAGTCTGGGGCTGCTTTGGTTCAGGTTTGGAAAGGCCCTCCCTGCTGGGGAAGGTGAAGGAGGGAGGAGCAGCGGGAGCCAGGCTGGCAGGAGCTCCTTGGCATCCCAAAAATCCAGTCAGGGGACGGAGAAACATCTCAGGGCTTGGAGACCCCTGAGCAGGGACTGAAGGCAGGTGAGAGAACTCATCCTTTTGCTGCCATCAGGGCTTGGATGAACCTTTGAACCAGAGCTTGTGATTATTTCTTTTTTTCATCCTCTTGGGTTTTTGGCTTGTTTGGTTTTTATTTGTTACTAAAGTTGATTTTATTCAAAGGCACTTCTATTTGGGACGATGTTGGCTTCTGGCACGGGAAGGAGCATGTTTTCATCAGACACTGCCATGTAGTGATCCCCCTCCCCAGGGGAAACACTGACAGCACCATCGGGGATCCTGTGGGGCTCTGGATCTGGGACAGTGCCCAGGACACGGTGCCCACCCCTGTGGCACTGAGACACTGGCAGGGAGCTCGGGCTGGGCCAGGGGCCCGAGGCTGCTCCCCTGGATTGACAGGGACGCAGGGTGGGGTCAGGGGCTGGACCCCCGGGAGAGGGAGATCGGGGGGATTTGTGACGCACCAGCACCTCTGAGCTCTCCCCTCTCCTCTTGCCAGGGTGGAAATTGAGCCTTTGCTTCACCTCCCAGATTTCAGCTCATCAGAAGGGTTTTGGGAAGTGGAAGGAATGAGGTGCTGGGGTTCTCTCTGCTCCTTTGCATCCAAACCCAGGGACAGGCAGTGCCAAGTCCTGGGGCCACCTGGAGCCAGAGGTGAAGCCACACAAAAGGGACAAAGGTTTCGGAGAGCAAGGAATCCCCTCGCTGGGGTTGTGTTGGCAGTGCCCCAGCTGTGGCAGTGCCCTTGTCTCCCAACAAGGGACAAACAAGTGTTACAGAGCTCCGAGGCAGATCCTGAACACCCACCTGTGGCACTGGTGTCATCGAAGCCCAGACTGGTTTGGGTTGGGAAGGACCTTCAAGCTCATCCAGCCCCACCTCTGCCATGGGCAGGGACACCTTTCCCAACACCAGGTTGCTCCAAGTTCCACCCAGCCTTGCCCTTGTGTCCCCATCCTGTCCCTTCATGTGCCCAGAGCTGCACCAAGCCTCTCACAATCCTAAACCCCCCCACCTGCCTCCAGGAGCCTCAGAGGGTCCCTGACACCCTCCAGGCTCCAAACCAGCACCAAAGCACAGAGCTTTGGTCACCACGGGGGTTCCCCGGTGTCACCCAGGGGGGTCAGTCCCCTTCCAGTCCCCCCTGCGAAGGAGGGACAGGATGGCACCTGCAGGTCAATGCCAGAGCCCCCAGGGGCTCAGAGGCTGTGGAGGTGGCTGAGAACACGAGGCAGGAGTGACTTTTGCAGCATCCTGAGCACCCCCTGCCATCGGCAGCACGTTAAATAAAACACATTGCCAGTGAGGTCATCTAATGGCCCATTATTTTTTTATTTGAACTTTTTACCTTCACCTCTTCCTCTGTGCTGAATCAGCTCCTTTGCTTGGCACTTCAATTCCTGCCCCATTTGGGAGATTGATTTGGGCTTTGGGGGAGCCTGGCCAGGGCAGGGGGATGCCAAGGCTCCATCCCAGCTCTGGGACAGAGGCAGGAGTGGGGATGTGCCCCTGTTGCTGCCCGAGGGCTCAGGGCACCCCCTGGGGCAGGAAGGGTCTGCACAGAGCGAGGGCACTGGCACAGCGCCCTGGGCAGCCCCTCCTGGTGCACTCCAGGCTCTGGGGATGGGCTGTTGGAGCTGCAGAAGTTTCAGGAGCCCCTTTCCCTCAGGGTTGGTGTGTCACGGGAGGGCACAGAGCCCTGAGAGCTGGGAAATGTTCTGGGGAAGGCTGGCACGGGCTGCAGGGCCACAGCTGGGGCACATGGGGGAATTAAGAGCAGCTGAGAGTGGAAGGGATTGTGGACACATGGAATGGGTTGGGTTGGAAGGGACATTAAAGCCCATCCAGTGCCACCCCCTGCCATGGGCAGGGACACCTTCCACTGTCCCAGGCTGCTCCAACCTGCCCTTGGACACTTCCAGGGATCCAGGGGCAGCCACAGCTGCTCTGGGAAACCTGGGCCAGGGCCTCCCCACCCTCACAGCCAGGAATTCCTGCCCAATCTCCCATCTGTCCCTGCCCTCTGGCAGTGGGAAGCCATTCCCTGTGTCCTGTCCCTCCAGCCCTTGTCCCCAGTCCCTCTCCAGCTCTCCTGGAGCCCCTTTAGGCTCTGCAAGGGGCTCCAAGGTCTCCCTGGATCCTTCTCCTCTCCAGGTGAACACTCCCAGCTCTCCCAGCCTGGCTCCAGAGCAGAGGGGCTCCAGCCCTTGGAGCATCTCCGGGGCCTCCTCTGGACTCTCTCCAGCAGCTCCAAATCCTTGTGCTGTTGTTCCCAGGGCTGGAGCAGCTCTGCAGGTGGGGTCTGACCTGAGGGGGCAGAGGGGCAGAATCCCCCCCTCCCCTGCTGCCCTCGCTGGGGGACCAGCCCAGGGCACGGGGGGATTTTGGGTGTCAGGGCCCCAAATCCTTCTCCCCAGGGAAGATTCATCACGTCCGTGGGTTTCATCTCCCACTTTGTGTTCAGGGCTGTGACTGCCCAGCTCCAGGTGCACTTGGACATGTTGATCCCACTCCTCCAGCTGGGGAAGGGCTCCAAGGCAGCTCCAGGCCCTCCCCAGCTCTGGGATGGCTCCAGCCTCTCCCACCCCCAGCCCAGCCACAGGCAGAGCAGTCCCAGGCTCAGGAAGGTGCATCTAGTCAACACCCTTTTATTAAAAACAATTACAAAAAGTTACAGGTTACAATCGTTCTGTACAACCCAAACTGCTCTCGCCCACCACAGCCGTGGGACAGGACGTGTCTGATCGCACCAGTGGCCTGGCTGGACGTGGTTCTCCACTGAGATCCGGGACAGGAAACCTCCCCCTCACCCCCCCACTCCCAAAGCCTCATTTCCAGGGGTCCCAGCTGGACGGTGGGGAAGGGGAAATGATGGAGGTCCTGTGGCCAGGAGGAACATCCTGCTTTCCCAGAGCCCAGCAGGGGGATCAAGCCAAGCAACCAGCTCCCCATCCTAGGATGGAGCAGCTTCTCCAGGGAAGGAGCTGCTGTGGGAGGGCTGGAGAGCAGGGCCTGCCTGTCATGGAACTGGGGAACCTCGAGGCAAGAGCCAGGTGTGAGATCTGCCGTGGCTGCTCCAGGTACATTCCATCTCTGCAGCCAGGGGTGAAGATAAACGGGGCATAAACATGGGAAGGGAGGCAGCAGCAGGAACAAACCTTCCCTCCCCTGTTAGGAAGCATTGAACTGTGTCTCTCCACAGCCTGGGAAGGAGCAGCACCATTCCCAGCCAGCAGTGGCAGAGGGGGACAAGCCAAGGTGTCCCAAGGCAGGGAAGGAGGGGCAGCAGAGCTGGATGTGGAGAACGGGGGGAGCAGCTGCATTCTCAAACCCTGGGGTAAGGAACAGGAGCCTTTACAATCCCCACTTCTCCTGGTGGCTCCAGGAAAGCCTGGCAGAGAAGCCACCTCTGGCAGCAGGGGGATGGGGAGCCCCTGCCAGGAACCAGAGCCCCCCCTGAGCAGGACAGCCCTGCCCAGGGCATAGAGCCCAGCCCAGGGCATAGAGCCCAGCCCAGGGCACAGAGCCCAGCCCACACTCCCCATGGGCTGGGACAGGCCAGCAGGACATGCTGGGGACACACAGCACATCCCCCGTCCCTGAGCCCGGGGAGGGAACAAAGGAGTGTCCCCAGGGCCTGGCTCCAACAGGAATCAAACCCAGGCAGCTCCCGTGCCCCTGTGCCCAGAGTGACACAGCCAGCCCGTGCCAGGGACACTGGGGACACTGCAGCCACCACGGGACACAATTCCAGTCCCAGTAGGGAGGGTGAGGGGTCACTGCTCTGCTCACAGGGAGAAACTGATGCCTGAGCTCAGCTCCCCATCGATGGCACAGTCCCACTCAGCTCTGCTGTGCCCTGGCTGGAGGGACCACCAGTGCCACCCCCCCTGCTGGGGCTCCGGTCACAGTCACACCAGTGACAGTCACACTCTCAGCAGCTGCTTTTTGTCCGGTGGCCAGACAAGCAACAACCGGGTCCTTTGCTCTTCTTGAAACACCCAACATGTAAACCAGTGTGAAAGAAGGATTTTCACCTCTTGCTTTTGCTCTCGCCTGCACCTGGATGAGGGACAGGCTGGGGCGGAGTCCTGCAGATGGCTGGGGACACCCCTGGGTGCAATCCCCAAACCCCTTGATCCCTGCACACAAGCTCGCTGGGTGCCTGCTGGAGGCTCAGGGCCAGTGAAGGACAGTCCTACCCCCCAGTGATGGGAGAGCTGCTCTCCTGCCCTGGCAGAGGCTGCAGGGGCTGCCCCTTGTCCCTCTGTCACCACTCGGCTCCCGGAGGTCTGGGCAAGGTGTGACACTCAGGTGTCCCTGCAGAACCAGGTGCCAGCCTGTCCTCCCCTCAGGCAGGAGGTCACCCGGGGCACAGCAGGTGGCAATTCCCACCTCCTCCCTCTCCCACCCACTGCTCAGAGTCAGCCTCCCTCTCCTGCAGCTCCATGGTGGGATTGTGTCAGGACACCTCTGGCAGCAGGGGGCTTCACCCCCAGCTCCTGCTTCCCACTCACACACCAACTACTCAACCCACTCGCTCACAGCCTCCTGCCCAACCTTCCTCCATCCCCCACCTCCAAACCCTGCAGCAAGGAGCCAGCTTTGGAGTACAGAGGCAGTTTAAGTTACATTTATAAAAAAAAAAACAAAACAAAACCAAGATCTACCTTTAACTGAACCAAAAAAGATCCTTCTGCACATTTATAACCTACCTCTACAAGCCTCTCCTAGGAACCAAGGAGTTCCCTCTGCCTGTGCTACCCAAAACCACCTTGCTGGGCCCCCAAGGCAGTTGTTGGAGCACAGAGAATCCCCTCAGGTGGGGCAGGAGGAGCCAAGAGCCACCACCTGGACACAGGGAGCTGCAGGTGTGGGCTGGGGCAGCTGAGCTGTGCCCACAGCAGGGCAGGATTCCCATGGGTGCTGGGAGGGCAGGGGGAGCTGAGCATGCTGCTGTGGGCAGTTATTGCACTGCTGCAGTGGTGCAGGGGGAGCAGGAGCCAAGGCCCAGGTCATCGCTTCACCTTCGCGTCCTCTTTGATCCTCCAGACCATCAGCTCCATGCAGGCCCTGGCATCCTCGCTGGAGTCGTGTCCTTCCACTGGGGACAGAGAGACAAGGGTGGCACTGACCTCTCTGCTGCACATAAAGTCACAGAATCCTTGGGAAAACCCTCCAAGATCAGAGTCCAGGCTGTGCCCCATCCCCACCTTGTCCCCAGTGGTCGGACAAGCAACAACTGGGTCCTTTGCTCTTCTTAAAACACCCAATATGTCCAGGCTGTGCCACATCCCCACCTCGTCCCCCAGCCCAGAGCCCGAGTGCCAAGTCCAGTATTTTCCCCGGACATCTCCAGGGATGGAGACTCCAAACCTCCCTGGGCAGCCTCTTCCAATGCCTGACCACCCTTCCCAGGAAGAAATTCCTCCTCCCATCCAACCCGAACCTCCCTTGGCACAGGTTGAGGCTGTTTCCTCGTGTCCTGNGAGGTTGGTCCCTTGTGTCCTGTCCCTTGTTTGCTGGGAGCAGAGCCCCATCCCCCCTGGTTCCTCCCTCCTCCTCTCAGGGAGTTGGACAAATCCAACCCCTCTGGGCTCTCCTTTTCTCCAGGCTGAGCCCCCCCAGCTCCCTCAGCTGCCCCCAGTGCTCCAGACCCTTCCCCAGCTCCTTTCCCTTCCCTGGACACTCTCCGGCCCCTCAAAGTCTTTCTTGTGAGAGGCTCAGAACTGTCCCCAGGATTTGAGGTGGGGGCTCTCCAGTGCCAGCACTGCCCCGGTCAGGGAAGACAGAAAGGAACAGGCCACACTTCAAACAGGAAGGTCAAACAGAGAGGGCAGGACCTGGCCTTGGCACAGCCACCCCCAGCCTCCTCTCTCCATCCCCTGCTCCCCCCTTGGCACAGGGCAGGAAGCAGCCAGAGCTGCTGCCCTCAGGACACACCGAAACTCCACCGGGGCCATTCCCAGCTCCTGCCACATGCAGGGGGAAAACAAATCAGCAGCAGGAGGGTGGGGTTTGGGGAGAGCGAAGGCAGAGGAGCCCCCCAGGTGCCCCCAGGGCGGGTGGAGGGTGGGACAGGAGCCGCGGGTGTCTCACCGTTGTCCTGGATGATGCGTTTGAGGTAGTCGGCCATGAGCGTGCGCAGAGCCCGTTTGTAGGGCAGCCCCAGGCGGTGGGGGAACACGATGGCAGTGTCCACCACGGTGCCATGGATCAGCTGCAGGGAGGGAGCAGCACAGAAACAGGGTTATTTTCACACTCCCACAGGGACAGACACTCCTGTGGGACACGTCCCACCCAGCCAGTCGTGAGGAGGCTCTGGCTGCAGGAAGGATGAATCCCCAGGGAAGGGGCATTGCCACTGCTCTGCCAGCCAGACCCCTGCCCAGCTCACAGTCGAGGCAGCAGATTCAGGGCTGACTCAGCCATGAATATCCCGGTCTGAAGAAGCTGGAATAACTCCGAGCCTTTCACTAAACAGTGACCTTCACCAGCAGCCAACAGCCTTCCAGCTGCTTCTCAAGAAGAGGCAGCTTGATTTGTGAGTGGCACCCCTGCCCATGGCCAGAGGTTGGAAACACGTGATTGTGGGGATCCTGGGTGTCTGCCAACCCAAACCACCCTGGGATTCTGGGATTCTATGACGTGGACACAAGTGGGGAGGATGTGCAAGACAAAACTGTCCCTGACCCAGCACACACACAACAGGTCTGACCTTCAGGCTGCAAACCAGCCCCAAATCCTCCCGTCCCTCAGCACTGAGTCAACAGGAGACTCTTAACCAGGAAGCTTTTAACCAGCACCAGCTTAGCCAGGATGGAATGGGATAAAGATCCTGTCACTGAATCACATCAGAATGGTGGGAGCTGGAAGGGACTTCATGAAGGGCTTCCAGTCCAACCTGGCCCTGAACAATTCCAGGGATCCAGGGACAGCCACAGCTGCTCTGGGAAACCTGTGCCAGGGCCTCCCCACCCTCCCAGCCAGGAATTCCTGCCCAATCTCCCATCTCTCCCTGCCCTCTGGCAGTGGGAAGCCATTCCCTGTGTCCTGTCCCTCCATCCCTTGTCCCCAGTCCCTCTCCAGCTCTCCTGGAGCCCCTTTAGGCTCTGCAAGGGGCTCCAAGGTCTCCCAGAACCTTCTCTCCTCCAGGCTGAGCTCTCCCAGGGACTCCAGCACTCCAATCTCATCCTCAGCTCTGAGGTGACATCACGCTGCAGGAACTGAGGATGCTGAACAGGTCAATGTGTTCCCTGCCCTGCAGAGAGGGGCCTGGGGGTGGCCAAAATGCACCACCTGCCAATACTCCTATCCTAGGGTAGGCTGGCATTTTAACACTGATTTCTTACCCTCAGGCTAAGACAAGATCAATCCCTTGCTGCCAAGAACTGTGCTGAAGTGAGAGCTACAGGAACATGGATGAAGGCAAACCCACATCTTGAGTAGAGGAATACAGTGTGAGGTCTAAGAGATAAACCAAGTCTCAACACAGGATGACCCCGAGAGGACCCCGATAATCCCATCTCCCCCCCTCCCTCAGCTCTCCTCAGGCACCAGCTCACATTTCCTGCCAACCCATAACTCCATCACGGACACTTCCACAGCCCAGCTCCCAGAAAATGCCCGGGAACAGCTGCACTTTAACAGGAACAACCTGCCACACTCCTCTGAGTATAAACCTGCCACGGTTATGGATCATCCCCCCAGATGAGGGAGGGGGGAGCGAGCTCTGGCACCCACCCAGGCACACTGGTAATTACTTATGGAGATCAGGAAGGCCGAGGAAACGGGATAATAAAGCTTTAAATAAAACTTGAGATGCCATCACCATTTGGAGCTGGCCGTTAGTGAGATGTCGAGTTCCCTGCCCCAGCCGTGAGCCATTAAAAGCTGACACACCAGTGCCTGTCAGCCCTGCTGGATGGCTCTGGGTGCCTTCCCTTGGCACTGCCTGCGGTGCTGAGAGAAAATGATGCCTCTAAGAGGCCAAGGCAGTCATCTCCAGCTGATAAAAGTGTAAATGATGTTTTTATGATGATGATGAAGTCTCTCCCAGGCTGGGATAAAGGGTGCCACGGAGAGGTAAAGTGTTTTACAGGCATTAAAAGCTCCTGCTTCCAACCCAGCGCCGTGAGCTGGCAGCTGCTTCAGCAGGGGGGTGAGGGAAGTTCTGGCTTGTGAGCACAGAGGAAAGACTCCGCTCCTGCTCCAAGTGCCTTCTTAGTGATCCTGGAGGAGCCCTGGGATCCAAGGGGAGGGGACAGAGCTCCCTGGCAGGACAGCAGAGGAGGCTGAGGGACGAGCAGACCAAGCAGGAAACAAGACACATAAAGGGTCAAACCAGCTGGATTAAAGTAACGCTAAAAATGCCAGCACAGCAGGCAGAGAAACGAGAACAAACATGGGAGGGGTGGAAGGCAAATCTGAGATCAGCCATGGAGTGGTTTGGTTGGAAAGGACCTTAAAGGTTTATCATGTTCCACCCCCTGCCAGGGGCAGGGACACCTCCCACTGTCCCAGGGTGCTTGGAGCCCATCCAAGCCTGTCACCTCTAGACAGGTCTGTCACCCTGGGCAGCACCACTCACTAACAGCTGGGGTGACACCATGAGTGACACACATGACCCACTCCCTCAGAGACAGGACAGGTCTCCTGTGTCCTCCTGGTTCCTGGAAATGAACAATTCCTGAACTGAAGGGGGCTGGTCTTTTCTCCTTGGTCTCTGGGGACAGGACGAGAGGTCACAGTCTTAAGCTTCAGCAGGGAAAGTTTAGACTTGATATTAGGAAAAGGTTTTTCACTGTAAGAGTGATCTGGATTTGGAATGGGTTGCCCACAGAGGTGGTTGAGTCGCCAACCCTGGAGGTGTTCAAGGGGAGGCTGGATGAGGTGCTGAGTGATATGATCTAGATGTAGATGCTGGGTTAGTTGGGCTATAGGCTGGATGATCTTTGAGGTCCTTTCCAGCCTTATCTGTACTGTGATACTGTGAATTGAACAGGGGGAAGATGTGCAGGCAAGACTCAGACTCACCTTTAGTGCAAATAAGTCGCTTTCCAAGCTGTGCCCGATCAAAATGGTGTCTGCACTGAACATGTTCAGGAGGACGGCCTGGACATCCCGCAGGGTGATGCTCGTGTTCTTCAGGTCCTCCTCTGTCACACCTGAGAACCTGCAGAGCAAGAGCAGAGGGCTGGGCTTCCTCCTCTGCAGAGACACCCCAGGGCCCAAAGCACCTCAGCCCTCAGGAGGTGGTGGCCAGAGGAGTTCCAACAACTGCTCCCTCCCAATTCCTGGCAGGCCCCGAGCTCTGCCTGGGGAAATCCAGCCTCACCTGGTGTTGTAGTCCACCACCTTGGAGTCGGGTTTGACGAAGGTGTCGTACACCACCTTCAGGTCTGAGTTGATGACGGTGACTCTGGTCAGCTCCAGCCCTTGCTTGGTGTAGCACTGCAAGGAACAGGGGTTGGGAGAAGTGAGGGAACCCCCCTGGTCATCCCCAAAGCCTTCCCTGCAGCAGGAGTTCTGACCTGGGTGAGGTTTAAAGGGGAAGCAGGAAACCCAAGGGCAAGGCCCACTGATCTTTGAGGTCAAATGGAGCCTTTCACACAAGAGCTGCGCAAGATGGAGCCCAGCCCGGGCAGGGAGGCCAGGCAGCAAACCGTGCCCTGCCATGGGCACACACAGTCCCCAAATCAAACACACTGGTTAATTAAGAGCTGATTTGCATGAACTGGACCAATATGGTTTGGAATCCATGGCAGAACAGAAAGAAGAAAGTCAGGAAACGGAGCTTTTCTTCACCTCCAAAGGGGACCCACCATTTCACAGTCTAAGGCGTAGATCCCGGGGTACCCATCAGTCGTGGGCAGCTTCTCAAAAGTCTTCACAAAGCCATCCAGGCTCTCCTTTCTCCCATCGTGGACGTGTTGCTTTAAGACAAAAAAAAAAAAGAGGGGGGGACAATTGTTGGTAAAAATCCAAAAAGTCCATTTCAAGAAACCTCCACTTCAACAGAAGTATTTCTAAAATAATTTTTAAAGGTTAACAAGGAATAAGCTTTGCCTACAGCGGGTCTGAGAAGGTCACCACAACAGCAAACACAGCCATGGGCAACCCCAACTGCAAAGCCAGATCAGGGCTGGTGGCATCACAGTGACATCACCTGGGGACAAGGAGCTCTGTGTTTGGAGTAGAGTCAGTCAGGAAGGGTCACACTGAGGTGTGACATTGATTTAACTCCAGCTCCTGGTTCCTGGGGCCAGGACAGGCCCAGCTGCAGGGTTCTAGTCCAGCAGAGGCATCAGGGGGAGATGCCACAAGAAACTGGTGTCACCGAGCAGCAGAACATGTCAAAGTGTCCATGACACCAGATCACTGCACTCCAAACCCAGCCAGGTCACAGCCAAACAGGAGCCACAGCCTTCAACACCTGAGGCAATAGAGAGCATTTCAACCTCTCTTATTATCCCCAAATAATAACAAGAAGATCCAGCAGGAAAACTCGGGGAGGGATTTCACAAGTGGCTTAAGCCAATGCAAGACTGAGCTGGTGTTGCAACAGGTTCTCACTCCCACACTGCCCCACATCCCACCCCCCTGCTGACGTGGAAGCAGGAGTTCTGAACTGGGTGAAGCCTGAAGGGGCAGCAGGAACAAGGCAGAGGCTGTCACTGCCCTTTTGCCCACTGACTTACTCTGAGGTCCAATTAACCTGCAGCACCACACCCACAGGTGATGCTCTCCCTCCCTCATTCCCCAGTGGCTTTTGGGGGTGGTGAAACTTTGCCCCTAAATCTCAGTGTATTTGTGCCCAGCCTCCTTCACTGGGCTCAGAGTCACACAATCATGGGATCACTGAGGCTGGAGAAGACCTTTAAGATCCTGATGCCAACCCAGCACCACCAGCGTGTACAGCACTAATCCATGTCCCCAAGTGCCACATCCTGAACACATCCAGGGATGGTGACTCCAGTGCCCTGGGCAGCCTGTGCCAGGGCTTCACAAACATTCTGTGAAGGAATTTTCCCAATATCCAACCTAAACCTCCTTTGGCACAACCTGAAGCCATTTCCTCTCATCCTGTTCCCTGTTCACTGGGAGCAGAGCCTGACCCCCCCCCCTGGATTTCCCCCTCCTCTCAGGGGGTTGCAGAGAGTGAGAAAGACCCTCCTGAGCCTCCTTCTCTCCAGGCTGAGCCCCCCCAGCTCCCTCAGCTGCTCCAGCCCCTTCCCCAGCTCCGTTCCCTGCCCTGGACACTCTCCAGCCCCTCAGTGTCTCTCTTGCCATGAGGGACCCAAATATTACCCCGGGACTGGGGGTACCCCAGCAGTGCCCAGCACAGGACAGTGACCAAACTGTGCTGGTTGGTTTCAGGATTAAAAGCTGGAGAGAGAAGGAACTGAGGCCCTTGTAAAGCTGCAATGTGTAGGAGTTCCCAGAGCAGGATTTGTGTATTTTCCTGCCCAGGTCACTGCTGCAGGTGCAGCCAGAGAACAGGAACTGCCCCGCTTGGAGTTAATGAGGCAGCTGGGCCAACACTGAGGCCAATTCCCCCCTGGATCCAGACCCAGCACAGCTCCAAGGCCTCATGGTTCGCTGCCTCCCAGAGCAAGGGGCCACCCTTGTCCACTGTGCAGCTCTGGCAGGGATCCCACTGTCCTGCTGAGGGAACGGGCACAGCACATCCCCAGGAGACAGGAAACTTCCCTCCCTCCCTCCCTCTGCAATACCAGATCACTGGGCAGTGCAGGAAAGTAAAAATCCAGTCGGGCGCTTTTCTACACTGCTCTGCAACTGCTCAATTCCTCCTCGCTGTTTTGGAGAGCGGAGGCAGCAGGAGGCTCGGGTGCCACAAAGAACAGGCACTCCCGGCTCCCTGGATGCCCGGGAGCAGCAGCAGGAGCACAGCTCCATCCTGCCACCTCCTGCCTCCCTGCCCAACTGCAGGAAACCCAGCCAGCGACATCCACAATTGTTGGGAAAGACACACAAACGGCTTTTCTCACCAGCTCCGGGTCCAGGTACTGAGAGCAGTGTCTTGTCACAAATATTTGCTGCTTCCAATGCCCTCCTTCAAAGGTGAAAGATGCTGTGCTCCCCAACATCCCAATATCTCAGTGTGAACTGGTGCTGAGCAGACTCTGGATCTGACTTTATTAAAGGATGATGTGAAAATTGGGGGGTAAAAAAAGGATGGAGAGGGACGTTTTATACCGGCCCGGAGTGAAAGGACAAGAGGGACTGATTTTAAACTGCCAGAGGTCGGGGTTAGATGGGATACTGGGCAGGAATTCCTGGCTGGGAGGGTGGGGAGGCCCTGGCACGGGTTTCCCAGAGCAGCTGTGGCTGCCCCATCCCTGGAAGTGTCCAAGGCCAGGTTGGAGCAGCCTGGGACAGTGGGAGGTGTCCCTGCCCAGGGCAGGGGGTGGCACTGGATGAGGTTTAAGGTCCCTTCCCACCCAAACCGTTCTGGGATTCCAGGAAAGCCAAGAAAGCCACACCACCCTGAGCTGCAGCAGCACAAGAAGCAGGAGGCAGAGGAGGAGGATGCACAGCCCCACTGGGAAGGGGCTGCTGCAGAGGTTGTGTCTCCTAAAGGCTCTGAGGTTCCCTGTTCTGTACAACAGACACACAGAAATATTCAGAAAACTCCTGGTTTTACAGCCCCATCAGTTTCTCCTGATTTCACCCCTGATGGATGGGGGATTTTTTGAAAACTGATTAAAAAAAGAACCTAATTTCACACGAAAAAAGCAGAGAAGTAACAGCCTGTCTGATCCAGCTGTGCTTCCAGCTGTGCAGGACAGGCTTTTACGGTGCCCAGACAGGCAACTATTCCTATTTTAACAAATCTTGAATTTCCTGCCTGTGGCTTTTGGTTCTGCCCTGCCTGGAAGCTGCCAAACATCCCAACTGCCACTGAAACAAGGGACAAAGAGCATCCCCAGAGCCCGGAGCATCCTGAGCTCCCATGGTTTGAGAGGACTGGGGGTGCCAGGCTGGGACACCAACTCCTCCTGCCTCAGGAAAGACAAAACCAGCCAGGCAAAGGTTCCCCAAAGCTCCATCAAAGGCCAGAACTCCACTCCTGAGCAGGATTGTCTTTCTGTTTCCTAGTGCTGAGCTCCATCCTCAAGATAAATAATATTTGTGAGTTACAACAGGCTCCTTGGGAAGGTTCCAGAAGAACAGGCAGCAATCAGAAAATTCAGAATAAACCTCAGCATGGGAATGTGGGAAAGGAAAAGATGGGAAAAGGGGTTTGGCCAAGGTTCTGAGGCTGCACCTTGAAAGGAAATCTCTTATTTCTCACTTCATCCATAATTCACCACAGAACATGAGCTCAAGCAGATGAGCTGGGCAGCTCAGGGTAAATCAAACCCCCTCACTCCACTGAGCTGAGTGCCCCAAAACTGGATTTTCCTCCCTGTGCACAGCAAAAAAAAAAATATTTATGTAGCACTTGTTTTCTCCCCTTAAGGGAAGTCTCTGCTCTTGCAAAGGCTTCAGCAAGGATTTCCCAGCCACTGTCACTGCAAGCAGAGGACAAATGTCACTGAGATGTCCCCCAATAACTTACTTTAGCAACCTGGCAGCCTGGTGATCCCACAGCTCCAGAGCAGCAGCTGTAGTGAGTTTCCCATCCGCCTGGCACTGGAAGAGCAAAAGATTCAGGGTCAAGAGAACAATCTTGTTAACGAGAGACCTCAACTTCAGCTACGCCCTGGGTGAGCACAGCAACAATCGTGTGCCAAACTCGGGGTGGGGGGGGAAATAACTCTGGATTCACAGGCAGCAATTCGCAGAGTTGAAGCCCCTCATGCTCAGCCTGACGAACTCCAGAAGCCACCTGGATAATCTGATGGAAAACCAGAGCACAGCTCAAACTAGGTTAGTGTCTCGTTGCAAATGAATTCAACCAGGACCAGCAGAATCTCCTGGGAGTGACAGATCTCCAGTGCCCCCACTCAGCCTCCTGAAGGGAGGGTTTTTTCAAGGGGCACAGGAAGGTTTGGTTTCCCCTTTAATTTTTTGGGTTTTCCCTTTAATTTTTTTTTGTTTTACCTTTATTTTTTGTTTGTTTCCTCTTTACTTTTTTTTGTTTCCCCTTTAATTTTTGGGTTTTATCTTTAATTTTTTTGGTTTCCCCTTTAATTTTTTTTTTAACCAAACCTCTGCTCCAGCCCCGGTGTCACACTCTGGGGACCATCCCCCTGCCCAGCAGTTCAAGAACCATTCAGCAGTTAAGAAGAGTCACACAATTCAGCTAATAAAGGCCATTCAGCGGCAGGAGCAGGAACTGCCACCACCCGGGGGTGTGACAAGTCCCCAGAGGAGGAATACCCCACGTGTGGAGCAGGAGCAGAGCCCTGGGGGAAGAGACAGACCTCTCTGCTTGCGCAGCCTCCCCCAGTGATGGACACACTCCTCCTTGCGGATGCAGTTCCCGGAGGCCGAGACCATGTACTCGGTGCCACAGCGACAGCAGATCCTGCACGAGGCTTGGGGACAGGAGAGAAACGAGAGTCAGGGCACCACAAACCTCTCCCCTGCTCAGCCTGGCCAAAGCACAGCTAAATCAGAGCCACTCCAGCCCCCCCTCCCCAGCACCAAAATGATGCTTCGTGTTCAAAAGGGTTCCAAATGTTGTTGCAAACTCCTGTAAGGCAGCAATCCCTCTGAAAATGTGCTCCTGGAGCATCTGCTCCCCCCCAGAGGGTTCTCAGAGGTGAATAATAAGATTCTCTAATGGTTTTGGTCCACAACCTCAGCTGCACCACAGCTCCATCAGCATTTGCTGCATTGTTTCCCCATCCACAGCAAATTACATTGGACTCTAACACAGTTATTTTAAGAAACAGGATAAATAAGTCATTGTTTGGACATCAGGGCTAATGAAGCCTGGTTTCCAGGGGATCTGTGCCTTGTCACTTCCCAATGACATTTCAGTGCTCCCAGGGCACAGTTTTCCCGTGAGGATTCTCCAGGAGAGCTCCCAGCACAGCCTGGCCCTGTGGGGCACCGCTCCCCCTGCCAGCCCTGCCTGCACCTCCCGAAATTTGGAGAAGGGAGGTGCAAAAAGCCACTGCAAAGCAGCTGAGTGTCATTCCTCTGATCCCCCCGCAATTCCCTGAGTTTGAGGGTGTTATCACACTCCCAGCCCTGCCCAACACCAGCCCACTGGTGCCCACTGACTACGGTCACAGACCTGCACTTCAAAGATCCTGTCAAATCTGAAGGAAAATACAGGAACATGAGCTCAGGATCACACAAAGGAGCTGGAGAAAAGAGCTCTAACAAACACAGCACTTGAGGGTGTTAATGCAAGAGAGTTTTTGTCCGGGTTGCTTCAGCAACCACGGGACAAATGTAGGCACAAGGTGATAACACGGGCGAGCACTTAACACACTCCAGAGAGGGCTCTGCAAAGAGATGCTCAGAGGAGCGTGGAAAGGCACCTCCAAAGAGATCCTCAGCCTGGGTTTGAGCCCTGCTGCAGCACAGCCTGCTTTCATCAGGGCCTGGGGAGCACAAATTCTGCTACAAGTTGAGAAAATTCAGACAGAGAAGGATCCCATCCTGCCCTGCAGCACCAAGGCCAGGTTGGAGCACTCTGGGAGAGTGGAAAGTGTCCCTGCCCATGGCAGGGGTTGGAAGGAGAGGAGCTTTAAGGTCCCTTCCAACCCAACCCACTCTGCCATTTTAGGATGATTTTGTGCAGCTGCAAAAAGGGGGTTTGGGAATTACAGTGCCAAGGGATCCAGCAAAAAACTCTGCAACCCAAACCAGCCGGGCAGGACCCGCTGCAAAACCTGCCCGGCCCAGTGCCAGTCCCTGTCCTACAAAAATCCTTCCCCTGGCAGAGGTGAAATCCATCACTTGTGGAACAGGAGCCTCTTCCCAAGCACATCCCTTCCATGTATGGCCTTGGAGTGACAAAGCTGACTGAGCAAGTGCCCAGTGTGTCCTTGCAGGAGGTGACAAACCAAGGAGACAATCTGCCCAATTCCTGTTCCTTGGCAGCACAGAGTCATGGAATCAGGGAATTGCTCAGGTTGGAAAAGACCTTTAAGATATTCGAGTCCAACCACCACCACCTCCACTCTACCCCACATCCCCAAATGCCAG
Organism: Pitta sordida; assembly: GCA_013390025.1. Lineage (NCBI taxonomy): Eukaryota > Metazoa > Chordata > Aves > Passeriformes > Pittidae > Pitta > Pitta sordida. The sequence goes on along the minus strand of WEKX01012325.1, from coordinate 99,585 downwards.
AGCCACACATTGTTTGAACACTTCCAGGGGTGGTGACACCTCCACCTGTGCCAATGCTCCACAACCCTTTCAGTGAAGAAATTGTCCCTGATTTCCAATCTAAACCTCCCCTGCTGCAACTTGAGGCTGTTTCCTCTTCTCCTGTCACCTGGGAATCAGAATCAGCCTCACAGCCCCAAAGGACAAACTTTGGGTCACCAGGAACATTCCCAAACCCACCCTCTGGGAAGGCAGCAGGTCCTGCAGCCTGTGGACACCCAGCCCAAGAGAGGCAAACAGCTCCATGCCCAAACCCTCCGACAGCAGGAGAGGGGTGTCCAGTTGTGTGCAGGGATTTGAGGAATCAGCTTCTGGACTCCAGGTTTGCTTGCAAGCTACAGAGAAATTGATTTTTGGCCTCAGGATCAAGGGAAAAACGAGTCTGACCTGCAAAGTGTCTCCCAAGTGCCAAAAGGCCGTGCCCTGAGTTTGCCACCTATCTTTTATACCCTTGTCTCATACATAAATTATCTCATGAATATGTATCCCCTCAGCATTATGTCACAAATGTACACTTTGCTCTAAGCCTTCGACCAATCAGCCCTGATGTTTTACATTCCTTTGCCTCGTGTTTTGGCTAAACCCCTGTTCTGTTCCCCATTCTGGGCTGGGAAAGNAGGTTTGCTTGCAAGCTACAGAGAAATTGATTTTTGGCCTCAGGATCAAGGGAAAAACGAGTCTGACCTGCAAAGTGTCTCCCAAGTGCCAAAAGGCCGTGCCCTGAGTTTGCCACCTATCTTTTATACCCTTGTCTCATACATAAATTATCTCATGAATATGTATCCCCTCAGCATTATGTCATAAATGTACACTTTGCTCTAAGCCTTCGACCAATCAGCCCTGATGTTTTACATTCCTTTGCCTCGTGTTTTGGCTAAACCCCTGTTCTGTTCCCCATTCTGGGCTGGGAAAGGAGGCTTTCTACCTTTAATATGAAGAACTCAGGGGAGGTTTAGACTGAATGTTGGGAAGAGGTTTTTCCCAGAGAGAGTGATCCCTCAGTGGAATGGGCTGCCCAGGGAGGTGGTGGAGTCGCCATCCCTGGATGTGTTTAAGAAAAGACTCGATGAGGAGCTCAGTGCCATGGTCTGGATGGTGGGGAGTTGGACTTGATGATCCTGAGGGTCCCTTCCAACTCAGAATAACCTGTGAACCAAATTTCAGGCCTAGTGAACGCTCCTAACATCGACTAATTCCTCCAAAATCCAAACCTTCTGGCTAATTCACCAAACCTCTAAGCCTCCAAGTGATCTCTACCTGTATCAACCTCACAAAAACCTATGAATTTCGGAATCCTCAGACAGCAGCAAACCCTGCAGCAGCTTACAGTCAGGCACTTTCTTCTCCTCAGCAGTGAAGAGGACGGCACGTCCGGCCTTGTCCGGGTGAGGCATCGGGTACCCGTTCTCCTTGAGCTGCTCCTCCGTCATCAGATAGTCCTTGAGGCGCCGGTACAGGGCAGGGCCTGCTCACACACACAGGGACAAGTCACATCACCTCAGCAGGGGATGTTTCCCTGACTGGTTTGGGGTTTATCAGCCTTCCTGGAAGGGATTCCCACTGTTCTGAACTGGTGGGTCAGGGATGTAGGCACACCTGGGTTGGGGTTCACAGAGTGTTGGTTTTTAAAATCTGGTCATCAGTGCAGAAGGTGGTTTTTAATCTCTTTTAAGCTGGAAGGCACAGCTAAAATAAAAGGCCCATCTTCAGACCTTTCTGTTACCAACAGAACCTGTGGAATGGTTTGGGTTGGGAGGGACATTAAAGCCCATCCAGTGCCACCAGGGACACCTTCCACTGTCCCAGGTGGCTCCAACCTGGCCTTGGACACTCCCAGGGATGGGGCAGCCACAGCTGCTCTGGGAAACCTGTGCCAGGGCCTCCCCACCCTCCCAGCCAGGAATTCCTGCCCAATCTCCCATCTGTCCCTGCCCCCTGTCACTAAACGTGAGACTTCTCCCATATCAATATTTTAACTGCCTGAACTGATCATTGCTAACACAGCCCACAGAACACCCTCAAAGGCCACCCACAGCTCCCTAAAAACTTCATTATCAGGAGCTTTCTTCCTGCTGCCGATTTCAGGCTGCTCGTTTCATTTCACAGAATAATTATAACTTTCCTCGCTCTGCTCAATATCTCCTCTGGCTGCTGCCTTAAACCCTTCCAATATCTCTGGGTGCCCTTTGATGTTGCTTAGCTGAGCTATACTGGCCCTTTTAAGCTTTCTCCAGGTCAATTCCTCCTGCTCCGTGGCCTCCCTGGCTCTCCTCTGATCTCCTCAACAATTTGCCTACATCTCTTGGCAACCAAAATACCCATAATTTATTGGAGCCAACATGAATAATGCTCGTGGCACAACCCCTTGGCTACGATACGACCTTGCTGTGACATTGGCAGAGGGGAAATCGAGCCCTGCAGAGCGGCTGGAGATCTCCAGGTTTGCCTTTTAATCTGACAGGCACATTCTAAAGAAGCGCTTCAGGGCAAGAAAGTTAAAGTGAAATAATCCCCAAAACACAAGAGGCAGCTCTGAGCGGTTATTGATGCCCCATCAAAGCCAGGCTGGGAGCAGCAGTGACCTCACAGCCGGAACTGGGGAAGTGAGGAGGGCACTGGTCAGTGGTGTCACCATCCACCAAGGGACCCTGTGCTGCAGGCAGGTAATGAAACCTAACACTGCCCACAGATAAACACCAGCACTTCAAATCACAGGGTACTCGAATGTTCTGAGCTGGAAGAGACCCCCAAGGATCATAAATCCAACCCCTGGCCCTGCCCAGACACCCCAACAATCCCCCCCTGTCCCTCAGAGCGTTGTCCAAACCCTCCTGGAGCTCTGGCAGCCTTGGGGCCGGGACCAAACCCTGGGGAGCCTGTTCAGTGCCCGACCACCCTCTGGGGGAAGAACCTTTCCCTGAGATCCATCCCAAGCCCTGACACAGCTCCAGCCCTTCCCTGGGCTCCTGTCCCTGCTCCCAGAGCAGAGCTCAGCCCCTGCCCCTCCGCCTCCCCTCGGCAGGAGCTGCAGACCCCGAGGAGTCTCCCCTCACTCTCCTCTGCTCCAGCTGAACCAGCCAAGTGCCCTCAGCTGCTCCTCAGACCCTTCCCCAGCTCCGTGTCCCTCCTTTGGACACTCTCCAACAGCTTCAGCCCCTTCTGATCTTGCAGTGTCCAAGCAGCTCCCAGGGACCAAGGTGAACACCCCACCCTCATCCTTCTCCTCCCAGTCCCAGCTCCAGCTCTCCCTCAGGTCACACCCTCACAGGAGCAGGGTCTCACCTGTCAAATCCTCAGCTCTCAGGCTCCCTGAGCGGTTCAGAGTGAAGCTGGTCTTGGCTGCCAACTTCCCCCCCAGCACAGCCTCGTGGGACACCACCTTCTTGTTACTGGTCTCTGCAACGGGAAGGAAGAAGCACAAAGAGGACAGAGCTCAGGTACCCAGGGGAGTAAATGATTTCAGCCCTGCTTTGGGGCACTGCACATGGGCAAGAGAACCGTGGGTTTTATCCTCAGGAACTGCTCTGTGTGAGGTGCTGGCCTGGCATTTCCATCCCAGCACTAAAGGAGAGTTCTCAGTCCCACTGTCAGCCCACAGCAGCTGATTTGAAGGGCAGGAAGGACATTTTTACAGTTTTCCCAAGAAACTTGCAGCTCTCCTTGCTCACTTTGCATAGAGAGCCCTCCAACTCCCCAAAAGCAAGAGAGGACCAAGCACAGGAGGACCCTGACCCTGTCACGTGCTGTGGTGGCATCACCCACCCACGGGGAGCAGCTTTGTCGTTGGGGCCCTGCAGAGCAGCCCCCCACGATGAATCCTTCAACTTCTGTCAGAAAGGAGCTTCAGAGCTCTGGAATATGCTCAACACATCAGCTAATGGCCAAGAGGGGCTTTTTACTAATCATTAACTGGCAGCCCTCTCCTAAAGGCCAGGCTCCCAAGTTCAGCCTCTCTGACTAATGGCCAGGGACGTAATGAAGACAGAGGGGAGAAAAGGGAAGAGACCAGGGGAAAAAAAAAAAAAAATTCACAAGAGCAGCACAAATTGATTGTTTAATGTACCCTCTCGAGAGCCAATAATGAAATGTCTTAACCCTCTTGGTTTCTCTCTTGAAGCTTAATGTGTGTAACAGATTTCTGGGGTGATGGACGAGTCTATCACTTTGAAGGCATCATGTGAAAGTTACTCCATTAGTGGGGCTTTTCATTTTAAAGAACTTGTGCTAAAAAAAATAAAATAAAATACTCCTCCATGTGGCATTATCTCCATTTAGGTTCAGAGAGCCAACAAAGCGTGGCAGGACTCGCCTCTTGAAGGCCCATTAAAGCTTGCCAGGCTATAAAAAGCTAAACTGGAGCTGTTTGCCTTTCAGCATAATGCTGCTGAGAAATGGGCTCTGGCTTTTCAGCAGCGTTCTCCCCGTGGTTTCTGACCCCAGCAGAGCTGCAGTTATTAAAGCACAGGCAGGGGTGGTACCTACTGTTGGTGCTGGAGGGGGAGTTGGGCACGAGGCTCCGCAGCTTCTTCAGGGTGTTCACTGCCACGTTCAGGTAGATGTTGCGACTGGTGCTGCGTTCATAGGCCACCTTCTCCTCTGCCAGAGCCTGGGAACAGCACAGCTCGTTACCACACACCCTCTGCCCACCACTCACAGGGTCACAGGTTGTTCTGAGTTGGAAAGGACCCACAGGATCATCCACTCCAACTCCCAAGTGACGCCCACCCAGGGACTGAACCCACAACCCTGGAACCACGGGCACCACGCTCCATCCTTCCAAACCTCCCACCATCCAGACCATGGCACTGAGCTCCTCATCCAGGGATGGCGACTCCACCCCCTCCCTGGGCAGCCCATTCCACTGAGGGATCACTCTCTCTGGGAAAAACCTCTTCCTGACATCCAGTCTAACCCTCCCCTGGTGCAGCTTAAGGCCATGTCCTCTCGTTCTGGTGTCGTCAGCCTGAGAGAAGAGATTCACACCCACCCCAACCTCCCCTCAGGGAGTTGTAACCAGCACTGAGGTCACCTCTGAGCCTCCTCTTCTCCAGGCTGAACAACCCCAGCTCCCACAGTCGCTCCCCACAGGGCTTGTCCTCCAGTCCTGTCACCATCCTTGTCGCCCTTCTCTGGCCCCTCTCCAGCAGCTCCACATCCTTCTGAAACTGGGGAGCCCAGAACTGGACACAGCACTCAGGATGTGTCTGACCAGGAAGGAGAACTTCCCCAGTCCCACTGCCCACACTGTTCTGATCCAGGCCAGGAGGCCACTGGCCCTCTGAGCCCCCTGGGCACACTGCTGGCTCAGAGTGAGTTTCCTGTCAATCATTACTCCCCAATCCCTCTCCATTTCACCACTCTCCAGCCACTCCCCCCCCCAGCCCATAGTGATACATGGGGTTGTTATGGCCAAAGTTAAGAACCAGCACTTGGACTTGTTAAATCTCATATTATTGGAGTCTGCCCATCTCTCCAGCCTGTCAAGGTCCCTCTGAAGGTCTCTCCTGCCCTCTGGCAGTTCAACATTTTCCCCCAGCTTGGTATCCTCTGCAAACTCACTGATGATGGACTCAATTCCCTCATCCATATCATCAATAAAGATGTTGAACAGTGCCAGGCCAAGCACTGACCCCTGGGGGACTCCACAGTGACCAGCTGAATGTGGCACCATTCACCAACACCCTCTGAGCTCGTCCACCCAACCAATTCCTAACCCAACACAGGATGCTCCTATCCAACTCACACTCCAAGAGTTTCTCCTGAAGCTTTCCGTGGGAAACTGTGTCAAAGGCTTTGCTAAGATCCAAGTACATCATAATTGTGTTTTGAACAAAGTGCTGGAAAAGGCATTTTCACAGTATCACAGTGTTGGGAAGGTTGGAAAACACCTTGTAGATCATCAAGTCCAACCTAATTCTCATTGAAACTTTTCATTTTCATGCAAAACTTTCCTTGAGAGATTAAAAAAGCAGCTCTGGAAGCACCTGGAAAAGGTTGTTTTCCCCACTTTGGTGCAGTGCAAGATCTTAGAAAGGGAAATCTGACCAATGGTCCCTCCCTGGATGCAAAGGGAACGTTTTCTGTAGGCAGCTGTGAGGGTGAAATCCCACAAAAGAAATCCCCATGGCACCTGCTTTGGTTCCAGCACACACCACACACCACCCCACATTTACCCAACTAATGTTAATGGTCAAATTTTTTTAATTAAATATATTACAGGCTCAACTCTGCCCTTGGAAATCCCACTGCACTGTTCCTCCTGCCAAAAGGCTCCTTCTCAGTCTCCTGAAAATCCTCCTCTGCTCAAGGAAGGAACAATTCACAACCAATCACACCTCAAACACTTTCCTGTGCCCAACACTCGGATTCCAGGATGTGTTTCCTGTTTCTTTTTGTCCAGCCTGGCCATAACTCACATTCCCCTTGGGGTTATTGAAAAGATCAGGCAAGCTTTCCAAATGATGGAAAAGATGGGATTTGCCACTGGAATTCTGTTGTCTGGGCTGGAATTATTTAATGCCAGTGGACAGGAGAGTTTCCCCAGAACCACTGAATGACTTGGGTTGGAAGGGACCTCAGACATCATCGCGTTCCCACCCCCAAGGATAAACCCAACCCAATTTTCTGCATTTGCTACGATTTGAGAAGGTCCAAGGCAGGGGATGTGATTCCCTGCTGCAAACTCTGTTCCTGAAGGAGCAAAGACGTGCACAGACCTTGTCAAAGGCTTCCTGGGAGGAGGAGCAGAACTTGAGGCACTCATCGATGAAGAGGTTGAGATATCTCTGACGGATGTTGGTCGGGACTTTAGCACCGAATTCTGTGGGAATAACAGGCCTCTGTAAGGTGGTGCTCTGGAGGTGAGACAGAGGGAGAGAGAGAGAGAGGCTGGTCAGGCTCCAGGAAGTTGCTCTGAGGCTCTCCTGTTTCCTGCTGTTATTAATAGTGATGGTGATTTCCTTTCTGAAAACCTGCCCAAAGCCAAACTGAACTGGCAGCGATTTGGGGACTAGAAACACCGCTCGGAGCTTCTGTGCCACCCTCAGTATTTGAACCATAAAACCCAGTCACTCTGCAGTTCCCCAGGGGCCAAGGACTCCAGTGCCACTGGTCACAGCAGCCCAGGAACACACAGGAATTGCAGGGCAGGGAAATGCTGACCTCCCCACCAGGAAGTTCAAGAGCAGGATGGTGACAACCCCCGCGAGCTGAACTGGAGCTGTGAGCACGACATGAGTTATGGGCATCATGACAGACATAGTTTGGGATTCTCTGGCCCAAATCCCACTTCCTGTGGGATTCCTGGGGCTTTACTGGGGTTTTATTTCCTTGTTTAGTGCCAGTCATGGTGTTCCTGGAAGGATTTCCCCCTCCAGGTGAGCGACACGTTCTTCAGGCACAGAACCTGCAGGTTGGTGTCACAACCCACCACTGCAGCTCCCCATTTAACACCAGTTGATCCCCCAAATCACCCCATTTGCCTCTTTTTTCAGAGAGAAAGTTGTCCATTCACCTTCTAGAACATCCATTAACCCAACCACCCGCTGCAATCTGGGATAAAAACAGCTCTGGGGGAGAAGGGACCGTGTTCCAAGGGGAGCAACTGGTCCCACCTCAGTGGGAAAAGTGCTCGTTTCCCCCAGGAGAGTTCCACTTCCATGCCCTGTTCAGAGGGATTTGGTCCTTCAGACATATTAACTTTTTTTTCTCAGTCTCTAATATGATACCCTTAAGCATCTCCGTAAATACAGTAAATATTTCATCCTTTCAGTTGTTCCTCTCTTTTTCATCAGCTGGGAGTTGTGTGTGACTGTGGTGGCTGTTTGGGTGGGGGAGTAAAGAAATGGCTTTTCACTCTGACAGGAACGATCAGAGCATGTCATGACACAAGGTATCATCAATGAAGATATCTTTAATGAAGTTATCTTTAATGAAGATATCTTTAATGAAGATATCTTTAATCAGGTCCTGGCACCAGCCACATTCCTGCCATCCACAGCCGCTCCCATGAGGAATCATGGAATGGTTTGGGTTGGGAGGGACATTAAAAGCCCACCCAGTGCCACCCCCTGCCATGGGCAGGGACACCTCCCACTGTCCCAGGTGGCTCCAGCCTGGCCTTGGACACTTCCAGGGATGGGGCAGCCACAGCTGCTCTGGGAAACCTGTGCCAGGGCCTCCCCACCCTCCCAGCCAGGAATTCCTGCCCAACATCCCATCTAACCCTCCTTAAATCTTCAGACCATTTCCCCCCTTGCCCTGTCACTTTGCTAAGGGACTCACAGTAAAAGTACCCAAAGGCTGGGAAGGGATCCCCCAGAAATAAAAAAAAAAAGGCAAAAAATGAAAAACAAACATGAAAACAAATAGTTTTCTCCCTGAATATTAACAGNAAAAAAAAAAAAAAAAGGCAAAAAACGAAAACCAAACACGAAAACAAATAGTTTTCTCCCTGAATATTAACAGCAGCATGAAGTTCAATGATGACATTTTACTCTCTAGGTCACAGAGGGCCATAATTCATAAGCAGCTGCCTCAGCCTGGCCCACCAAGCCCAGGAAGGTCATGAATTCAATGTCCTTTGAGTCCCTGAACCAACAGCCCTGAGCAGTGAGCACAGAGAAGGCTCAGAGTGAAGACAGGGGATCAATACTCACAGAGATCAGAGCAGCGCTCAAGTATTTCTCCCTTTTTAAGCTCCTACCCCCGCCAGTGTTTCATTTTTTTACACTCCAACGCCATCGAGGAAAACCACAGGAAGAAACAAACCCATTTCATCAAAACACCACTTGCAGGGAGTGCTAAATTTGGACCAGCACGACCCAACACTCCCCCCCACCCCCGAGCAGGGAAGGAGAGGAAAAGAATTGAAGTTGCCCTTACCTGTAAGGAGGGAACGTGGGCCACCCTTTTGGGCACGATGGTGCTGGTGGTCTTGGAAGCCATCCCAGCTAAGGTGCAAGCCTTGAGAGGGAGGGTGGGGGCTTCAGAGTCATTGGAAGGGGTGACACTCCTGCCACCAACACTCGTCCTGCTGCTCCCGAGGCCTGCAGGGAACAGGGAACACTCAGGGGAAATCCTGCCACAAGGGACCCGCTCCCACAAGCCGCCGCCGCCGCTGGGAGGTTTTTTTCAAGTCCAAGTCTCCAAAGGGACACAAATGGGGGTAATTTTACCACCTTCCAGGCAAGGATGAAGGAACCTTCTGCCAGGAAAGGCGCCTCATCTCTGTTTGTTTGTTTGGGGGGGGACTGAGTCAGCAGAGTTTAAAGGGGTGACTGTGTCCCCTGCAAGGCCTGAGTCACATCAGCCCTGAGTCCTTCCCCTCCAAAGGGACAGCAATCAGCACTAATTAGCACGTCCCTGCTCCTCCTGCCACCTCGGAAGGATTAACTGGAGCAAGCCCAACCCAAGGAAGAAACACGAGGAGGGAAGGCTGAAGTGAGGGAGGCTGGGTGGGACAGGGCTGAGGGTCCGGCCTGTCGCTTGTCAGAACGGGATGGAATTCCTCAGGGAAAGCCTTTCCACTGGTCACTACCAGCACGGATCCAACTCATGGCCAACCCTCCACACCTCCTGAGAGCTTGCAGGAGCCATTTAAACACGAGGCCGTGTGTTTTCCCAACCCCACCCCACCCCAGTGCTGCTTACTCTGCTTGGCTGCGGCGGTGAGGGCGGCATTTGGCACGTGGGCAATCCTCCTCTTTTCTCCTGGCACGGAGGGAGAGGCCTTTTGGACAGCCACAGCCAGCTGTGCTGCCTGCTGCTGAGCCAGCTGGATCCTCTGGTAACACACCTCCTGTGCCGTGGGGGGACGGTACGGCCGCACCACGGGTTTGCTCGGGGCCTCTGCCTGTCAAACACACACACAGGGGGCACAGTCAGCTCCCAAAAAACCATCCACTGCCTGTCAAACACACACAGGGGGCACAGTCAGCACCCAAAAACCATCCACTGCCTGTCAAACACACACAGGGGGCACAGTCAGCACCCAAAAACCATCCTCTGCCTGTGAAACACACACAGGGGGCACAGTCAGCTCCCAAAAACCATCCTCTGCCTGTGAAACACACACAGATATCACAGTCAGCACCCAAAAACCATCCTCTGCCTGTGAAACACACACAGGGGGCACAGTCAGCTCCCAAACTCCATCCTCTGCCTGTGAAACACACACAGATATCACAGTCAGCACCCAAAAACCATCCTTTGCCTGTCAAACACACACACACAGGGTCAGACTCAGACTCAGACAGGGCTCCTCTCCTCAGCCCCCGTTGGCAAACACAGGGGGTTGACAGGAGAAGGTCCCAACCACCTTCCAGAACAAACCAGTTCAGAGTCACCCCCCAAACCCCTGGCATTGATGATTCACCCTCTGGGAAGGTCTCCCAGCACGTTCCCCAGTCGGCAGGTGGTATTTGAGCAGCTTTTAAAGGCAGGAGGATCCCCATCACTGTGCCCAGCCCACTCCTGGGCTCTGCCAACACTCTGAGGACAGGGATGTGCTGCCTGCTCTGGTTTATATCCCAAGGGGAGAGGGACAGTGAATCCCCACTTCCCTCTGCACCCACCCCTGACCCACAGCACCCCCCTCCTCTCCACAGCTTTCAGGTCTCTCGTCCTGGAAGTAAAACCCCCATGTATTTGTTATTTATGGGACTGGAGACACAAAGTGAGCCCTGAATGTCCCACAGGCCCCGTCCCTGCCCACCCCTGGAGGCACCTCAGGGCTCCAGCCCCTTCCAGCACAAACAGGTTCCACACACACTTCCTTTGATGCCCAAATTTAGGCTGCAGGAAAAGTGCCAGGAATTGTGTCAGCAGAGAGGGAACTCCTCCAGCAGCAGAAGGAACTTATCCATCTCTGAAACCTGAGAAACCGGCCCTTCCCCCTGGAATCCCTTCGGAGGAGGAGCAATGGGACACTTCCAGGACCCCAAATCGGGGGCAAACTGGCACCTCCTGCATTCCTGGGCTGTGATGCTGCCAGCAGCTCCTGGATTCCAAAGTGACATTAAATCCTAATGACAGGCCTCCAAACAGGACAGGCCACTCATCCCCTGCCTCACCTCCCACCCCTCTGGCTCAGCATTTCCCCAGGCAGTTACACCAGGGCTGGGCTCCCTCAGTCCTTGAGCTACAGATCATGAGCAGGGCTGAGCAAATGTCCCACTGGGAGGGACGTGGCAGAGCACAGGCTCCAGGTGTGGGGGGGAATGCAGGGATCCTGCAGGGATCCTGGAGGGAATGCAGGGATCCCACAGGGAATGCAGATCCTGGAGGGAATGCAGAGATGGTAAATGGAAAGCAGGGATCCTGCAGGGAAAGGAGGGATCCTGGAGGGAATGCAGGTCCTGGAGGGAATGTGGGGATCCTGGAGGAAATAAAGATCCTGGAGGGAACGCAAGGATCCTGGAGGGAAAGGAAGGATTTTGGAGGGAATGCAGATCTTGGAGGGAATGCAGGGATCCCACAGGGAATGCAGGTCCTGCAGGGAATTAAGGGAGCCTGGAGGGAATGCAGGGAATGCAGGGAAAGGAGGGATCCTGGAGGGAATGCAGAGATCCTGCAGGGAATGCAGAGATCCTGGAGGGAATTAAGGGATCCCGGATGGAAAGCAAGGATTCTACAGGGAATGAAGGGATCCTGCAGGGAAAGGAGGGATCCTGGAGGGAATGAAAGGATCCTGGAGAGAATGCAGGTCCTGGAGGGAATGTGGGGATCCTGCAGGGAATAAAGATCCTGGAGGGAATGCAGGGATCCTGCGGGGAAAGGAGGGATCCTGCAGGGAGTGCAGATCCTGGAGGGAATGCAGAGACCCCACAGGGAATGCAGGTCCTGCAGGGGATGAAGGGATCCTGGAGGGAATGCAGAGAATGCAAGGAAAACAGGGATCCTGGAGGGAATGCAGAGATCCTGGAGAGAAAGAGGGATCCTGGAGGGAATGAGGGGATCTTGCAGGAAAAGCAGGAATCCTGCAGGGAATGCAGGGAAAGCAGAGATCCTGGAGGGAAAGCAGAGATCCCACAGGGAAAGCAGGTCCTGGAGCAGCTCCTGAGCTCCCCAGCTCAGCTCTGTTTGCCTGTGCTGGGGCTCCCATGTTCAGAAAGCATTTTGGGATCAGCTGTCACATTAATAAAACATATTTCAAGGGTTGTACCTGCCTAAAAGGCGCCTCTGGACAATAAATATTTGAGTTCACCCATTTCCAAGCCATTTGCTTCCGTCTCTTATCTCTTCACTTGGGAAGAAAGGCCCTTATCAAACCACATGAACTGGCTCAAGAGATGCAGTTGAAATAAAACACATTGTGTTGACCTCAGGGCTTCAAATTATTTAAAGAAAAAAAAAAACCAACAAACAACCAAAACCTTTTTCCAGGCAGAGAGGAAAGGAAGAACAATTAATTTTGACTGCCCAGCTCAAATCACTCTTATCCTGCTGGAACATAAAACTAATCTGTGTTCAGCACCTGGAGGGAACCACATTAAACCCTCAGAGAAAACATGAATTAAAATCCCAGGGAGACAGGAATAAAAAATATCAGAATATCTTCTTGGCCTTTTTAATTTTTTAATCCTTCTCCTCTGTATTTTTACAGAGCATCCAAACAGCTCTTGGCTGATTCCCAACAGATGCCAGGTCAGGGTTTTAAACACCTGACGAAATTCCTGCAGCTTTTGGGTCCACAAGAGGCAGAAAAGCCCCATCAGACACCGAGTGACCTTGTGCCCAGTTAATTTTCATGGAATTCACTGAATTGAGCAATACAGGAGGAAAATGAACCTCTCAGCCTGTCCCCAAGGGTTACAAACTGCAGGATCCCTTCACTCTTTCACAGCTTCCCCTTGGGTTTATCAAATTCTATTCGAGTTTTTCTGCCATTTTTAACAGATTTTAATTTAGAAACTGGAACAGGAGGAAATAAAACTAAGACAGAGCAATTCCAGCACAAACAACTGACACAGCCCTGCCTGGCCCTGCAGCTTTTTGCAGGGTCAGGAAAGCAAACCCTCACCTGAGAGAACCCAAACTTCTGCTCCTAAACGTGCACTTACATTTCCTTGTTTGACAAGGTGAGAGATCCTCCTTTTCTGGCCAGGAAACAAGGTGGTTAAATTATCTTCTGCCTTTTCCTCCTGTGCTTCCTCTTTGGATGGCTGGAAAAGAGAAGAAACTGAACAGATCTGAAGATCCCTCTCCACAGGAGGATGGGGAAAATCTCCTCCTGGGTTCACCTCGAGGTGAGAACATGGGTTGAGCTGCTGAACCACTGAACCAACCTTTGGTTTGACCCCAGGAGCCACTGAGGGCAGTTCCCCAGGGGATCAGCACCATTCCAGACAGCCCTGACCTGCCCCAGGAGACTGGAACACCCCTCATCTCCCAGGGGGTGTCTGGGGTGGGTTTTTTAAGATCTTGGGAGCTGATTCATCTCTGCCCTGGGCAGGTCCTGAGAAGCTGCTGGACACCAAACCAGGGTGCAGGGAAAGGTTTCTCTGCAGGTTCTTCAGTGGCTGTGACAGCAGAAATTGAGGTGACAAGGCCCAGGTGACCCCTGCCCAGCCAGACAGGCAGGGGGAAGGAACTCTGCAGCTCCTCTGCAGCCAAAGCCACTCTGAGCTCCCACCTCAGACCTGCTCCTCCTTGAAAACCTGCTGTGAACTCGACTTGGCTGGTGATTTATAGACAACACACTTCACACGTCTGGTTTTCTGAGCTCCAGCTGCTCCCCAGGCAATCCTGCCTTCAGCTGTCCAACACAACCCCTGGCAAAGCCTGACAACCTCTGAAGCTCAGGGACAGAGCCCAAGGCTGGATTTGGGGATGAGCTGGGCCTATCCCCACGAGGGGATGAGCACTTCCCACAGAACCCCTGGGCTCTCCATGAACTCCAGAGTCTCTTAATCCAGTTACATCCCTAACAAACCCTCTCACAAAGTGATTCTCCCTGGTGGAAAAGCAGGATCCTGGAATATCCTGAGCTGGAAGGGACCCCCAAGGATCATCCAGTCCAGCCCCTGGCCCTGCCCAGACACCCCAACAATCCCCCCCTGTCCCTCAGAGCGTTGTCGAAACCCTCCTGGAGCTCTGGCAGCCTTGGGGCCGGGACCAAACCCTGGGGAGCCTGTTCAGTGCCCGACCACCCTCTGGGGGAAGAACCTTTCCCTGAGATCCATCCCAAGCCCTGACACGTCACAGGGTGGAACAGCACAGGGTCCATCTCCGAAATTCCTCCACTAAGAGAAGTTCCCCCTGAGCCATCCCTCCTGCCAGGTACCTCCTCACGGATCCCCAGCTCTCAGATGAGGATCCCTCAGTGCAGCCCGTGTTCCTCCCTTTCCTGAACAGCAGGAAATACAATCCCAGGGCAGGGGTGTGAGGAGCAGGACCTGCTGTCGGCTGAGCTCTGTCACTCCAGGCCACAATGAACTGTTTGCAGTGAGTGGCAGCCCCTGGTTCAGCACTTTGTGAATTCAGGGATTAGTAACTCCCACCATAGGTTATGTGCCCTTCAACTATTTTCACTTAAACTGGGCAACTTGGAGAAAAAAACCCTCAGAAACAGAGTTCATTCCTGGCTGGGATTTATACCAAACACCGAAGAAAATAAGAGATTAACTTTAAACAAGCAATGTTTAATAGTCAAGCAAGAAAACCATCACAATGAACTGATTCATGGAGTTTCTTCTGCCCAGGAATTTTGTGTGAGTGTAAAAAAAAAGTTCTTCAATTATTAGTCACCCACAACCCCCCCCCTGTAACCAGACAGGGGCCATCAGTGCCACAGAGAGTTCAGCAAAAACCTTCAATATCCAGTTCCTCTTCCCAGAAGCTGAGCTCTCCTCACACACAGGTGGCCCTGCATGGAAGGGGTTTGTTCACAGCCACTTCCACCACCCAGTTACAAAACCCCGAGCACCAGCCCCCATTTCTGAGGTGGTTTTCAGAGTCAAAGTCACCCCTCAGTCACAGGAGGACAAACTGCATTTCCCTCCCAGAGCCCTGAGGTTCTGCTGCACTCACCTGCCCCTCCTTCACCCCCATCACCCCCATCTGGGTCAGGGGGTTTCAACTGGGACACACTGGACACCCTGCTGGCATCCCAGTGCCTCCATGATCTCTGGGATGCAGGAGAGCTGCAGCTGGAGCCACTCAGCAACTCCTTGGACAGACACGTGGCACCAGCTCTTGATTTTGTCACCTCACTACGGGGCTCCCAGAGCTGGAGAGGAGCAGCTGGAGACACAAGTGACAGATCACCCTGACAGCTGGGGGCCTTCCACACAGAAGGGAACTGAACCTTCACATTTCACAGCAGGTAAATTCAGGTGCAAACTCTTGCAAGCACCGAGTCATGGCAAGGATGGAGTATCCATCACCCAACGTCCTCCAGTGGAGTGGTGCCCGTGGTTCCACACTTGTGGCCCTGATCCCTGGGTGGGCGTCACTTGGGAGTTGGACTGGATGATCCTGCGGGTCCCTTCCAACTCGGAATAACCTGTGACCCTGTGATTCTCCCTCCATATCCCTCCTCAGCACCAACCCAAACCAGAGCCCTCCCACCTCCAGAGGCCACAGCACCAACCCCCAGCCCAGCTTTACCTGCTTCCCCAGCCTTCCCTTGTCCTCAGTCTTCACATCCGTGGATTCATTGAAAATCCTCAGACACTCCTCCATGGGATCCGACTCGAAGTCCACGTCCTTCTCCAGGATGGAATAGTCGATGTCGTCGGACGTCGAGGAAGACGACGATGACCTGGACAGTTTGGAGCGCTTGGCTTTGCTCATCCTGCCCCTCTCACTGTCAGAGGCTGAGCCAGAGTCTGACCCGTCCGAGTCGGAGCTCACGGCGAGGAGCGAGTGTGGCACAGGCCGGGCCTTGTCCTCGTCGTCCCCGCTCTCGTCCCCGAACAGATCCACGTGGCTCAAACTCCGCTGCTTCCGCCCCTTCTTGGGCTCCCCTTTCCCTGCAGGACTGACCTTCTCCTTCCTCCTCTCCACAGCAGGGGCCTTGGTCCCTTTCTCTTTGTTTTTGCGCCCAGGGGTTTCCTTCCCATTTTTCACGTCCCCTGTCCTGCTCTGCAGGTCCCTCTTGCTGCTGCCCAGTTTGTCTGTGCCGGAGCCTTTGGGGACACCCTCGCTCTTGCTTTTCCCTGAACTGCTGCTGCTGGACTTGGATTTTTCCTTCTTAAGCCCATCCACTTTTTCTGCCTTCTGCTTCTCAGGTTTCTTTAAGTTCCCATCTGTTTTCACTTTGACGTTTTTATCTTTGCAGTTTTTCTCTTCGTTCTTGGTTTTCAACCTCTCTTCTTTCTTCACCACTTTCTCTTTTTCTGCACTTTTACTTTTCTCCTTCTTCCCAGCCTCACCGAGGCCTGGTGTTTTACCAACCTCTGACTTCTTCCTTTTCGTTTTGTCTTTTAAATCCTTGTTTTTACTTTCAGCCTCCTGGCTGTTCTTACCAGAGCACAGCTTCGCTGCTTTTGAGTTCTTGTCTGGCAAGTTTTTGACAAGATTTTTCTGTGGGCCTGGCAGCTCCTCCCTGCCAGACTGTGCCGCGTCCTGGGAAGCAAAACCATCCCGTTTGGTGCTGGGGAACTCGTTGTTTGACTCACTCTCAGAACCAGCTTTGGAGGGTGAACTGCCAGAAGCTGCTTTGTATTCCACATCAGCCTCATCCTCGGAGGAGGAGAACCTGGCCAACACCTCGTAGTCCTCGGGGTCCTCACAGAGCTTCTTCCTGGAGGATTCCTCATAATCACAGCCCCTCTCCCTTTTGGATCCCTTCGGCTCCTTGGCTTTGCTCAGGAGCCTGGCTGAGTAATTGGAAAGGGGGTCGTACTCCAAGTCTGTGGAAGGTTTGGAGTCATCAATCACGTATTTGTTGTTGGTGACAGCGCTGCTGTATTTTTTACTCTGCACTACAGCCTTGGGCACATATTCCAGGGAGCTCCCCTTGGACCGGGAGGAATCCAAAGTGTATTTACTGGAGCGGGCGGCAGCAAGGAGAGGAGTGGGGTTGTAGTCTGAGTTATTATTGAAGTTGTAGCTCCCTGGATTATACTCCAAGGAGGCAAAGGAATCGTTCTGTTCCCCAGCAGCCCCCACGGGGGTGTTTGAGATGAGTGAGGAGCCCTCGGAGGCCCCAAACTCCTTGGTGGTTTCCAGCAGCTCCTCGTATTTCTTCTGCTCTCTCTCCACCTCGTTTTTCACGGCCTCAATGGCCTTGTTGACCAGCTCCAGCTCCAGAATTCCAGGTGTCACGTCTGTCAGGTCAGCCAGACTTCCATCCTCTGCCTCCAGGGAGGCCCTGGGAAGCTCAGGGTTGTAGGGATCATATCCTCGCTCTGGGAAAGAGAAAGAGAAGAATTTACTGACAACAACTCAAGTAAAATTTTCTCTGGAGTAAAATTAAGAGAGGACTCTTAAAGCTCTGCTCTGATCAAAACCCAAGATGGAATGACACAACCAAAGCCACACTCTGGCACCACAGAATAAATAACCAAAAGCCACCAGTGCTGTTCTCTGGCCTAGACCAGACAAGACTGTACAAACCACTCCCAGGACTAAAGATGTGTTAACAAAGTGCTTTTACTACTCCTGGAAAAGCTCCATAAACTAAATACTCTTCAGGGCACCAAAGAATAATCCCAGTGCCAAGAGCAGCTGAGTGTGCACGGGATTATCTGCCTGACTCAATGAAGGGACCAAGAAGGAAAGAGGATTCCAGCAAGGAACTGTGGATTTGGTTCTCAGTGGCAAAGCCTGGAGCCCTCCAATGTTCCTCAAAGCTCAGCACAGGGCTGCTCATGGCAGCTGCAGGACAAACAGCCTTATCTGGACTGATGTTAGGAAGAGGTCTTTCCCAGAGTGATCCCTCAGTGGAATGGGCTGCCCAGGGAGGTGGCGGAGTCACCATCCCTGGATGAGGAGCTCAGTGACATGGTCTAGTTGGTGGGAGGCTTGGATGGATGGAGCGTGGTGCCCGTGGCTCCAGGGTTGTGGGTCTGATCCCTGGGTGGGATTCATTCACTTGGGAGTTGGACTCGATGATCCTGTGGGTCCCTTCCAACTCAGAATAACCTGTGACCCCGTGACTGACCGACTGAGTGCTGCTGGTGAGGAAAAACCACAACAGGCCCCACAGCTCAACCACACGGAACACCCGCCAAACCAAACACCCAAACGCTGAACACCCAGAACATTCCCCTCTCCTGACATTCCCCTGGATGTGCCCAGCTCTTCCAACCACAGCTCCACAGGAGAGCGTGTGGGGATGAGCCAGGGAACCTGTCCAAGGGACAACTTAACAGCTGGAAAGTCCATCAAAGCTCATCCTGTAACATTCCTCTTGCAAAAGACACGGGAGCAGTTGCCACAAGCACAAATGCTCTGCCATCGTCCCAGACTCTCCTTTCCAACTCCTGGTGGAGCGGAAGGGGAAAGGATGTTATTCACACGTGCGGGCAGAGTTACAGGAACCTGCTTGTCAAAGACCAGGCAGGGAAATTTCCTCATCTGGAAAAATGAGAGCAGTAACAGAGGAATTCAGCAGTAAGGACAAGGAGATGCTCCGAGGGCTGGAGCCAGGCTGGGAGAGCTGGGGGTGTTCACCTGGAGAGGAGAAGGATCCAGGGAGACCTTGGAGCCCCTTGCAGAGCCTAAAGGGGCTCCAGGAGAGCTGGAGAGGGACTGGGGACAAGGGATGGAGGGACAGGACACAGGGAATGGCTTCCCACTGCCAGAGGGCAGGGAGAGATGGGAGATTGGGCAGGAATTCCTGGCTGGGAGGGTGGGGAGGCCCTGGCCCAGGTTTCCCAGAGCAGCTGTGGCTGCCCCATCCCTGGAAGTATCCAAGGCCAGGTTGGAGCAGCCTGGGACAGTGGGAGGTGTCCCTACTCACGGCAGGTAGAGCTGGATGAGCTCTATAGCTCCTTCCAACCCAAACCATTTAATGACTTTACATTTAACAACTTGACAGAAGCTTCAGGTACATCAACACCTTGGACTTGGAACTGTTTAAATCCTTCTTTTACCACAGTGCCTCTGGATGTCGATACCCCAGAGGGACCTGCTGCTCTCTCCTACAGAGTAAATCTGCTGAAGAACCAAAAAAGATGCAGAAGAACCAAACAATAAGCTGATAAAAGACGGAAAATGAAAAACCCTCTCAGGCCTACGAGGGATGAGGGGGGCAGGGATTTTATGTCAGAAACAAACAGTGTTAAAGGAGTCATTGACACAAAACTGAGGGTTTGGAGGGGGTTATTTGGAGTTTTTAGGGAGAGGATCCACACATGCAGAGCTTCCTCTGGAAAAGAACCTGCACTTGGCAGAACGGGTCCCCAGAGAAGCAGAATAACAGAGGTTACAATAAAGGCAGTGGTTTCAGAAAATACTTTTTCCCCCCTTGGGTTTGCAATGTTTTTTTCCCAACCAATTAAGCCCTGATTGAACAGGGACTCTGGGCACTGGCAGTGTGATGTGCCCACCCTCCACAGGACTGTGTGAGCTCTGCTCAGAGCCTGGAACGTGGGCAAAGAGGAACGAGGTGATCTTTCTATAACCAGCTCCCCTCCAGCTATTGCAAAGAGCTTTAATGATGACACAAAGAGCATTTCCAAAAGCACCGTGTGCTCCTGCCCTCTGTGACACCCAGCACAGCTCAGACGTGGGCAGGGAGGGAGGGAGGAGGTGGCAAACCAGAGCAGAGGACTCCAGACAGACTCCAAAGCCCAGCTGGAAACCAGAGAGAAATGAAAATAAAAAGGGGAAAACAGAAGCAAACTCAGATGCAAAGAGAGGGAGTTTATGTCCAGGTGATTAAAATAATTAGGTGTAATATTAGACTAAAAGCTGCTGAGGAGCAGAGCCCTCCACACCCACCTCTCCCCACTTGGTGCAGCATCAGCTCCGTGGTGGCAGAGGAACCAGAGCAGGGAAGGCTGGAGGAGTCAAGAACCAAGACTGAGACCTAAAACTCAGCACAAACATTTTGGGGGACAGCTGAAACCCCTGGTAACTCGTGCAGAGTATCAAGTGCCCTGGAAACACAGAGCCTGGACTTAAAAGACTTGCCAAAATAAAAAAACCAACCAACCAAACCTAAACCATCCAAAAGGCATCTTGTGTGCGCAGAACCCCCCATTATTTTAAGTATCTCGGGATCAGAGAAAGCAGAAGACAACCCAAGCACAGATCTGGGTCTCTGAGGTTCATCTCCAGGATAAAACTAATGGCACATTTCGTGTGGAGGGAAGGAGCAGATGAAAACCCACATTCCAACCCCAGGCTTTGAGACAGGCTGGGGAAGAGCTCTTGTGGAGGAGGAGGAGGCCTGATGGATCCCAGCGCTGCTGATCAAAGGCTGCCTGGCCATGAAAGGCTCCTGGAAGTGGCTGCGCGACTCATCAGCACCGTCACCTCTGGCCACACGGTGCATTTGCAGATAATGCAAAGGAAACGCAGCAGGAGGGGGGGGATTTATATAAAAACACAGAGAGAGAGAGGGAGAGAGAGAGAGAGAGAGAGCCCTCAAGCCTCCGAGGGTTTGAGAAATGAACCTGCTCTCTGCAATTGGAGTAGCTTTTCAGCTGCCTGATCACAGCCCCAGGAGGGGGAAGGAGCCCTGGGTGCCCCAGCCCAGCTCTGCCCACAGCCCAGTGCTCACCTCTGCCAGCCCACACTCAAAGGAGTCCCTTCACCTTTGTGGCTTTTACTGCTTTGCACTAATTTGGACGCTCAGGGTGTGAAGGGAGATCGGACCTTGAATTTGATGTTCTGATGTACAACCGCAGGTCCTGCTGAAGCAAAAGGAGGGAGAGGAACCTCACAGAGAAATAACTCCTTCCCTCTGAACCATCATCCCAGGGAAGGGCTGGAGCTGTGTCAGGGCTTGGGATGGATCTCAGGGAAAGGTTCTTCCCCCAGAGGGTGGTCGGGCACTGAACAGGCTCCCCAGGGTTTGGTCCCGGCCCCAAGGCTGCCAGAGCTCCAGGAGGGTTTGGACAACGCTCTGAGGGACAGGGGGGGATTGTTGGGGTGTCTGGGCAGGGCCAGGGGTTGGACTGGATGATCCTTGGGGGTCCCTTCCAGCTCAGGATATTCCAGGATTCTGTAAAACAGAGTCTACACTCTCCTTTGGGAATCACAAGTTAATGAGACTGGAGATGCCAACTCCTGACAGGATCATGAACTAAACTGTTATCAGGACACTCTTCAAAGCAGAAACTATTTGAATAAATTAATGCGCCTCAGACATAACCCTCCCAAGACACTAAAAGGTGAAGCTACCACCAACACTACACCACAAAAATTATGACTAATTTTCACAGGAACGTTTTATTTAACCCAGAACTCCCTGAGAACACACGACCCTGAGCTGTGCTTCCCTCAGCCACTGCAGCACAGAGAACCGGGAAGCAGAAAACCAGATCCTGCCAAAAAAAGGCTGCTGGTGGGGTTTTTTTGTCCTGGTTACTGTCACGTTGGTTGTGGGACACCAAGCCCCAGTGCTGAGGTGGAGCTGCTTTATTACAGAGCTTCTCTAAGCCACCAACTCCTCACTGCACACTGGTCCTTCTAGTTTGGGCACGAGGTGAGGGCAGCAAACAAAGGTGACATTAAAGAAGAATGGGAGGCCAAGGTCACCTGGGTGATGGTAAAACTTATTTTACAGTGAATCATTCTGGAGAAAAAGACATCAGTTTGTTTTCTTTTGTTGGTTTTTTTTTTGTTTCATCCAGCACATCCCTGAGCTGCCTGGAACACAGAAAAGCCCAAATGTGTGACAGGGGTTGGGTGAGATAAACCTGCAGGTTTTGGAAGAGGAGCTCCTGAAGGTGGGACACACAATCCCACAATGGTTGGGGTGAGAAGGGACATTAAAGCCCATCCAGTGCCACCCCCTGCCATGGGCAGGGACACCTCCCACTGTCCCAGGTGGCTCCAACCTGGCCTGGGACACTTCCAGGGATGGGGCAGCCACAGCTGCTCTGGGAAACCCGGGTGACAAATACTTTTCCTGCAGGTCTGCCAGAGCTGCTGCTGCTGCCAGAGTGAAAGGAGGCAAAAATGAATACTTGGCAATTCAAACCCAAAGGCTTTGCTGGCCAAGCTGCAGAGGGACCTGCAGAGAGCAAAAGACAGGGAACAGTTCTCGGGATGAACTCACAACAACAAAACACTGAGGGGTTGGAGAGTGTCCAGGGCAGGGAACGGAGGTGGGGAAGGGTCTGGAGCAGCTGAGGGAGCTGGGGGGGCTCAGCCTGGAGAGAAGGAGGCTCAGGGGGGACCTTGTGGCTCTCTGCAACCCCCTGACAGGAGAGGGGAGCTGGGGGGGGTCAGGCTCTGCTCCCAGGGAACGAGGGACAGGATGAGAGGAAACAGCCTCACGTTGTGCCAGGGGACGTTCAGGTTGGATTTTGGGAAAGAAATTTCATGGAGAGGGTTGTGAAGCCCTGGCACAGCTGCCCAGGGCAGTGGTGGGGTCACCAACCCTGGAGGTGGCCAAACAAGGTGTGGCTGGGGGACAGGGGGTCGTGGTGACCACGGTGGTGCTGCTGGTTGGACTCGATGATCTTAAAGGTCTTTTCCAACCTCAACAACTCTGTGATTTTCCAGACCTGGTGCTGCCAAAATCCCCCCCTTTCCCTGGCTCACCTGCAGTGGCAACAAAAGCTGCATTCACGGGGAAGGTGGGAGCTGGTTGGAGACTCTTTGGAGAAGTGGAAAAAGAAAAAAACAAACAAACAAAAAAAAGGCCTTTTTATTGAACAGCATCGGAACAGCTTTGTTGGTTTAAGGGCTCTGTGTTTACAGTGCCAGCACTCAGCAAATGCACCAGCTCTGAGATTACACAAAAATTAGCACCACTGGCAAATTATTGGATGCTTTTTCCATTAGTGCTGCACAGCAAAGACAGGGGTTCCTCAAGAACAAAATGTTTCAGGGACGCTTCAGCAGCAGTTCTGCCACTCTCCAGAATTAAAGGGGGCAAAAGAAATGGCAGCTCTCGGCACGGAGCTCATTGCCAGGAGGACCCAAAGCGTATTTCCAACAATTAATTGAACGGTAATATGCAACCACTTGGAAATAACCAAGGCTGAGATGTTAAAAATGGAAGTACATTTCAAATAATCACCCAGAGGAAATGGGTTAGGAGGGCAAGGAAAAACGTTTCTTCAACTTTAAATACTGTAACCTTCGTTCTGAGAATTTGTTTGGCTGCTTCTTTCTCTTTTTAAAGGGTAAATTTAATTATTTAAATGAAGTATTAAAAGCAGAGATAAGCTTGCGCTGAGCAAGGAACAGCAGGAAGCAAGATTTGAGAGGTGGAAGAGCCAGAACAGCTCCCGGTGCCTCTCATTCCCTGGATTTGGGACTCCATGGGAGGGATTTCAAGCCACAGCACCAAAGCACATCACGAACCTCCAGAGCCTTCAGTGGAAAAAGGGACGTAAATATGAGAAAAGAAAGTCTGATATTAGCAAGGCTGAAAAAAGCCTGAACACTCATCTCTCACAGGGAGGTATTTTTAGCCCTGCTGGGCCCTGGCTGGTTTCTCCAGGTGCCACCTGTGCCCGTGGGCTGGGCAGGGGCTTCCCCAGGGGGGACAGTGGGTGCCACAACCAGCACAGAGGGGGGGGTCACACCAAGGGACAAGAGCGGCCAGACATCAGCCCTGCACGACCCACAGGCTCAGCTCAGCCACCCCACACCACTGCCAGGCAGGGAGGAATTACAGAATGGTTTGGGTTGGATGGAGCTTAAACCCATCCAGTGCCACCCCCTGCCATGGGCAGGGACACCTTCCACTGTCCCAGGCTGCTCCAACCTGCCCTTGGACACTTCCAGGGATGGGGCAGCCACAGCTGCTCTGGGAAACCTGGGCCAGGGCCTCCCCACCCTCCCAGCCAGGAATTCCTGCCCAATCTCCCATGTAACCCTCTGCGGGAAGCCATTCCCTGTGTCCTGTCCCTCCAGCCCTTGTCCCCAGTCCCTCTCCAGCTCCCCTGACACACAGACCTGTCCCAGTGGGTCCAATCCTGCAGGGAGCAGCTCCAGCTGGGCCTGTCCCAGCACTTCCAGGGCAGGAGGAGTCAGGGCACATCCCACCAGCAGCTCAGGCAGTGACAGCCCAGGACACAGCACACACATCCTCATTTGGTCCAAGAAAAACCCAACTTGGGGCAGTTTTGCCTCCGGCCCAGCACAAGAAGCATCTCAAAGGTCCTCCAGCAGCAGCTTCACCCCCTCGGTGGCCTCAGAGTCCTGCAGGACACCTGGGATTGTCCCTGCCCCACACCGGGCAAAGGCAAGGGTGGGAAAGGGGGAACAAGCCAGTGTGGCCCCCACAAACCCATTTCCATCCCTTTATCACCAGAACTCACAGTCCCACCCACCCCCTGGTGTAAAACAACGAGGGTCTGTGATAAAGGGGATGTTTCCCCAAGAGGAAATCACTCCACTGGCACATTTCCCCCATAACAATGAGAACTCCAACTGGTGTATTTGACAGGACAAGCAGAGAGCAAAGGCTGGCACCCAAAGTACCCCCTGAGCCCAAGGCCTGGCACAGACGGGGGTGTCTCCATTTGAAAATCCCTGATGGATTCATCTGGGGAGACCTTTACATTCCCTCTTTCATTTTAGCTTCAGTTACTCCTCAATGTACAAGAAAAGTTGAAATTCTGTCTAGGGGAAAAAAAATAAATTAACAGAGACTTGTTTTTCCTTTTTATGAGAAAAAGACATGGAAACATTTCCACATTCCCTGTGTAAGTGCTGGATAAAACCAAGGATTTACTCCAAAACCTACTCAGCAGAGCAAGTCTTCTTCACAAGGAGGCAGAAGGGAAAATATTTAACTGTCTCAAGTATTCTGGTGTCTTCTTTTCTCTCTCTTCAACTCCACCTCACGAACTTACTCAGACCAGCACAGTCACAAGCAGCTACACCCACCAGTCCTTTAATTTTCCAGCCTTTCTCTGGCCAGCTCAAGATAAGTTATCTTCTCAACACCTGTCTTGTTTCTTTAACTATTTAGGGTGAAAAAAATCCCCTTTTAAGAAAAGATAAAAGAGGACAAACCCCGACTATTTCAATACAGTCACAACTGCTGTGGAAAACAAAGTTAAATCTAAAGAAAAGCACCTTTCAAGTTGTATTACACGTAAAAACTTCAGCTGTGGGTTACGAAGGGCTAAACCCAAAACTTCGGCTGGTTTTAAAACCTGCCTGGCCTTCAGACAACTCCAAAGCTGGAATGAAAACTCAGCAGAGCTCCTTCGGGACTCAGACACCCCCAGCTCCACTGAACCCAACACCCTCAGCCTCCCTCCAACAAAAACCCAACACCTCACAGGGAAAGGAAAATCCTCCTGCAACCAAAGCCCAGCTGAGCTTCCTGCACAGCCCAGGTATTCCAGAGGCAGGAGGAGCTCAGCACCCCGGCAGGATCAGCACAGCACCCGGGCAGGGGGAGCCCAGCACCCGGGCAGGGGGAGCCCAGCACCCGGGCAGGATCAGCCCAGCACCCGGGCAGGATCAGCCCAGCACCCGGGCAGGATCAGCCCAGGATCCCGGCAGGATGAACCCAGCACTCGGGCAGGATCAGCCCAGCACCCGGGCAGGATAAGCCCAGCACCCGGGCAGGGTCAGCCCAGCACCCGGGCAGGATCAGCCCAGCACCCGGGCAGCATGAGCCCAGGTCTCTCATAAATGAACGGCGAGCAGGTGAAAGCCTCCCCGCAGAATTCACTCCTCTCAGGCCCCACTCCCTGCCCCGAACACGAGTCCCCCAAAGCCCAGGAGCAGCGTTACCTGCGGGGCCGGTGCTCAGCAGGCACTGCAGGTATTTGTTCATGCCGGGGCAGCCGGGCAGGGCTGAGGGCACAGGCTGCTGACACGGCACCTCCTGCCTCAGGGAGCCGGGGCAGGACTCACCCGGTCCCGCCTCCCCCCTCCTTCACTCCCAGGAGTGTCTGCAGGGGCTTCCTGTCCCCGTTCCTCTTTCCTAGAGCTGCCACTGTCACCTCGGGGGATTTCTGACCCCCTGCCCTCCCCCTTCCACGCCGTGGCTTTTGGCTCGGTGTGAGCCCCACGAGGTTTCCCAAACGTCCATCCCCTCACCCCGCTGTGCCCCCAGCCCCAGCCCGACACCCCCTGCCCCTGCCCAGCCCCTCTGCCCACGCTGTGCCAGGGCAGGGACACAGCTTGGCTGTGCCTGTCGCTGCCTGCCCGAGCCCAGGGGAGCCCACAGGGCACCTCCGACCCGCCTCGCCCAGCACGGGAACGTGGGCTGGGGAAACCTGGATGGGGGAATGGTGCTTCATATTCACCCAGCACGGGAGCGTGGGCTGGGGAAACCTGGATCGGAGAATGGTGCTTCATATTCACCCAGCACACCTGGCTGGAGATTAAAAAAAAACCAGAGGAAGTGTTCAAATTTCAGAGAAGGTTTTTCCACAGTGGAGAGAGATCCTGTGAGAGGAGAGAGGAGCAGGACTGGCACAACTCCAGAGCCCTGGCACCAGGGGGATCACCGCACCTTCAGCCTTCCAAATCCACCTGGCTTGATGGAGATTTGCTCCCACCTCCTGCTTTTCACACTCCTGTTAACTGGAGTAAGGAAAAACCACGTAGGGATGCTCAGACACGGGGCTGAACCCCCCCCACAGCCACAGAAAACCCCAAAAGTGAAGTGTCCTCTCGGCCCACCCCAAAATCCCAGCACATGACAGGGCTGCACCTGCACCCACAGGCAGCTGCTGTGACAGTTCAGTGCAATGACAACAAATCCCAAACTGCTGGGAAGCCACACGGCCTGACCTCACCATCGATGGGGGTTTCAGGCTTCATTTCAAAACCTGAGTTAAAAATAATCCACCAGTGTCATTTTGGTAATTACTGTTCTAAACACCAATGTGGGGGGAGGAAGCAGATTTTATGTCCCCCACACACACACAGAGCTCCTGGACTGGAGCAGCCAGGGCTGAACCCCCCACGTTCCTCTCTCGGGGAAGTGACACTCGAAGCAGTTCGTGGGTTTCCATTTCTCCTCATTCAGTTTCCCTGGAGCAAACACAGTAATAAAAGCTCTTTCCTGACCTGATCTTGCACATCGTCAGCTACAGGGAGGAAAATACGTGTGGGAAGATCCCTTTTTATCCTTCCAACAGGTGGAGTGAGCCTGCAGTGCCAAGGGAGGCAAAGGCAATCCCAGCCTGGGCCTGGCTGCTCCAACCAAACCCAGCCCAGCCCAGCCCAGCCCAGCGGGAGCCCCTCAGCAAAGCACCGTGTGAGGAGCTGCCAAAGGCCCTGAGCCCACAGGGACCGGGGATTAAAGCTGGGCTTTAACATTTAAAGAGCTCCTTTAGGTTTCACCAAGTATCACAGAATTCTAAAATCCTGGATTAGCCTGAGCTGGAAGGGACCCCCAAGGATCATAAATCCAACCCCTGGCCCTGCCCAGACACCCCAACAATCCCCCCCTGTCCCTCAGAGCGTTGTCCAAACCCTCCTGGAGCTCTGGCAGCCTTGGGGCCGGGACCAAACCCTGGGGAGCCTGTTCAGTGCCCGACCACCCTGGTCACAGCCATCCCAGGAGAAGGGAGAGTGAAGTGTCTCCCTGCAGCAGAGACAGGGTTCACGTTGGGGAGATCATCCCAAGGATTCCCCCACACTTGACCCGAGCCCAGCAGTGCTGCAGCAGCTCAGTGTGTGCCAATCACACAGAGGTGCAGAACTTCACACTCAGATGGTACCACGCAAACCCACCCAGACAACTCGCAGAGATGTGACCCACATCTGACCACAGAACCTTTGCCACCAAAACAGAGAATCCACACAGCAGGAAAACTTCTGACTGTATCAGAAAACTGCTGAGCAAGTCCCCACTCCAGAGTCACGTATTTCAGGCAGGTGCTGAAAGCCTGGTCCTTCCCATCTCACACCAACACAGGGGTCAGACCCCAGGGAAGGGCTGGAGCTGTGTCAGGGCTTGGGATGGATCTCAGGGAAAGGTTCTTCCCCCAGAGGGTGGTCGGGCACTGAACAGGCTCCCCAGGGTTTGGTCCCGGCCCCAAGGCTGCCAGAGCTCCAGGAGGGTTTGGACAACGCTCTGAGGGACAGGGGGGGATTGTTGGGGGGTCTGGGCAGGGCCAGGGGTTGCACTGGATGATCCCTGGGGGTCCCTTCCAGCTCAGGATATCCCAGGATTCTGTGATTAGAGCAGACAAAAGAAGTTCAGAGCTCCAGACCTTGACACAACTTTCTGCTCCAGGATCAAAAACATCCCCTTCCCAAACACCTCCTGCCAGCCCTGAAACCCAGCAAAGCAAAGAGCTGCTTTCCTCAAGACATTTATGAAGAGCTGTATTAGGCCTCTTTTATGTCTTTCAGCATACTCAGGACCTTGACTTTAAAGAGAGACCTATTTTCCCCCTCCACAGCTCTTGAAAAGACGCTTTTAGGACTGAAGGCAGTTCCTCCCTCCTCCTTACACCGCCTGCTTTCAAAGCACTTCACACACATTCAATAATCTTTTCATCCTGCTCTGAAGCAGGTGGGTTTTAGTCGTCTCGTAGATGGAAAGAGCACTTCAGCCACGTCAGGATGAGAATCTGCCATCTCCAGATTCCCGGCCCTGCACAGAAAATTCCCCCTCAGCACGTGCTCCAGCCTCCTCCTCAGTGCTCAGCCAGCCTGGAATTTCCAGGGGACTCCAGGTAGCCACAATCTGTGCCCACACAGGCAGGAAAAGGAGATCTCCCATGCCAAGTGCTCTTTGTTTCACACCACAGGAGGAAACACATCACAGCAGCTCCCTCCTCACTCAGTCTGTGTTCACTGAGCTGCTCCCAGAGAGGAGCCAAAGGGAAGATGTGACACCTGCAGGAAAAATCAGTCCCCCTGCTGCTCTCCAAAGGCCATCAGGGCCTCTCCTCCCTGTGGCTGGGAGCACACGAGGGCTGGATGAAAACCATGGATTGTCTGACAGCAGCACCTGCTTTGGGAAGGGTGGGCAAAAAACTCAGGGGGAACGGTGTTATATCCCACTAATTCCTCTTTTCACATCCTCTCTGCTCCATCTGGCCTGTGTCCACAGCCTCCTCCCACCACAACCTGCCAAGGCCAGCTCCACTCTCACTTTTCAAAAGCTCCTTTCAACCCTACAAAGCTGCACCAGGAGTTTTGGGGCTCCTGCCAGTCCTCTGGTGATCCTCCAACATCAAAGCCAACCCCTGCCTGGAATCAATATCCTTAGCAGGCTGCTCCCTCAGATGTTATCCCTTTTTTTTTTCTCGGCACCATCCCAAAATACACCGACCTGCACTGCAGGTCTTGCTGTAGAGACCCACCTGCTTTGGCAAAAAAAGGATAAATTATGGTTTTAAAGCTTATTTATGGAGCGATGTGATTAACTAGGTCAGATCTGCCCGAGTGCACTGTTAGGAGGCGACTTCAGAAGGAGACAGGCAGTTCCCCAGGCAGGGAGCAAGTCCTGGAGGACGGAGAACCTGTCCCTGGTTCTGGCTGAACCACGACACCCTCTAGTGTAAATCCTACAGATCCTTCCGGCAGCAGGAGCCTCAGGCAGGCGGGAAATGACAAGAGAACTTCAACTTGGATCAAGCCGGGCCAAGCACTGCCCTGCAAAGTAACTTCCAAAGTATCTCCTGCTCCTAGAGGAATCAGGAACCTTCTGTGACTCGCTGGAGTCGGTTCCAGGAGCCAGAGATTGCAGCAGGTCCATTGGTCATCACCCATTGCTGAGCTGAAATCATGGAATCACAGATCTGTATTGGCAGGNCAGAGCTGGAGGCAGCTCTGCAGGTGAGAGTCAACACAGAACCAACACTAAAACATTCCTGGAGTCCCACCCTGGGCTGAGGCAGAACCCACAGCTCCTGCTCTGACAGCCCTGCCAGGCACTGGATGCCAACACTTGGGATACCAGGAAAAACATTTGCATGGAAATTTTTTTTGCCCAGGGCAGTGTTGGAGTGACCATCCCTGGAACCAGAAAACACACGGATGTGGCACTTGGGGACGTGGGTTAGTGGTGAACATGGGGGTGCTGGGCTGAGCTGACCATCCTAAAGGTGTTTTTGGATAATTCCACGATTCCAGGTGAACCACTCTCACCCTGCAGAGCTCTCTGGCACACCCAGACTCTGGGATGATTTTCCTTGCCCTCCCCCAGCACTTCCAGCCTCACACACTTCCCAGGGGCTCCTGGAAACTTCCCAGGTTTCACTAAAGACCCGTTTTCACTTCCCCATTTCCACACCCAAACCCAGCCCCAGCCAAAAGCACCTGGCACCGACCAAACCGAGCGGTTCTAGTTCCCAAACTGACACTCCACAGATGTTTAAAGCCACCCAGGAACAGCACACTGAAAGATAATGGTGATAATCACCTAAAGGACCACCCTAAAGAGTCCTAGGGAGCTTTAAAAATTCAAAAGAACACCGAAATAGGCAAAAATCTTTGTCTTTTTAATGCGTTACACACCTGTGACAGCTCTGAGAGTGCTGCTTTTATTTTAAACTAAAGTTGATCTGGTAACCAGGAGACACGAAGAACGAATCATCCTCCAAACTTGTGAGCAACCCAAAGTTAAGCGAGAAACCCCCCCAAAAAAAAGCACAAGTTGGGTTTTATTTTGGCAATTTCTGTTTCGGGTTTCAGAGACCCTTCACAGGAGCTTTGTTATCCCGTTATAACCAAAGGAAACAACAAGGCTCTAACAACAAGAAAGCCAGCAGGGACCTTCCAGGGAGAGGAACAAAAGCTTTTCTCTCCCAACAAATCAGCAGAGCAGCAAATAACGGGTGTAAGGAGAACAGGAGCCGCTGGAAGAGCAGAGGACAAAAGCTCCTTGTGGCTCCATCCCTTCCAGCTCGGGATATCCCACGATTCCCTCATTCCCTGGAGCGTTTTTTTGTGCCAGGTTTCCTTGGGGAGGCCTGGGAATGGTCAGTGCCCCCCTCAGACCCCTCAGAGGGGAGGGACCGGCTGATCACACAGCCCTGAGCCGGCTGGAGAACAGGGCACTGCCAGCCCGGGGATGCAGCAGCTCCCGCAGGGATGTAACGGCCCGGGAGTGGCAGCGCCCTTGGAACTCGGCCCCGACACCTCAGCGCCCGGAGCCACAAGGAACGGGCACCCGCACCCCAAAAACCCCCCGTCCGAGGGCAACGGTGGGAGACACCCATCGCCCCTCAGCCGGGGGGGCTGGACAGCTCCGTCACAGCCTCCCCGGGGGACACGAGGTGACAGCGGGGACAGCCAGAGCCCAGCGGGGACGGGCTGAGGGGAAACACCGACCCCGGGGGACGGAGGCAGAGCCGGGCCCTGAAGGGGGGGCGGGAGGGAGGAGGAGGCCGGGCACGGGCCTGCCCCTCACGGGGGGNGGACCCCGCGACGCCGCTGCCCGCACAGGGCTGCCCGCGGCGCGCCTGAACGGAGCGCGGGGAAGGGGGCGGGGCTGAGGGAGGGGAGAGGGAGCGAAGTGAGGGAGTGACCGAGCGGGGCGGGACACGCGGGGATCAACAATCCCCCCCTGTCCCTCAGAGCGTTGTCCAAACCCTCCTGGAGCTCTGGCAGCCTTGGGGCCGGGACCAAACCCTGGGGAGCCTGTTCAGTGCCTGACCACCCTCTGGGGGAAGAACCTTTCCCTGAGATCCATCCCAAGCCCTGACACAGCTCCAGCCCTTCCCTGGGCTCCTGTCCCTGCTCCCAGAGCAGAGCTCAGCCCCTGCCCCTCCGCCTCCCCTCGGCAGGAGCTGCAGACCCCGAGGAGTCTCCCCTCACTCTCCTCTGCTCCCCCCGGGATTTCCCGGCCCCTCTCGTGTCCCTCCCGCAGGGCACGGCCGGGCTGGGATTAGCGCCCTCCGGGACACGGTGGGATTGTCTGTGTGTGTGCATCGGCAGGAGCTGCAGACCCCGAGTGTGATTCTCTAATCCGGGCTCGGCCGGGTTTGGCTCATCCCCACAGCGAGGGCAGACAGGGTTGGGTGGCTGAGCCCCCCCTGAACCCCCCCAGCTGTGGGCAGGGTGACAGTCCCACCTTCCTGGCTCTGTGGCCCACCAGACCAGTATCCCCAGCATGGACCAGCATGGCCCACATCCCAGTAACCCCAGTATGGATCACTGTAACCCACATCCCAGTATCCCCAGCATGGACCAGCATGGCCCACATCCCAGTATCCCCAGTATGGACCACTGTAACCCACATCCCAGTATCCCCAGTATGGACCAGCATGGCCCACATCCCAGCAGGGAGCTCAGCCCAGCCCCCAGCACAGCCCCGGCCTGGGGAGCAGCAGCACATGGGGCAGGTTTGGGCAGGTGTCCCCAAGGCCGAATAACCCCACGGGTGGCACTGGCTCCACACCCCCCCTGGGGACCTGCCTCTCCCCCTGCCCTTGTCCCCGGGAGTCACCGCTCCTGGTTCACAGAGGGGAAACTGGGGGTGCTGTGAGCTGAGCTGGTGCCAGAGCAGGGACTCAGAGCCAGCCCAGAGCGGGTCCAACATGTGAGGGGCACCCGCAGCTCCTGGGAGTCACCTGGGGCTGCCCCTACCTTGGGGTGTCCCCCTTGGGCAGGTCAGGCTGTTCTGGGGTGTCAGCAAGGACCAAACCCTCCAAGGAGGAATCCCTGATGTGGAGCAGGACACCCCAGCTCGGAGAGAAGGGCTGATCCAGGAGAGCCTCACACTTGTGCGAGGAGGGGTGAGAAGCTCCGGGGCAGTGCCAGGACACAGCTGGGTGATGCAAAGGTGCACGAGGAGGAGTCAGCCTTGGCCCCGGGGAAGGACAAGGGACAGAGAATGGCAAAGGTCGTGGTTCACAATAGTCCTGAGTAGAAAAAAACACACTTTATTTTCCAGATTGGGCACATTCTGCTGCCTCCTCCCTGCTCATTGCTCCCTGTGGCATCCCAGGAGAGCCCAGGAGTGAAGGGTGTTGGCAGAGGAACCCACCGCCACTGATGCCCCAGCAGCTGCTGAGCCCAGGAAACCTGAATAATCCATAAAAAGCTTCTAAAAAGCAGGAAACCCCCGGAGAGGAGCTGCCTTCCCTCCAGCAGAACGTGCCCCTGGCACAAGGTGCGTTTCAGGGCTGTGCTGGGATCCCCCCCCACCCCTCCAGCCAGATCCCTGCACCCACCAGTGCTGGGACAGCCAGCTCGTCCTTCTCTCCCCACAAAATAAAGCATTTTTGGTTTTATAACATAGATAAACCTATTTTATAGAACTTCAGCTTTAACAGAGAGGCCTCAAGAAAGGCGCACGGGGTAGAATTCCTTGTAATTCTTGTCTTGTGCTTCCTCAGCTCACAAACTGGCAAAATAAAATAAAGAAGAGAATTAAATTAAATTAAATCTTTATTTGTGCCCATGGCCTGGAGGACCCCACGCAGAAAACCTGCCCGAAATCAACCCAGGCTGCTCTCGGCTACACTTTTGCCAGGAGGTGGGAAGGTGCAGCTCAGTTACTGGGTTGCCCACTCAGCTCCCAGTCAGCAGCACTGGGAAAGGTTCCTCTGAGAGCACCCAACCCCAGATTCACCCATCCTGGTCTAAACCCTCACCACAGCCCCCCTGAGTGACTGAGGGACCCCCAAAACTGAGCTCACCCCCCCAAGCTCCCAACTGCAGAGAAATCAGGGGTCCCCAGTCCCCGCTGTCCCTCCTGGGCTCACATCCCACGGCCCAACACCCCGATTGAAGGAGGGGACCAACCTCGGGGCAGGGGTGGGACGTGTGGCAGGGCTGTCACAGCAGTTTGGGTCCCCCGTGTGGGACAAGGGACAGCACAGGAGGACCATGGGTTTGTCCCTCTCCTCCCCAGGAGAGCTGGGCAGGGGGATGTCACCACACCAGGGCAAAACACACACACACCCCAACGGCCTGTTACTGCTGCTGGGTGACAGCAGGGACCTGTGCCAGGGAGGTGTCACACTGTGCTGGGTGACAGCAGGGACCTGTGCCAGGGAGATGTCACACTGTGCTGGGTGACAGCAGGGACCTGCCCCTCGTGCCAGGGAGATGTCACACTGTGCTGGGTGACAGCAGGGACTGCCCCTGTGCTAGGGAGGTGTCACACTGTGCTGGGTGACAGCAGGGACCTGTCCCTGTGCCAGGGAGGTGTCACACTGTGCTGGGTGACAGCAGGGACTGCCCCTGTGCCAGGGTGACCTCAAGGTGTGTTACTGAAGGTGGGTGACAGTGGGGACCTGTCCCCCATGACAAGGTGACGTCACACTGTGTTCCTGGTGCTGGGTGACAGCGGGGACACACTCCCCTCACACATCCAGGACCAAACAAGGATGTGACCTGGGAATGCTCCCAGGTCAGTGCCCAGAGCAGGAAGCCGGATCCAGCCCCAGGACCTCAGGGTGTCCCCAGGACCTCATCCCCACCCTTCAACCCAGGCCCAGCTCTGGGGCACTGGGACACTGCTCGCTCCCTGCCAACCCCTGCCCTTGGAATTGGGTGAATTGGGTCAAGTTTTTGATGGGAAAGGAGACAGAAAATAGGAAACAGCCAGAGATGTTTGTGTGACAGGAGGGTCCCCCTGCAGCCCCTGCTCCTTGTTCTGCATTATTGTATCTGAGCATTCGAGTCTCTGCTCCTCATGGAGGGGTCACAGATTTTCTCTGCATCCTCCTGGGAACTTTTCCACTGTCCCAGCACGAGGCTCCACCGGTTGCAAAGGTGGAGAAGGAGATGGGGAGGTGGGAGAACCGGGGGTTCCTCTGTCGGCCGGAAACACCCTCACACAGGGTCGTCTCTTGGCAGGGATGGGCTGGTCGGGGTGGTGGCACCACTCCTGGCACCCCATCCTGGCACCACCCTACGTGTATCAGGGTCCACAGCCCCCATGAGAGACTCACCCCCAGACAGGGGTTCTCTGTGACACCCCGGAGAGTCCCACAGCCCCATCCACATCCTGGGGCAGTGCCCTGGCTGCTGCATCCTGCCCTGCCCAGCCCCAACCCACGGCGTGCCAGCCAGCCGGGGGGACGCTCCAGCCCCACAGGGTGCTCCAGGTCCCCAAGGGGATGCCACAGCTCCACTCAGGGGCTCCTGGCACCCCCAAGGGGACTCCCCAACCCCTCAGGGTGCTCCTGGCACCCCAGGGGGATGCTTTGCCTTCCCAAGGGGATACTTCAGCTCCACTCAGGTGCTCCTGGCACCTCAAGGGAATGCTCCCAGCCCCTCTGGGATGCTCTGATCCCTCAGGGGGATGCTCCAGCCCCACAGGGTGCTCCTGGTGTCCCCAAAGGCTGCTCTGGCCCCCCAAGGGGACTCCCCAACCCCTCAGGGTGCTCCTGGCACCCCAGGGGATGCTTTGCCTTCCCAGGGGGATGCTCCAGTTCCACACGTGCTCCTGGCACCNGGGAGCCCCGGGGGATGGGGGGATCCCAGGGGAGTGGGGGGTCCCCAGCCTGCCCCGTGTCTCCAGGAGGTTCAAACCAGCCCGTGAGTCTCCCAGTGCCACCCACCGGCCCTGGGGACTGGTCTGGGCCGTGGTGGGTGTGGGGTCCCAGCGGTGCCAGCGGTGCCACACACCCGAGCAGTGCTGGGGGGGACTGTGGGGGTCACATGTGCCAACCTGAGGGGTGAGGGGCACCAGAGCGTGCAGATCCGTGTGTCTGTGTGCAGGGCTGTGCACACGTGTGTGCGCAGGCTCACACATCTGTGTGGACACATGTGTTGGTGTATGGACACGTGTTGATGTGTGTGGTATGTGCATGCATGTATGGTGCATGCACATGTATGTTGGTATGTGCACACATGTATCAGTGTGTGCACGTATGTCNTGCCTTCCCAAGGGGATACTTCAGCTCCACTCAGGTGCTCCTGGCACCTCAAGGGAATGCTCCCAGCCCCTCTGGGATGCTCTGATCCCTCAGGGGGATGCTCCAGCCCCACAGGGTGCTCCTGGTGTCCCCAAAGGCTGCTCTGGCCCCCCAAGGGGACTCCCCAACCCCTCAGGGTGCTCCTGGCACCCCAGGGGATGCTTTGCCTTCCCAGGGGGATGCTCCAGTTCCACACGTGCTCCTGGCACCCCAAGGGAATGCTCCCAGCCCCCCCCCCGGGATGCTCTGGTCCCTCATGGGGATGCTCCAGCCCCCCAGGGTGCTCTGACCTCCCAAAGGGATGCTTCAGACCCTGGAGGTGCTCCGGGTGTCCCCAAGGGCTGCCCTGCCCCCTCCAGGGGGACTCTCCAGCCCCTCACAGGTGTTCCCAGCCCTCCCAGGACTCGTGTCCCGTGCCTGGGACATCCCGTGTGCTGTCGCAGGTGTGCTGTCCAGCTGCTGTCACCGCAGGGCTGTGGCAGCCCGTGGGCCTCCCTTGGCCGTCCCAGCCTCCAGGCATCGCTCAGGCATAGGATGACAAAGGGAAGCTCACAGGGGGCAGGGGGCCGGGCCCCGCACTCCAGAGCTCCTGTGGATGGAGGAGAGACGTGAGGGGAGAGCGGGGCAGGAGCCCCGGGAGCTGCGGGAGCCCAAAGATCTGGGGGAGCCCAGGGGAGTGGAGGGAAGCCCAGGGCAGCAGGGGATCGTAGGGGAGCTGGGGGATCCCAGGGAGCTGGGGGGTTACAGGGGAATGTGGAGATCCCATGGCACTGGGGGATCCCAGGGAGCTGGGGGGTTACAGGGGAGTGGGGGGATCNTTGGTGTATGGACACGTGTTGGTGTGTGTGGTATGTGCATGCATGTATGGTGCATGCACATGTATGTTGGTATGTGCACACATGTATCAGTGTGTGCACGTGTGTTGGTGTGTGCACATGTATGTCAGTATGTGCACACGTGTGTCAGTGTGTGCACGTGTGTATTGGTGTGTGCACACGTGTGTTGGTGTGTGTGCACACGTGTGTCAGTGTGTGCACAGCACACACCTGGGTGGGTCCATCCCATGGTTGCCCTTCCATGCCCAGCCTCCCTTCCCAGGACGCAGCCCAGGGACCCTCAGGGACCCCCACCCACCAACCCCGTCCTCCCCCGCCAGCAGTGCAGGGGTGGGTGTCCCTCAGGGCGGTGGGTGTCCCTCAGGGCGGTGGGTGTCCCCCCAGGGGGGTCAGTGTCCCCCAGGATGGTCAGTGTCCCCCAGGGTGGTCAGTGTCCCCCAGGNGGTGTCCCTCAGGGCGGTGGGTGTCCCCCCAGGGTGGTCAGTGTCCCCCAGGATGGTCAGTGTCCCCCAGGGTGGTCAGTGTCCCCCAGGGCGGTCAGTGTCCCTCAGTGTGGTGGGTGTCCCCCAGGGTGGTCAGTGTCCCCCAGGGCAATGGGTGTCCCCCAGGGCAATGCGTGTCCCCCAGGTCAGTGGGTGTCCCTCGGGGTGGTGGGTGTCCTCCAGGGCAATGGGTGTCCCCCAAGGCAATGGGTGCCCCCCGTCCCCCTCCCTGTGCCGCGGTGCCCCCTCGCCGTCTCTCACCAGGGAGGTGCCGCCGGTGTCGGGGTGTCACAGCTCTGGGCTGCTCGAGGCTCTGCTCCCCCAGACCTGCCACCATCCCTGTGCCTGGTGTCCCCGCTGTCCCCAGGCCTCTGCTGCCAGCGCATCCTCCCTCCTCCTTGTCCTTTCCTGTCCCCTTCCTCCAGCTCAGCCAGCGCTGTGCTGAGCCCTCGCCCTGCCATTCCTCCTGCCCTGCTCTCCCCCCTCTCAGCGACCACCGATGGGCTCCTTCCCTCCTGCCCTTTTATACCTTCTTTGTTCATATGACAAGCACGTGGAAAACCAGAGCAGAGCTCGGAAAAAGCTCCTTAAGACGTTTTAATTCAGTTTCCTGGATCCCATGACTGAGCTCGGCCTCTGAACGGGGTCTCATGACTGTAACACGCAGGCCCCGGCCATCAAAAGCCTCATTTATGCCCCAAAAGAGACTTAAACCCCTTTTGGCTGGTCACCCAACATCCCCCATGCCTGGCCTGGGCCCCCCTGGGCCCCCCTGGCTGGGGGCTTCAAACAGCCCCAGGTGACACTTGCCCTGCCCCTGCTCCACTGCAGGAGGGACTCTGGGGACACTCAGGCCTGGCTCTGCCTTTCCCCTCCAGGGAAAAGACACCGCACAGTTCCCCTCCGGGCACCAAATCCTGTCCCCAGCCCTGCCCTCTTCCTGCCCCACAGGCTGCAGCACCAGCGGAGGGGACCGAAGTGCCAGCCCAGAAGGGACAGCAGCACCGTCCCAGTGGCTCATGGCCCAGTTTGGCCCCACAGGGAGGGATGTTGCAGCCAGGAGGATCCCCAGCTCATCCCTTTGGGCTCCTGCAGCTCTCCTCTCCCCTCCTGGCTCCAGCTGCTCATGGCTGGATGAAGATTGAGCCCTCCTGGAGCAGGAGCAGTGACTGATCCAGTCCCCAGTCCCTGATCCCAACCACAGCTTCTCACACTGGAGGTCACACCCAGCAATTCCCTCTCCCCACGTTCCCACACACCTGAGCTGGCTCTAAATTTTGGGGACCAGCCTGAACTTCTCTGAACCTTTTGCCTTTGTTTTCAACCGAGAATAGTAAATACAACCTCGAGCCACCCCAACATCCCCCCCAGAGCCAAGCAGCTCCGAGCTGTCCCGCTGGCGA
Organism: Pitta sordida; assembly: GCA_013390025.1. NCBI lineage: Eukaryota > Metazoa > Chordata > Aves > Passeriformes > Pittidae > Pitta > Pitta sordida. Next base: position 60,943 of record WEKX01012325.1, on the reverse strand, counting down.
CCCTGAGCCGCCCTGAAGCATCTGCAGCTCAACAGGAAACAGGCAGCAGTAAGAGGATAAAACCCCCCTGGTGCAAACAGAACGTCTCTGTGCCGGGATTAGGGAGCCCTGGGCCGGAGGGAGCCGGGCTGGGTGGCTGTGGCAGCCCCAGGGCTCCCAGGGCAGCCGGACACGGCGGGAGGTGGGATGGGGAAGGGAGGGAAGGGCTGAGGGGATGCCAGACATCCCAGCTCCCTCTGGAGAGGAGAGGGGTCTTCCCAGAGCCCCAGAATCCTCATCCAGATCCTGCAGAGCTCAGCACTGAGGGAGGGTACATCGTCCTCCTCCGGAGCACCCTGTGGTGGAGGTGAGGGGTGTGAGGGGAGCAGGGGGTCCTGTGCCCCCCACCCAACACCCCCCCCAGCTCCCAGCCCCAAACAATAGGGGCATTGGAGTGCTCAGAGAGTGGGGGTGCAGCAAAACCCCCCAGCCCGGCCCCTGATTCCCTAAGGAGATTATCCCTCCTCACATGAGCCAGCCAGGCCCCATGGGAAGGAGGGGACAGAGCAGGAACAGGGAGGGGGGCTCTGGTGCTGGGGGGCTCAGTGAGGGTCCCTGTGGGCAGGGGAAGGGGCACAGCAACACTTTGCTGTTTGGGCTGGAGCCAGGGATGCCCCGGGGGACACTTCAAACAGCAATTCCTGGCGGGGTTCACCCACAAAGCCACTGACCTTCCAGGGGGCAAAGTGCCCATCTGCTGGTGGGAGGACATCACAGGACACGTCCCCATGGCTGGGAATGGAGCAGGGCAAAAATAAGGTTTGGTCCCCCCAGGACCACCCTGTGCCCTGCACTGTGCTGGCCCCAGGACATGGCCAGCCATGGGGACGTCCCCCTTGCCCTGTGGCACACCCCAAGCTGTGCTGTGGCACAACCCAAGCCCCCCATGCCACAGCTCCTGGAGACTGAGGCCACCCAGCCTCCACCTCTGCTCCTGTGACCCCAGGGGATCCCCCAATGACACGGGACAGGAGCTGGCAGGGGAATGTGTTCCCATTGTCCCCAAGGCCTGATTGGAAGACAGACACCTTTGCAGCCCAGTCCTGGGGGGGCCAAGGGCATCTTTCCATCTCCCACTGGCACCTTGGGGGCACCCAGCCCCCAGAGGAGGGTGACAAGAGTTGGGGATCCAGCCAAGGGCAATCCAAGGGAAGGTGCTGGACAGAGGGAGAGCTGAGGGTTGGAACCCCCCAGGACTGGGTCACAGGGAGGGACCCCCAGGGGTACCCAGGGAAAGGGCACACGCGGGTGAAACGTTAAACCTCTTGCTCTTTATTCAGTGCCTGGTTCCCTCACCCCGTTTCCCGAGCGAGTGGTCCAGAGGTTTTCCAGGGATGGCCAGAACACCAGGAGGGCTCTGGGAAGGCTGAGCAGGGCCAGACTGGAGGAGGTGTGGGGCAGGGGGGCACCTCCTCCATCCATCCCCATAGTCCCCTCGGGGACAGGGCTCCGCTCCAGCCGTGGGGTGAACTCTGGGCACCACCAGCGCTGGCCCCAGGAAAGCTCCATGGAGAGTGGGAACTGCCACCTCCTCTGTCTCATCCCGCAGGGACACCAGGGAGGGTTCCAGGCCTCCCAGCCGCTCTCCAACTCGCCTTATTGCTGTGTCAGAGCAGCAGAGCGGCCGGGAAGAACTCGGGAGTTCACTGTTGTAGGAGAGGAGACAAGGACATGTCCAAAGCCAAGGATCCGCCATCGCAGGGGGGGCTCTCGTGTCCCTGGCAGGGGAAGGAGGGAGCTGCCGTGTCTGGCCAGCCTGGCCGGTGGTGCCAGCAGCGCCAGGGCTGGCACCGGGAGGGAGGAGAGCTGTGCTCGTGTCCCACAGGAAACGATGTCCATCCCAGGGCCTCTCTCCCGAGCCTGAACAAACACTTCCAGCAGCAGGGCCTGGGGAGAGACAGCGGGAGCAATGAGCAGAGCCCCCTGCCCGTGTCCCCGGCTAGTTGCGCTGGCTGGCCAGCTCCTGGGAGATGAATTTCCGAAGGCGCTCGAGGTACTGGCTGTAGAGTTCAATGTCATTGTGCCCAGCCCCGTCCACCCACAGCGGCTCCACGGCCTTGGGGCAGCGCTCGAAGAGGGCCAGGCCGTGGGAGAAGTCGATGACTTCGTCCTCCGTGCCGTGGATGATGAGGACTGGAGAGGTGATTTTGGAGATCTTCTCGATGCTGCCGAGAGGGTGGGTGGGGAAGAGAGGAGAGAGGAGGGTGAGCACAGGGACTGAGACACTCCCATTCTTCCTGCCCCCTAAACACACATCCTTTGGGAAAGGGACCAGGAAATGCTCTTTGATCGCAGGGAACAGGGAGGGACATGGAGCTTCTGCCAAGGACGAGCTCCAAGACAAGATCTGCTCCCGCGTGACAGACGAGGCACAGGCAGCAGTGACAACATCCCTGTGGGACCTCAGCAGGGCTGATGGTGACAACCCTCCCCTGTGGGGATCAGCCCTGCCAGGCTCCGGGCGGGGGAAGCACGGCTGTTCCCAGCCCGGCCCCAAAGGCCACGCGAGGCCATCGGGACACAGAGCGTGGGCTGGTGGCTCCCAGCCACAGCTTCCTGCTCGGGGACTGTCCCCTGGGCCCCCGGCCTGGCTGCAAGGGAGAGGCAAAGGAAGAACTCAACTCCTCAGCACCAACCAGCCACCCATAGAGAGGGAAACGCCCCAAGAATTACCCTTGGGGGATAGAGGGGTCCCAGGGCTTGTGACACCCGACAAGGAGCTGGTGGGCAAAGCCACGGGGACAGGGTGGCCAGGAGGTGATGCCAGCAGGGCACTGGGGTGCCCACATGGCAGAGCCCTCAGGAGGGGGCACAGTGACTCCGGGGGAGGGTTACAACCGCCCCAGGGGACCCAATGCAGGGCGAGAGGATCCCCAAGAGGATGTTTAAGCCTCTCACAGAAAACAGGTCCACAGCTGTCACCTGGCAGTGGCCAGGGCTGGTGTCCAGGACAGAGCTGGTGTGGGCACTGCCCCTCCAGACCTCACTGACCCTTTGTCCCCCTCCCTGCCAGGGCACTCACTTGGGGAAGGCATCGAACCAGTAGGTCTTCTTGGTGTCGGGGAAGGCAACGCGCATGCCGGAGGTGAGCGGGGAGTGCAGCACGATGGCAGCGCACTCGTAGCGGGAGGCCAAGTCAACTGTGGGCACTGTGCCAATGCTCTGTCCGTACAAAATGATGTTCTCCGGGCTGATCCCGTACCTGGGAGAGCAGGGAGCAGCTCAGCACCCAAATACCCGAGTCACATTGCCATGACATCGTGGAACCATTGAGTTCCATTGCAGGGCAGAGTTGGAAGGGACCCACCAGGATGAGCGAGTCCAACTCCTGCATAGCCCAAGAGTCACACCAAGTGCTTGGGACACAGCTCAGGGCTCACTCTGCTCTGGCCACAGCGTCCCAGGGCTGTCTGTCCCCCCAGCCTTCCCCCAGCTGGGCCCAGGGCATCTTCCTGCACCCCCAAAGAGCAGGGAGCAGCTGAGGCTGAGCTGCCAGGTGAGTTGTGGGGGGTGCCAGGGCTCCCCCTCACCAGGAGCAGGGTTAGGGGGGGTTCACAGACCCCAGACTGCAGCCACGTGGGGCAGCCCCCAGCCCTGGGTCACACTGCCAGCCAAGCCCAGCCACAGACAGCCTGGCAGGGAGCTGCACCCCAAACCCATCAGTGGCACCAGGGATCACAGCTCATGCCAAGACCATGCCCTGCAGGCCCCCCCTAGCCCGCTCCTCCTCCAGCCTTCCAACCATCCCCTTCCCCTTCCTGTTAGGAGCCTCCCCTCTCTGGGAGATTTCCTGTTTTCCAGACTGCTGGACAACAGTGTTTTCCTGAGAGCCCTGCCCCGCTCACCGGGTGCGCAGCGCCTGCCACGCGGCGTCGATGTCCGAGTAGAGGTTCCTCTCCGAGGGCTTGCCCGTGCTCACCCCGTAGCCCGAGTAGTCGTAGGAGAAGATGTTGCAGTTGATGCGGGTGCCCAGCCCGATGTAGAAGCTGCTCATCTGCCCCAGGTCCACGGCGTTGCCGTGGGAGAAGAGCACCGTGTACCTGTGGCACGGGGGGGACACGGGGATGGCACGTCATCGTGGGGATGGCACATCATCATGGGCCCTGCGGCTGTGCCAGGGCTCGGGGGTGGATACCCCTGGGAAGTGCCAGCCAGGACGTGGCTCAGAGGCTGAAAACCAAACCCCGGGACACAAAAGGGCCAACACCCCTCTGGCCACCAGGAAGGTCCTCATGACACCCCCAGGGACACCCAGAGTCTCCTGCTGCGGGGCCAGGGCCTGGCTCCCAGCGGGAATGAACAGCCCCAAAGGCAGGATAATGATTCTGTTCAAGTTTTTGAGTCTATTTTTGGTAAAAAGCTCAAGATTTGGGGCCGTTTGCCCAATGGGGATTTCAAGTCAGAATTCTGACAGCGGGGCTTTTTTTCTCTCCTGAGCCTGGCAAGGCACCAGATGCCGGGAAAGAAGTGAATTGTGGGAGTGACAAGGCACAAGAAATTTCCACCATAAGGGGAAAAACAACGTTAATCACAAAAATTAACACTAATAGTGGATTGATGGAGCTTGGCTCCCTCCTGCCAGAGGGAGGGAACGGGATCTGCTGAGCTCCTTGAGCTGGTCTGAGGGGCCTGTGGCCAGGCTCAGCCTCCAACCCTGGCCTGGGTGCCCAGGAAGCCCCAGGTGGAAGGAGGTGAGGTGGCAGGATGAGCTGAGGGGAGCTCAGTCAGTCAGTAGCACCCGATATCCCGGTGTTTGGGTGCTCTGCTTCCTCCCCCCAGCCCAGGCTCTCCCCTCCAGCCCTGCAGCCCGGGATGCTGGTCCTCGGGCACACGCTGCTCCCAGGAGGACATTGGTGTCTAGGGTCACCTGGGGTGACCTGACCTCCCTCTGAACCCACAAACTGTGCCACTGCCCGGGGAGCCTCCCAGCCCTGGCCACCAGCAGTACCAGGGGCTCTTGGTCCCACACTCCAGGCTGCCCCTCTCCAGGTCCCCAGTTCACAGACCCATGGGGGCGACCAGTACAGCGGGATGTGCCCAAACCTCTCCTGAGTTTCACTCCCATCGCTCTTCTCCTTCAGGAATCAAATCTCCCCATGAATTAGACTAAACAAACCAGGCTCTCCCGGCTGGCACAGGCTGCTGCCCATCCCCGCAGTCACTGCAGGGCTGGGACGGGGGGCAAACAGCCAGTGCAGCCCCCCAGGAACCCCCTGAGAGCCTTGCACAGAGCTCAGCTCCCAGCTGGAGCATCACACCACAGCTGTGGCATCAGGGGGGGCCGCAGGACAGCCCGGGGAGTAGCCTCGGGCTTTGCCTCTGCCCCACGTCTAACCCCATTCCCAGGGCAGCCACAAGCCAGACCGGCCCCGGGAGCCCTGGGAGCCCAGCTCGCCCGTCCCACCGGACGCCTCCAAACCCCGCGGCAGGTCCGGCTCCCCCAGCCCGGCGCCAGGAGGGGACAGGAGCCCCCCCCGGCACGGCCCCAGCCCTGCCCCGCGCCCCTGGCACACCCACGGTGACTCACCTGGCGCCGGGCACACACCGGACGTACATGCAGCCGACGCGGTTCCCCCGGCTGCTCTTGGTGACGAACACCTCGATGCTGTCCCGGTCCCG
>WEKX01012325.1:41628-53263 GCA_013390025.1 Pitta sordida | reverse complement strand
GGAAGTGACGCCATCGACCGGCGCCCGTTGCCATGGGGACGGCGCGGCGGCCCCCGGGGGCTCATGGCGGGGGTGGGGAGATGGAGCGGGAGCGGGGGCGAGCACGGCCCGAGCCCTCGCCGGCCACCGGACCCCGGGGGCTGCAAGGGACCTCTGGGACCACCCAGTTCAAACCCCTGCCCAAGGCAGGTTCGCCCTGGGCGGGGGACACAGGAACGCNATTCACCTTGGTTGAACCTCATTGGGTTTCTCTCTGCCCAACTTCCCAGCCTGTCCAGGTCTCCCTGAACGGGAGCTCAGCCTTCAGGGGGATCAGCCACTGCTCCAGTTAAGGACCATCAGCAGAACTGCTCAGGGTCCCTTCTGTCCCCTCACCCAGGGCAGTGACAGACCAAGGCTGGACCCAGCACTGACCCCTTGAGAGCACCACGGGCCTGGCCTGGCTCTGCTCCACCACTCCCCCCAACCCACATTCCCTGAGCTCTCCGAGGAGGAACAGCTTGCTGAAGTCAGCCTTGGTGCCAAGCGCTGCTCGGATCCCCCTGCAGGGATATGGGGAAGGGGAAGGTATTTGGGATCCCTCTCCCCTGCCCTGTGGGGGTCCCATTCCAGCCCCACTGACACAAGAGTGGCACCAAAAGGAAGAATCTGGGGGGAACCTCAGGGCTGGGGGGGGGAACCCGGGGGAATCTCAGGATCAAGAGGGAACCCCCATCCTCCAGAACCTCAGATCCATGGGGCAACAGCCCCCCAACCCACGGCCCCCAGACAGGGCTTCCTGCTGGGCCAGGGGGAAGAATTCCAAACTCAGAGGAACTGGGACCTCTGGAGATCATCCAGTCCAGCTCCTGGGGGTTGAGATCCCAGGAATCCCGGTGCTCCAACCCCCCACGAGCACGGGGTCCTGTTAGTGATTATCCACAGGGAAACCCGGGCACGGAGCCCCAGGGCCACTCACTGCCCCCTCAGGGAACATCCCTGCCTGGAACAAACCAGCCACAGTGTCCAAGCAAACTAGACTGTGTTGTATTTACACTCATGGAGAGGGAGGAGAGGGCAGGGAGAAGGTTGGTGGTGGAGAAGCAGGTGGCTGTGGGCTTTCCCGNCGGCGCGGCGGCCCCCGGGGGCTCATGGCGGGGGGGGGGAGATGGAGCGGGGGCGAGCACGGCCCGAGCCCTCGCCGGCCACCGGACCCCGGGGGCTGCAAGGGACCTCTGGGACCACCCAGTTCAAACCCCTGCCCAAGGCAGGTTCGCCCTGGGCGGGGGACACAGGAACGCGTCCAAGTGGGTTTGGAATGTCTCCAGATAACGGAGAGCCCACGCTGTCCATGGGCAGCTCTTCCAGTGCTCCGACAGCCTCCGGGGAATGAAGTTCTACCTCATTGAGGTGGTGCTTCTTGTGGTTGCGTTTATGGCCATTGCTCCTCGTCCTGTCACTGGGCACCGCTGGAAGAGACCAGCACCTCTTGGCACCCACCCTGGAGATTCAGATGGATTGAGAACCTCTCGGTCTTCTCCAGACTAACCAGGCCCAGCTCCTGCAGTCTCTCATCAGGGAGATGCTCCAGACCGCTCATCATCTCTGTGGCCTCTGCTGGCCCCTTGTCTTTCTTGCCCTGAGGAGCCCAGAGCTGGACACGCTGAGCACTCCAGATGTGCCTCAGCAGGGCCGAGGGGCAGATCAGGATCCCCCCCTGTCCTGCTGCACCCCAGGATCCCACTGTCCCTCCTGGCCCCAGGACAGCCTGTCACCCCCCAGGGCCTCTGCAGAGCTGCTCTCCAGCAGGTCACCCCCAGCCTGTGCTGGGACTTGGGCTCATCCCTCCCCAGCTGCAGGACCTGCACTCACCTTGGTTGAACCTCATTGGGTTTCTCTCTGCCCAACTTCCCAGCCTGTCCAGGTCTCCCTGAACGGGAGCTCAGCCTTCAGGGGGATCAGCCACTGCTCCAGTTAAGGACCATCAGCAGAACTGCTCAGGGTCCCTTCTGTCCCCTCACCCAGGGCAGTGACAGACCAAGGCTGGACCCAGCACTGACCCCTGGAGAGCACCACGGGCCTGGCCTGGCTCTGCTCCACCACTTCCCCCAACCCACATTCCCTGAGCTCTCCGAGGAGGAACAGCTTGCTGAAGTCAGCCCCGGTGCCAAGCGCTGCCCGGATCCCCCTGCAGGGATATGGGGAAGGGGGAGGTATTTGGGATCCCTCTCCCCTGCCCTGTGGGGGTCCCATTCCAGCCCCACTGACACAAGAGTGGCACCAAAAGGAAGAATCTGGGGGGAACCTCAGGGCTTGGGGGGGGGGAACCCGGGGGAATCTCAGGATCAAGAGGGAACCCCCATCCTCCAGAACCTCAGATCCATGGGGCAACAGCCCCCCAACCCACGGCCCCCAGACAGGGCTTCCTGCTGGGCCAGGGGGAAGAATTCCAAACTCAGAGGAACTGGGACCTCTGGAGATCATCCAGTCCAGCTCCTGGGGGTTGAGATCCCAGGAATCCCGGTGCTCCAACCCCCCCCGAGCACGGGGTCCTGTTAGTGATTATCCACAGGGAAACCCAGGCACGGAGCCCCAGGGCCACTCACAGGGAAACCGGGGCACGGAGCCCCAGGGCCACTCACTGCCCCCTCAGGGAACATCCTTGCCTGGAACAAACCAGCCACAGCGTCCAAGCAAACTAGACTGTGTTGTATTTACACTCATGGAGAGGGAGGAGAGGGCAGGGAGAAGGTTGATGGTGGAGAAGCAGGTGGCTGTGGGCTTTCCCGCCCGATCCACGGGAGCTGCTGCACCTCCCCAGGGAGGACACAAGGCGAGGGCTGGCTGCAATTCCTGCTTCCCCTGAGAGCAACAGATCATCCCCAGCCACAAGCTCAACAGCAAACCCAGCCTGGCCCGGGTGTGTCCCAGGATAACACATGCAGCCCCTGGCGTGCTCTGGACATGATTTCAATGTAATCCAGAAGGAAAAACCTGAGGAAAAGGCTGGCAAGAGGCAGCCTCGCTCCTCTCCGTGCTGGAGGTGGGGGTGCATCAGTTTTGGAGGGGTGGCTCCTCCCGGTAACACTGCAGGATGGCAGCTGCCACGGGGCACACGCTGCTTTGGCTGGATCAGGTTGGGAAAACCTAACGCTGGGAAGCATCTCCCTGCCAGCACAGGGGCAGAGCCGGCACAGGCAGGGCAGGAAAACAGCACTTCTCAGAGGAACTGGGATGGGATTCCTCCCCGGCTGCTGTGGGCCCTGTGGCTCTGCTCTCCAGATGGAAACGCTCCCAAAGCGTGGGACAGCCCCACACCACACACACTGCTGCGTGTCCCCCGGGACACATCCAGAGCCCCACGGTCACTGCCCTGCTCCTGGTGTCCCCAGGGATCCCCCCTGGGTGTGCTGTGCTGCATCCCGGAGCCCTGTGTCTTCCCAACAGCCCCAGAGCCCTCCACAGGCTCCCTCTGGAGAGACACTGAGCTGGAATCTGGCTTTCCCTGCACGTGTGCGAGTGTGCGAGCACCAGAACCTCCCAGGGGCCTGGCGGGGTGCTCGAGTCCTCTGAGCACGTTCACTGTCCCCAGGTTCTCCTTCTGCTTTCCCTTGCACCCCAGAGCCCTCCCTGAGCCTTCCAGCACCCCGGGGAGTTCTGAGTCCTCCAAGCACCTCTCCCTGATCCCTGGGGCTCTCCATGGGCGATCCTGAGCCCCTGCCGGCACTTCTGGGCACCCTGGGACCCTCCTTGTGACTCTTGCCATGGCCTGCAGCCCTCCCTGTGCCATTCCCTGTGCCCCAGTTCCCTCTGCCCAGCTTCTGGAGCATCATCTCCCAGGGAACCGGCCATGCCTTTCCTCCCACAGGGAGGGAGGAGATGGGAAAGGGCAGCTGGGGGTGCTCCCTGAGCTCTCACTGGTACCAGTGTGGCCCACAGGGGAGGGAGGAGGGGACCCCGCTGTCACCTGGGTGCAGGGACAGGTCCAGATAGAGAGGTGTGGGGACCTGAGCTTTGTGCACAACCCTGATGAGAGCGACTCGTGTAAGGCAGAAGGCAGCATGAGAGGAGAGGGGAGGGGAGGGGAGGGGAGGTGCAGGCAGCCCTGGGGGACACAAACCTCACTGGGGAAGCAGACGGGGTAATCCAGGGGTGCTGAAGCGTGAGAGGCTGGAGCAGGGGTGTCCCCGGCTCCCTCCCTGGGGAGGGAGGCACAAGGCAATGAGCAGAACTTCCCTGAAGGTCCCGCCCATCCCACATCATTTCAAGCCACAAAACAACCTCCCTGTGCCAGCACTGCTGCTCAGTCCCCTCAGTGCTTCTCCAACAGCGTCACAGAGGGCGGGAAGGGGAATCTGGGGCATCAGAACTATGGAATCAACTCTTCTGCATTCGAGACCGAACACCTCCCGGGGAGCAGATGGCAGCCTGGCTGCCAGGATCCCCCAGCTCCCGGGGTTACAGGTGGTGGGGCAGAGGGAACAAAGTCCAGTGGCTGCTCAGGGACTCCAGTCCCGGGTGGTTGGCAGGACTTGGAGCCGCCAGGAAGGGAAAGGCTGCCCAGCAGAGCCACTCACGCTGCGCAAACCACCCGGTGAGAGGCGAGTCTGAAGGTCTCAGCACTGGAGCAGTGGGGCAGGACAGTCCCTTTTCCTCTGGGAAGCTGAGGACACATCAGCTGAGCTGTGGCTGTCGGACAGGCGGGGAGGGAGAGGAGGAACACCGAGTGACTGCCAGAGAGCTGCGAGGAGCCCCATGGCCAGGGGCTGGTTCGTGTGCGCTGCCAGTGTCACCCTCGCACCACCGCAGGGACTGGGAGGAGGAGGAGGAGGAGGAGGAGGAAGGCTGGGAGGAAGGAGGAAGGGGAGGAGCACCAGGCCGGCCGGCTGCAGTTCGAGCTGCTCAGACCCCTTCACAACTTCTGGATCTTCTCGGCGATAACGATGGGGTTTTCCTTGCGGATCTTCTCGGCAGCCTCAGCCTTGTAATCGTAGGGGCAGGCGTGCATGTCCGAGTACCGGTGGATGGCACAGAACAGGTTCCCACAGCGGCAGTCGAAGCCTGAGGGGAGGAAGAGCCGGGACAAAGCCTCGTCAGGCTCCAGTCCCGCCGGGCAGGAAGGCGGCAGGGCCTCCCCCCCCAGCTCCTTCCTGCCATGCCAGGAAATGCACACAGAGGGGCAGAGGAGGGGGGGGCAGAGGGACTCGGGGTGGGGGAAGTCCACGGGCGGCTCTTGGCTCTCCATGCTCCGGGCAGCCCCAGCTGTCACAGCAGTGGGAAAGGCTCCCAGAGCAGCTGTTCCCTGTGTTCCCCGGGGACAAGGGACATGCCAGGCACTGCAGAGTGCCAGACTGCTAATCCAGGCTGGGCTCCCCAGGCAGCCCGAGCTGCAGCCAAGGCCTCTGAGCCAGCCCGGCTCACACGGCAGCATCTGCACTGACCAGCGACAAGCAGTGTGACCATCACCACGTTCTCATCACCTCTGGGCTCTTCAGGCATCAAAACTCCTCATTTAGTCCCTGCACCTGGGCCAACGCTGGTCAGAGTGCTCAGGGAAACTGAGGCAGGGAATGTGCTGCAGGTCAGCAGGGATGGGGCTGGCAGGAATCTCTGTCCCTTCACAGCTTTCCAACTACAGGTTGTAAAGCCCACAAACACCCTGCTCTGAGGTGCCAATTTACTCGTTCTATCCTAAATGCCCTAAATTCACAGTCCTCTGCAAGATGAACCCTGAAGGATTCTAAACTTCTCAGAGTTCAAAGTTGTTAAGGAAACACTAATCCAGGAAAACAATCCTCCCTGAGCACAGAGTGCCCTGCCCAGCTCCATGTTTACAAACCCACACTTATTGTAGCACAGCACCCTCAGATCTCCAGGCAAGCTCAGGTTAAAGTTGTCCAGTCCAGACTTTGACAAAGCCATGAAATATCCCTGAAAACAGCCAGTCCCTGGCTGCTGGATGCACCAAGGAGGCAACTGCTCTGCTAGAAGAGCATGACCCACATGGCTCCAGAGTTAACTTTTTCCAGGGAAACACTAAATGCCAGAGATAATTTAAGGGAATGATGTTTTCATTAACAAACCACAGCCAAATTAACTGCTCCACTTTCCAAGGGCAGTGACCTGACACCATCCCAGCACCTCTCTCTCCAGTTTTATATCCTGGATGCCATCCTGCTCTCAAGCAGCATTAACAAATGGGATGAGTCCTGGAGAGGGATTTTCCATTTGGGTCTAACTCATTCCATGTCACTCTTACAAAAGCTCCACCATAGACCTGAAGAGGGGCCGATTCCCAGCTCTGCCTTTGCTCTGCAGCAAAGCAGCAGAAAGAACCTGAGAGGTGCTGCTGCATCCAGCTCTGCCATCCTGCATCCAAGGGCTGCCAGGACCCTGGCAGGCAGTGGGTGCTGCCTCAGCCAGCCCTGTGGCAGCTCAGAGCTGCCCTCCCACCTCGGCGTGTGGATGGATTTGGGGGGAACCCCCAGCCATGGACCCTCTGAACCCACCACCACCACCACAGCACACACAGCCCTGCCCCCAGGGCTCTCACTCCACACTCCTTAGGCCACAGCCAGCTTTTCCCAGAGCTTGGACTCACCAGTCAGCCCAATCTTCTTCCGGCAGGTGAAGCAGCGATTCTTCTTGGGTTTCGGTTTCTCTGCAGCCGCCTTGCCCTCAGCTGTGCTCTGGGGTACCTCAAGCAGGGTACCTGAAACAGAGGCAAGAGTTTTGCTGCCCTTCTTGATAAACCAAGCGTTTGTTTTATTGCAGGAGCTGCTGGAGGCCGTAAGGATCCAGGATCTGCGACAGACCCCTCTGGCTGACAGACCCCGACCTGTGAGATTTGCCTCGTTCCACGGAGATCTCTCCCTCCCTCAGCCTCAGATTTTCCCTCTGTTTCAAATGCCTGGAGTGCCCACTGGACAGTCACTACAGCTCAGCAGCACAACTGTCAGCTGAGCCCACAATTCATCTTTGCAGGGGGGAAAAAAAAAAGAAAGGAGTTAACCCCTTGTAAGTCCTACTAATTATTTTTGCTGACTCTTATGTAAGTGTTCCCCATATGTAGGTCTCAGAATGCTTTACACAGATATCCATCACTGTCTCTAATCTACCAAAGGGAAAACTGAGCTCGGAAAGCCAGATTGTTAAAGGTCACTGATGCTTAGCAGGATTTCCTCCAGTGCCTAAGCAGGTTAGAGAAGCCAACAGGAGGGAGGAGCTCCAGCTGGTAACAGATACACACCTGCAGTGCACGGGACAGACCAGCCACAGACAGCTTGGCAGAGCTGACCCTGAAAAGCTCCCCAAAACCCCCCCAGTCAGAAGGAAGGGGCAGGCTCCCCCAAGCCACACCACACAAGTCTCTCACCTCTCTGTTTTAAACTCTCTCCTGGGCTTGCAGGCCAGGGATTACCAAACCCAAAATGCACAGTCATGTGCAGTGACTGCAGCCTGTTATTTTAGCTGCTGACAGCTCGTGGGATTTTTTTAGCCTTCAATGCAAGCTGTCAGCTGACCCAAAGGGGGGTGTCTCCACGCAGGATCACCTGGTTATGGCACCAGCCGGAGAACGTAACTCACTGGGTGAGGACCCCCAAACTCCTCAATCACCCTCAAGGTGATCACCCACTGCCCCGAGGGACAGGCACCCCATCACACAGGGTGACAACAGCCAGGCCACAGCTGGGCACTGTCACAAACACATCTCCTCTCTCCCAACACTCCAGTGGATCCTCTCCCTCCCTCCCTCCCTCAGAGCCCTGCCAGCGCCAGCCCGTGGGACGCTCTGGGCTCGCTGCCATCCCCCGGGATAGATGTCATGCAGGATTATCCTCCTGCCAGCGACTCCACTGGCAGCCACTCAGCCCTCAGCTCACAAAGCAATCTCTATCAGCCTGCCCTCGGGCACAGCATTTCTCTCCTCCCTGTCTCAGTTTCCTCCTCAGCTCTCACCAGGTGTGTCTGTGCTCCCAGGAGGGAACACTGGGGTCAGGGGGCAGCGCTGCTCAAATCAGCTCCGAGATTGGGGCCACTCGGGCTTGTGCAAAGGCCAAACCAACCTGATGAGGAAGATGCTGATGAGGCTTCTTCTGTCTTGCTGAACTCCTCTGTCTCACCGCTGGTCTCCTCCCTGGATATGCTCATGGCCGTCATCTGATGGGTCACAGGAGTCTGAGCACTGGGAGCATTTGCCAGGAACAAACACAAGAAAACACACACAAATATTTTCCTTTCATGAACAGTTACATGGGGAGAGACCTTCAGCCCATCAGGTTAATTTCCTTGTATTCAGAAGTAGGTCAGGAGCACAGCAAGTCAATTCCCCTTGAGATCTGGGATCAAAGTTCTTTATAGTCATAAATGGAATGAATCTGTGGTGGTTTCGGTTTCCTTTTCCACCCAATTGTGTCTCACAGTCAAGGTAAGTCCAGGGCAGGGAAACAGAGTCAGGACTGTAATGGGATGGGAGAACTCAGGGTAGCTCTATCCTCCTTCCCATGAAATGTGCCTGGCATCCCTAACCCTGCTGTTGCAGCTTCCAGACTGATCATCACCAAGTGCTTTCACTGAGAATCCTGGAACATCCTGAGCTGGAAGGGACCCACAAGGACCATCAAGTCCAGCTCCTGGTTCTGCAGAAAACAACCCCAAAAATCAGGAGTAGAGACTGAAGAGTTGAGCACAGGCAGTGGCACACAAGGACACTGGCTCCAAGAGAACCAAGATGCCATTTAATGTACTACAAACCCTGGTACCTCACTCCACACATCACCATGACCATCATCACCATCATCAGAGACATCTCAACCTTCCAGACAGAGTTTGATCCAGCCCATTTACAGGTCCCCTTGGCCTTGTGAAGGATGAAACCCTGTCCCTTGTCCCAGAGCTGGATTTCAGCAGGGCTGTGGATCCCCTTCCCCCCAGACTGTCCCTACCTGGCTTTTGCATCCTCAGGCGTGGAGTCTCCCTCTGCAATTGCTTCGGAAGCCATGGGGCTGCTGCTGGGGCCACTGGGTGCTACGAGACAAGACCAGTCTTGGTGAAGTCTTTGAGAAGTGCCAGCAAGTCCCTTGGGTGCTTGAGAGCCCAGGAGAAAGCAGGATGAGCCCTTCCAGCAGGCTTTAACCTCCTGCTCCCGGCCATGAGCTGGGAGGGCACATTCCAGTTGGGATCCCTCACAGACCCCAATTCCCACACTCCCCCCTTCAAATTTGGGCACAGGACTTTGTAGGGGTAACACCCCAGGGCTGTCTGGATCTTAACCCCAGTATCACTTTGCAACTTCCCCAAGGTGTATGAACCAGATCCTCCTCTGCTGAAAGGAAGAATCTTCAACAGCCCAGAGCTGGTTTGTGTCAGCTGAGGGTCTTAGAAAACCCTTTGTCAGTCAGAGCCGTGTCCCTGATGCATATTCTGGGTGAGTAACTCAAGGAAAGCCACGATCACCCTCAGGAACAAACTGGAAGAGCTCTCGAAGGCATTTCTCATTTGTACATACACAATCTCCCAGGAAAAAACCCCAAAAACCTGCTCACAATGGACAGAGCATCTCCCCTGAGCTCTCAGCTCTGGGATGTGCCAGGTATGTTTAGCTGCAGGTCGTGGCTTTTGCCTGTCAATGCTGTTAGAGCAAGAAAATGACACAAACCCCACAGGCCAAATTCTTCCCAAATAAAACGTCACTGTGGGGATCTGTCGTGGTTCCCAGCACTCAGCACATACCTCAGGGAGAGGGGAAGGGCTGAAAACTGGGACCACCATCAGCACGAGGGAAGTTTTACAGTTTACTGGAAGGTGCTGACTGGGACAGAGCTTCACAAACTGGTGGGAGCAGAAAGAAAACAACTGCCCCCCCGAGAGAGAACTGAAGTGCTCTGGTGTCCTTGACTTAGAGCCTTGGGTCCCCATGGAAAGACAGGATTTTTCCAGGAGGGGGTGAATGTGCTGGTGGCCAACACCAGTGCTGTTGCTGAACACCGTTTGCATCCACACACCCATTTAAGACACATTTCCAGATAAAAATCCTCTACCTGGGGGGCTTATCCGGTCACTGCTCTGCTGCCTCTGCAGGAACTCCTTGTAGCACACGGAGCACATCCCGTTGGTCCGGGGGCTGCCATAGAACCCGCAGCCCGTGGTGCACAGCAGAGGCACCTGCGTCTGGTTTGTCTCCTGAGCCATCCCCGCTCCTCCGAGGCACCCGAGCTGCAGGCAGGAACAAAACCGGGACAGCCGTGAGGGCCATTGTTCCCTGCAGCTGCTCAGGAAGGAGCACAAAGGATCCCGAGAGGGCCCAGTTCCTGCATGTGCAGGACAACACAAGCCCGGACCCTGGGGCACAGGGGGCTCCTAAAATCTGTGTCCTGGTGCCCTGAGCCGCCCAGAGCTGCCCAGAGCCAGCCTGGGAAGCCAAGGGGAACTGGCTCCCCGTTCTCCCACCTGCACCACGAGGCTCCCTAAATTCCCAGTGACAGACAAGCCCATCAGAGCCCAACAACCCGCTCTCCACCAGCGCAAGAAGTGCCACCACAGCTCTAACAATGACCCCTGCGAACAACCCCCCCCGGAGATGCCCCTCCAAGGCCCAGTCAGTCACATCCTGGTTTTCATTTCAGGCCCGTTTCTGGTTTTTAACTCTCAGGAAGATGACGCAAGCGATGCAAAAAGAACCCACTGACGCTCAGCTCTGACAGACGTGGGTAAGGGGAACGTGAGCACGGTTAGGCTGGAAATAAGGATGAGGTTTTCCTTCCAGCAGTAAGATGCCATCCTGTAACACCTTCCCGGGGAAAACAGCTGACACAGTGAAACCTAATTTTAAATTCAACCTTAATAATTTCCCTCTGGATCACACACAGCCCCAGGACCCGGCCCCTTCCAGCCACACACGGTGGAGCGTTTACAGGGCCGAACCCACCGCAGGGCTCCAGATGAGAACCATGAGGAACAAACAAAAAAACCCCACACGCCGTTCCAATGTGTGCGGACAACGTGGCTGCGGCCGGTCCAGCTCCGACACGGGCCGAGGGGGGGGAATGTTGGCGGGACCGCGGGGGGCTCCAGCCTGGGCACAAAGCCCTGGGTCACAATGGCACCGAGAGCCGCCTTTGTGGGACGCACAAAGTACCCGCCGCCCCCTCCCAGCGCTCCCGCTGAGCTTGCTCCACCAGGGAATAAACAAGAGGAACACCAAATCATTACCCGTGGGATGGAACCGGACCCGCTCTGGTTCGTCCCTCCTCGTCCTCAGCCGGGGGCGGCGGGTCTCCCTCGCCGAGCTCGCTCACACCANAGGGGGGGCTGCTGGAGCCCCCCCCGGATATAGGGGTGGGGGTGTAGGTGTGACAGGGTAGAGGGGAGGGGGCTGAGACACCCCCGCGGGTATTCAGGCCGGGGTCGAGGTGTGAGGTGGCTCTGGGGGAGGGGTTTGTGGTGCACCCCCCAAGCTACAGGAGCTGGGTTATAGGTGTGCCCCAGCTTTGGGGGAAGGGGTTGTGATTTCCCCCCTCCCCGGCTATAGGGGCAGGGGTAGGGAGGTGACAGGGTATAGGGGAGCATAAGAGTGGAGCTATAGGTGTGCCCTCTCTGTAGGGCCACCCCCCAAGCTATAGGAGCTGGGTTATAGGTGTGCCCTGGCTGTGGGGGA
>WEKX01012325.1:25047-39529 GCA_013390025.1 Pitta sordida | reverse complement strand
GGGGGGTGGTTGGCACACAGGTAACTGGGGGGGGGGGGTTGGCACACAGGTAACTGGGGGGGGTGGTTGGCACACAGGTAACTGGGGAGGGTTGGCTGGCAGGTGACCATGGAGGGTGGGGACAGGGAAGGTGGGCACACGGGGAGCTGCCTCAGAAGGTGGGAGCAGAGGTACCCAGGGAAGTTGGGTGCACAGCTACCCACACAGTGGACATACAGGAATCCACAGACCGTGGGCACAAAGGTACCCACACAAAGTGGGTTCAGAGGTACCCAGGGGTGGTGGGCACCTCATGGACGGTGAGTGTGCAGGTACACAGAGAGGGTGGGCACACAAGGATCCATGGACAGTGGGTACACAGGTACCCATGGATGGGGTGTGCACAGGTACCTGCACCCTGCAGCCCCCCACTCATGTACCAGCACCCTCCTGACATCCCTTGCTCACTGCCATCCCCACACTCCAGCTGCCGCTGCAGGGCAGAGTGGGGCCAATGGCACTGCACCCCACTTGGTGCAGTGAGGGTCCCGTGGCTAATGAGGGTGCCTTGGCTATCACAGACCTGAGCCTACCAGCACCAGCCCGATGTGCCCCAGGCTCCTGGGCCTCTCTGTGCACCCTCCAGTGCTGCCATCCTGCTCTCCAGGCCCTCTGGCTTTGGGGGTCAGAGCCCCAGCAGCCCCGGCTGGGCAGGTTGGGCACAGGGGCTGCTCTGTGGTGGTGGCTGCAAGGGGACCATGAGGGCTCTGAGCCCCCACCTGTGGCTGGGGCAGCACAGCAGGAGCAGGGACACCGTGCTGGGAGGTGGGGGGCACCAGAGCAGGATATAAATACACATCCTCCCCATGCCCGGGCACGATTTCCAGAGCCAAAGCTGGAGGGAGCTCCAGGCCGATGCAGCCTGGGTTTGTTCCTTCCCTGCGCCGCTGTTCCCTTGCCCCTAGACCCTTGTCCCCACAGCACCAGGACATGCTGCCGGAGCGCCGTGTCCACCTGTCCTTGAGCCGTGGGAGCAGAGAGAGGAGCTGCCCCCATCCCCACCGCCACCAGCCCCCTCCAAAGCATCTTCTCCGCCTGGGTTATCTAATGGCTGTGGCAGAGCCTTTAAATGTCACCCACGAAAGAGCCACGGCAGCGTCTGGGAGGGGAGAGGAGCCTGGGTGAGACAGGATGGGAGAAACAGGAGCAAAACAGTATCGATTTCCAGCCAATTATCACTGTTATCAAAGCAGCGCAATTAAAGGATGAGGCCACACTGCCGATACCTTGGAGGGACAGGAGAGGCACGGGCGAGGCAGCCTGGCTGAGCACACAGAGACACACAGGGACACACAGAGACACAGGCACACACAGACACACAGAGATACACAGAAACACAGAGACACACACACAGACACACACAGAGGGACAAACACAGAGATACACACAGACACACACAGACACACAGATCCCCCTCTGCAAACACTAGGTGCCCCATTCTCCTGCACACGGGTGTCCATGTGTGCTCGGAGCACACGCATGTGCCCCTCACCCTCCTCACACAAACACAGACACACACAGAGAAACACAAACACACAGGCACAAACATGCACAAACACAGACACACTCAAACAGACACATACACAAACACACACTCAGACCCACATTCAAACACACACGTACACACACAGACACACACACAGATACACAGGTACAAACATTCACAAACACACAGACACTCTCAAACAGACACATACTCAAACACACACAAACACACACACAAACACACACGCACAAACATTCACAAACACACAGACACACAAACACACACACAGACACACAAACACACACGCACAAACACACACGCACAAACACACGCGGTGCCGCGCAGGCGTCCTGGGCTCAGCGGTGTGTGCTGAGCTTGTTTTCCCCGTGGAGTTAATCTCCCCAGCCTGCCTCACTGCCTCGCTCTCCGTGCAGCCAAGATGTGCCTCCATCTGGCTCTCGCTGTGCCCGGGGAGGGTGGAGGGCGCCAGGGGTGGTTGGCAAAGCACTGCAGGGGCTCGCGCCTGACGAGGGGCCAGAGCCACAAGAGCTGGCTTTGCTTCTCATCCTCGGGGTCCTCTAAAATGTTTTCTCTCCACGTGCCCATCCCTCCTCTCCCTCCTTCCCACTGCCCCAACAGGGACTGGCTCCGACCCTGCTGCACCCTAGGGCTCTCCCAGGCTGCCACTGGGCACTTGTCCTTCAGGTGTTTGGCTTCTTACAATGCTGCAGGATGAGCCTTGAAGTCACTGAGCTCTGAGTTACCCCGTGTACATCCCTGTCATTTGGCTGGTTCAGCTGGAGCAGAGGAGAGTGAGGGGGGACTCCTCGGGGTCTGCAGCTCCTGCCGAGGGGAGGCGGAGGGGCAGGGGCTGAGCTCTGCTCTGGGAGCAGGGCCAGGAGCCCAGGGAAGGGCTGGAGCTGTGTCAGGGCTTGGGATGGATCTCAGGGAAAGGTTCTTCCCCCAGAGGGTGGTCGGGCACTGAACAGGCTCCCCAGGGTTTGGTCCCGGCCCCAAGGCTGCCAGAGCTCCAGGAGGGTTTGGACAACGCTCTGAGGGACAGGGGGGGATTGTTGGGGCCAGGAGTTGAGCTACAGGATCCTTGTGGGTCCCTTCCATGATGATCCCATCACTGGTGGATGGTGTTTGGAAGCACCAAAGGTGGCAGCAGGGACCAGACCTCCAGCTCAGAACGTGGCCCATGGATTACACTGCTCCACAACTCAAGGATCCAATGCACTGGCACAGGTTTCCCAGAGCAGCTGTGGCTGCCCCATCCCTGGAAGTGTCCCAGGCCAGGTTGGAGCAGCCTGGGACAGTGGAAGGTGTCCCTGCCCGTGGCAGCAGAGGGAACTGGATGGGGTTTGAGGTCCATCCAACCCAAACCAGACTGTAACTCTACAAATACCCACAGTGTGGGCATTGAGATGTGGCCCTGTAGTTCCAGCACCAGGAGGATCAGGTGCCTTCATCCCCAGAGGCAAAAACAAATCCAGGGTCAGTCCCTGGTTGAGCAGAGCCCCAAATCATCCCCTTTCCAGCCTGGAGCCTTGTCCCCAAGGGCTCTGCCAGCCATGTCCACAGCACAGCCTGAGAGCAGCATCTCCAGCAGCCACCCCAGGAGGTGCCCCACGAGCTGCTGGGGAGAAAGAAGATCATCTGTGCCCAGGTTGTGTTGCCTTGAGTGCTGGCCAAGTTGCCCTTGGGAGGGAATTTTTACAGCAAACCACAGAGGCTGATGGCAGCAGGAGCTCCGTGCTCCTCATCTGGCCCTGGCCACACTCCTGTGCAGCTCGGGAGCCCTGTGCCAGCTCTCCTGGCTGAGCATCGCCCCTTCCCCAGGGGATGGGCAGGACCTGAGCCCTGCCGCCCTGCCGGGGCACTGGCCACCCCCTCCTCCCTGCCGCGTGGATCGCAGCCCTGCACAGCTAACACATTAACCTAGTGCTGCGCCAGCCCCCGGCCCCGCGCTGCCCGCCTGAGTGACACACATCTGGGCGAGCAGAGAGGTGCAGGGGGGCATCAAATCCTTTTAAAAGGCTCAGTGGGTTAGAAACCCCCTTGCAATTACCACCTTCTCCTTGTCTGGCGCACACAAAGGACCCTCCGGGGCGCTGGGCATGTTCCTGACAAACCCGAGGCAGCCGCGGGAGCCGGGAGGAAAGGACGGACGCAGGAGCCTTTTCAGACGCCTCTATTTGGTTGCAAACTGCTTAATTTCCTGAACAAAATGATATTTTTGTTGTTGTTGTTGTTTTGATGGAAAGGACAGCACTTTTTTGGCATGGTACAATCCCAGGGCTATTCATCCGTCGCCACAGCAACGAGCTCCATCAATGGCCATCCGAGATTGCGGATGATTAGAGACAACAAGTAAAAGGTGGAAGATGCTGGGCACCTCGCAAACCTCATCTTCCCAAATGACTTGAATTATCCTCATTATTTCTCCCCGGCCAATTCTCTCCCCAGTCTGCAGGAGACATCACTGTTATATAAACACGGGAAGAGCCAAGTTATGAGAGCGGGCGGATGAGAAGGGAACGATCCCTTCTGGTGGAGACTGACCTGGAAAGCTCATGACATGGAGGCACAAAGCTTTGAAAAGCTCTGGGAGCTCTTCCTGTGCCTGGAAGGGCCATGGAGGAGTGAGGTCATGCTGCTGTTGGGGCAGTGAGGGGCATGGCTGAGCTTTGGGGTGGCTGTGGCTTCTGCTTGTCCCCAGACCTTGTCCCCAGAGCTCACACCCTCCTGCAGCTCTGTGCTGCTCCATCCCAGGGCACAACGAGGAGCTTCAGGTCAGTTTGCTCTTGGAGCACTTCAGGGACCCAGCCCATCACTGCTACCTGTTTTGAGGGGTAAACCAGAGAGAAACAGGTCACTGGAATCTGGAGAAGGTGTGACACGTCCCGGTGGAGGGGCTCTCTGTGCTGACAATGTCCTGAAACATGGCAGCCCTGAAACTTTAATGCCCCCCTGCAATATTCATGGTGCTTCCGACGGCACGGCGGGAATGGCACGGAGCAGCCTGAATATTTCATGGCTGGCTCTGCACTGGGATTTTGGGGAGGGTTTCCTCCAGTGCCATCACATCCCCACCCTGCCAGTGGAGTCTGAGCTGTGCTGTGGGGAAAAAGGGCGATGACATCCCAATCTGCAGCCGAAGAGTCTCACAAAAATAAGCCAGGGATGTTGAGGTCCTTGGCCAAGGTGGGAGGAGAGGTCGTGTCCTTCTGGGCATGTCTCTGCTCCAGGGGAATTGGGACACCACGAGTGGGAGGCCGGGGGGTCTCTGGGATGACCTTTGGTGGTCACCCATCCCAGACCCCAAAGCACTGGTGCCCACCCCAGGCTGGGCTGTCCTGGGGTCTCTACAAGGGACAAGGACAGCAGCTGTCCCCAGTCCTGTCCTCCCGGGTCTTTGCAGGGCTGTTGTCTCGCTGGAGGTCCCTCTGCCCGGGCAGTGTCACAGGAGGTGACAGCCCCTGGGGTGTTGTCAGCTCCCCATTGGGACATTCACCCCCCATGAACCAGGTTCTCACAACAAGTGTTACACAGGATCCTGATCCAAACCAAGCCAGCCCAGGATGGTACGAGGTCCCCAGACCCTGCAGCCACCCAGGGACACGTCAGTGAGGGGAGGTGACAGTGAGAACACACCGCTCTAGTGCAGCCCCTCTTCTCCAGCCCCCTCGGGCAGAGCCCTTCCCAAGCCCTTCCCTGCCCGATTTCCAGCAGTTCTGGGGGGCTGTTGGGGGGTGGCTGCCTCTGAAGCCCCCCATGGCAGGGACAGGGCTCAGGCACCAGCGTGGCTCCAATGATGCCCCAGAGCCCCCAGCTCTGCCTGGGTAGAGCCCATCACACACATCCCTTCATCCCTCACTCCGTGCCTCAGTTTCCCCACTGGGAATGAGCTTTCCTTCCAGGAGCCATTGCTGGGCTCCTGACCCCCCTCCAGGGACAGACCCCAGCCCCGAGCAGCCAAGGGACACATCCCCCCATCGTTCTCTTCACCCAGAGGAGAGGCAGGAGGAGGCTGAGAGTGGGTGTCACAACGCTAGGCAGGATCAGCTTGGCTTCCCTTCTGGAAGGGTGCTGGGGCCTCTGCCTAGAGCAGGGGACAGAGGACTGCTGTCACCTTGCCTGGGTGACTCTGTGGGAGCAGAGACACAAGGGACAGTTCTGCCCTGGTGCAGGGAGGTGCTGGTGCTGGTCTTGAGGCAGGGGCTGGTCCCAGCACGTGGACCCTGCACCGTGTTTTGACCCCCTGGTTCTCTGCTGTTGTCCCCCAGTGTCATATCTGAGGTGCTGGCACCTCTGAGCTGTGATGTTTGCTCCCTTCAGGGATCCATGTTCTGGCTCATCCTCCTGCCATCAGTCCCCACCGTGTCCCCCTGCTCATGGAGCACCCCCTGGCAAGGATGTGATCCCAAATCCTGCCCACCCCCCGCTCCCTGCGCTCCTGTTTCTGTCTCATTTGCTCCCCAGCAGCCCCAGCCCCCTGAGGGCATTGGGGAACAGCCAAAATCACGACAGGCCCTTTGCAGGGAGCCGCAGCTCTGATCAGGCTTGATTGGAGCCGATAATTAACAACAGGAGAGATCAATAAGGGAAGCGGCTGCGCTGCAGACAGGGCTGGGAACTGGGCTGGGGCCCCTCCTGCCACCCAGGGGTGCCCATGGAGCCCCACTTTGGCTCTACCCTGCCAGCTCTCTGCTCCCATCCCGCATTCCCAGAGGAGGAGGAGGATGGGAGATGTGCCTGGGAGGGCTTAGCCAGGTCCCACAGGGAACCAGCCCACCACCAGGCCGGGGGTGACAATGGGGGGGAACACCCCCCTCCCCACCCCACAGACCCCAGGCCACGCGTGTGGCAGAGCCAGCGCCGGCGCTGTGGGTCAGGGAAGCTCCAGGGTGGGAGAAGGAGTTAATTCCTACACCGAAAAGCTCTTCGCCGGCATCTCGTCTCTAATGGAAGAGTCATGTCGGATTAGCGGGCGGGCACACGAGGCGCCGAGCGAGCGCCCTGCCTGCCGGCGCCCGGCCCCGGGGACAGCCGGGGCAGCCATGCGGAATGGCAGATCTGGGCCACTGTGCCACCGCCGGCGGGGGCCACAGCACGACCACGGCCAAGGACGGGCGCGGGGAGCCCGCCCGGGAGAGCTCCCACACCGTCCTGCACCCCCCAGCCCCGTGTGCCGGCATCCAGCCGGGATGAAACCCACGGTGCCCAGGGATGCTTTGCCTCCACTCCCAGCCGAGCTGTGGACAAACGGGGCTCAGGAGGAAGGATGTCCCCGGCCCTGGTGACGCGGCGGCTCGGCCGTGCTCTGCCGCTGCAATCCAATAGCCGAGGGCGAGCAATGCCCGGGCGATGGAAAAGTGGGTCAGGCACATTGGACACCATGTGTTCCTCCTCCCCTTTCACACTCCTTATCGCAGCCCCGATGGTAAATAAACCAGCCCGTCTCCCCAGCAACCCAGGCTGGGCTGTGCCGGGAGCGGAGTCCAAGGTGAGCCCTGGTGGCAGCCACAGGAGCCGGCCCGGCCAGCTGGGGGGTGAGCAGGGACCCCCAGCCCTGT
Source organism: Pitta sordida (assembly GCA_013390025.1). Classification (NCBI taxonomy): domain Eukaryota; kingdom Metazoa; phylum Chordata; class Aves; order Passeriformes; family Pittidae; genus Pitta; species Pitta sordida. The sequence continues at coordinate 32,425 of WEKX01012325.1, read as the reverse complement.
GGCACGGCGTGGGCAGGGTCTGCCTGGCAGCCAGGACGTGCCATCCTGGGCCCCAGTGGGGTGGGAAGGGTGGGGAAGGCCCGTGCCTTGGTGTGATGTTGCTGAGCTGTTCACTGGTTCTGGTAGAGCCTAAGAGGGGAAAACTCTAGAAAACGGGAGTATTTGCCACCAAGAAGCACAGTGAGGTACTCGAGGCACCTTGTCTCCAAACTGGGCCTCCTTGGGATCTGTCAGCAGGAGCAGTGGCTGTGAGTATCAGAGCATCCCTGACCCACTGACCTGCAAAAACGGGGTGTCCCTGAGGGACCCAGCTCAGTGTCATCCCACCCAGCCTCCCCCTCCACAGGTAACCCCAGCAGCTCCCCTAGGGCAGGGCTGGACAGCTGTGACCACCCCCTCCAGATGCTTAAATCAAGCAGAGCCCTTTGTTTTCTGCTTTCATATTATTTAATTCTCCTCTCCTCACTTGCACTGCAGGGGCAGTGGCTAAGCCCGGGGCTTTACTAAGCTGGGATCGTATTAAAAGAACAGAGAGGAAGAGAGTTTCTGGTGCTAAGCTGCTTGTGGTAACAAAGATGGATTTAAGGAAACTGCTCCCATAGCGATATTATTGCCCAAAAGCGCCCGGCCCAGGGGAGGGCAGTTGGGGATGAGGGGAAGTGCCCTGGGATTGTTACTCTTGGGACGCAGTGTCACCAGCACCGGTGCCACAGGGCTGGGAGGTCTCGTATGGGGCCCCCAGGTGAAGCCCCACGAGGCCACAGCCCTGGTTGGGACTCGTAACCAGAGCTGAGACACTTTTCCAGGGCTGGGACCAGCCCGTTGGCGCTGGGCAGTGGTGGGTTGGCGCTGGGCAGCGGTGGGTTGGCACTGGGCAGTGGTGGGTTGGCACTGGGCAGCAGTGGGTGGCTCACCTGGGCTTTGGCTGTATTAAAAACTAAGTCCTGCAGCACGGCTTTTTCCAGAGCAGCAGCCAAAAAGGTGCTTACGGGGCCAAGGTGGGAGCCTGCCAAGCCCTAATTAGGGCCGCTCAGCGGTGCGGGCGCTAATGCGCAACCTTTCCCCTCCGGGGACCGGGATTTAACCGCGGCCGGATCGCCCGGGATGCGAGCGCTGGGCCCGGGTGGAAAAACATCCCGTCCCTCCCCAGACCGTGGCAGACCGGGAAGCTGCCAATCCTCCCCGGCCCATCGGCGCTTGGCATCCCCAGCAGTGCGGGATGCGGCGTGACCGGAGCCTGGGCGCGGGGAGAAGCCACGGCGAGTCCCCGGGCGCTGTCCCGCTCCCTGCTCCTTCCCTCGCCTTCCCTCTGCATTAACGCGTTAACTTTGGCCAAGAGCTTTTCCCACTGACCTACTGATCTTTCCTATTTCGGTGCCTGGAATTAAGGGATTGTTGGGATTAACTTGCACTAAAGCCTCGGATCGGCTCTGGAGCCCAGGTACGGGTGCAGTGGGCACTGATGGCAGGAGGAGGGAGCCCAGCAGTGCCCGGTGGCTCCAGCACAGGTGGGTGGGTGGGTGCAGCACCCCACGCTCCAGCAGCTCAGGTGCTGTCAGCTCCCCCTTCCCCCATTCCCAAGGTTTGGGACCCGCTGAGGTCAGGGCTGAGCACCCACAGAGCAACAGGGAGGGTGGGGATGCCCAGAGGTGCCCAGGGGTGGATGGGTGCTCTGAGGGACCACCCTGCACCCCTCAGGTGCTGTCCCAGCAGGGGTGCAGTCAAGGGGCTGTGCAGCTTCCAAACCCCTTTCCCAGGAAGCAGCTGGTTCCCACAGCAGAGCCCCGAGTGGGTGGTCAGGATGGGACCCTCCACCAGCCCCCAACCCCATCCCCGGGTCCCACAGCCATCCCTGGCTGAGCCCTGGGGGTGGGATGCTCCTGCCACCAGCTGAGCCCCAACGTGCCTGTGCCCCATGTCCTCTGCCTGTCCCACCGGGTGACACCCCAGTGTCACCAGTGCCCAGAGCCTCACTGTTGGTGCCAAGGCTGCCTCTCACCCCTGTCTTGGTGGCCCTGAGCCAAAGGCTGGATTTTTCTTCATTATTTCCACAATATTCTAGTTTGAGGCCAAAAAATAAATAAAATAAAATCCCCAAATATCCCCTTTTCACTCCAGTTTGGAGGCTTCCCCCAAGGGCAGGCTGCTTTTCTGCCTGGAGGGACACTCCCAAGGAGTCCCCATCCTGCATCCCTGTCCCAGCCTCGGGGACCGTGTCCCTGCCATGTGTCCCCCTGTGCCCCAGGACCCCCGTGCTCGCCGCCGGGCACGAGAGAAGCGGCATCACATGAAACTCAGCAATTTTGTGTCTGGGAAGTTCAAAAAGATGGAGGCAAAGGAGGGGCTGGGGCTGGGGGGGTGGAGAGGCAAGAACAACCCAGCTTTGAAGGTGCCTGGAGATTAACTCAAGGCCATGGTTGAGGCTCGGAGACTTTTACAGCAAAACCTCATTAAGGCGGGAGCGAGGGAAACGGGGGGAGCCAGGAAATCTTCTAAGCAGGAGGAAAAATGTTTGATTCAGCAGAAACAAGTGGGAAAAAAGCCCTCTCGAGTCCCCCCACTCTGCTTTTATCTGTCCCGAGGGGATCAGGGCGGAATATGAAATCTGCCCCTTTCCTCTTTCCTGTTTATCTCCTAATTATTACGCTGGAGATTCGGCAGCGCCGTGTGGTGCTGGGGCTGGTGCTGAGCAGAGACTGAGCTGCCTGAGCCGGGGGTGAGTGCTGGGGGAAGCTGCCTGGGGAGACCCCCCACACCCCACACTGCTGGGCTGAGCCCCCCAGGGCAGCAGGGAGGGACAGGATGGTGCAGGGGGGACAGGACCCTCCCTCAGGCACAGTTGTTGAGGCTTCATCTGTGTGCTGAGATGTGCCAGGGCTCTGCAGCCTGGGCCACGGAGATGCTGCCTTTGCCCTTTCCCCAGGGATCACAGGGCCCATGGGGTGGGCAGGGCAGTGGGATCAGGGGGGGTGAGGGAGGACAGGGATAAAGGGCGGCAACCCCCCGGGGCAGGTGCTGCAGCCCCCCAGGGTTACCCAGCACCTCGGCCCACTGACCTACTTGGAGAGGCACTGCGCCATGGGAGTGTGGGGAGGGGATACAGACAGGGATGGGGATGGAGAAGGGATGGGGATGCAGGCAGGGATGGGGATCCCAGGCTCCAGCCAAGCAGTGGGGCAATGCTCCATCCTCCCTCACGGGCACCTACAGCCCCAGCCCAGGGCACAGCAAGGTCCAGCCCGACCGTGACCTCCCCCAGCCCCTAAGGAAGGCTCATCACTCATTAATTGCTTGGGGCACCCCTCGGGGTGCAAGGTGAGACCAAGTGTTCCTTCCCCGGCAGCTCTGCTGGCCACGACTCCAATTAGTCTCGTTATCCCGCGTCTCTGCTGATTAGGGGCCGGGTAATTGCTGCGGCATTGGGTGTCCCTCAGAGCCACATGGCAGCAGCCATTGCATAAGCACCGGGTGGGCGTTACGTGAGCCGAGCGTGAGCGGGTCAGGCCGGCCCGGGGGCTCCGCTTACACCCGGCCCCCAGCGAGCCCCCGGCCGCAGGTGGGGACAGGGACAGCCCCACATGGACGGCAGGACTCGGGGTGCACCCCACTGCTGCCTCAGTTTCCCCCTTGGCACTCAGAGTGTGCCCAAGTGGCCCCCACTGCACCATGGCCCCACGGCCCCATTCCCTCACAGCCCCTCAGCCCTACACACCCACGGCCCCATGACCCCACGGTCCCACAGCCCCACAGCCCCATTCCCTCACAGCCCCACTCCCTCACAGCCCCACAGCCCCATGGCCCTGTGACCCCACAGCCCCATGGCCCCACAGCACAGCTCCATGTCATGGCCCCNGGGATCCCAGGCTCCAGCCAAGCAGTGGGGCAATGCTCCATCCTCCCTCACGGGCACCTACAGCCCCAGCCCAGGGCACAGCAAGGTCCAGCCCGACCGTGACCTCCCCCAGCCCCTAAGGAAGGCTCATCACTCATTAATTGCTTGGGGCACCCCTCGGGGTGCAAGGTGAGACCAAGTGTTCCTTCCCCGGCAGCTCTGCTGGCCACGACTCCAATTAGTCTCGTTATCCCGCGTCTCTGCTGATTAGGGGCCGGGTAATTGCTGCGGCATTGGGTGTCCCTCAGAGCCACATGGCAGCAGCCATTGCATAAGCACCGGGTGGGCGTTACGTGAGCCGAGCGTGAGCGGGTCAGGCCGGCCCGGGGGCTCCGCTTACACCCGGCCCCCAGCGAGCCCCCGGCCGCAGGTGGGGACAGGGACAGCCCCACATGGACGGCAGGACTCGGGGTGCACCCCACTGCTGCCTCAGTTTCCCCCTTGGCACTCAGAGTGTGCCCAAGTGGCCCCCACTGCACCATGGCCCCACGGCCCCATTCCCTCACAGCCCCTCAGCCCTACACACCCACGGCCCCATGACCCCACGGTCCCACAGCCCCACAGCCCCATTCCCTCACAGCCCCACTCCCTCACAGCCCCACAGCCCCATGGCCCTGTGACCCCACAGCCCCATGGCCCCACAGCACAGCTCCATGTCATGGCCCCACACTGCAGCCCCATGGCCCCACACCACGGCCCCACAGCCCCACAACGGCTCCTCATCATGGCCCCACACTGCAGCCCCATGGCCCCACACCATGACCCTACAGCCCCATGGCCTCAAAACCCCACAGCCCCACAGCAGAGTCTCATGTCAGAGCCTCACACCGCGGCCCCACAGCCCCACAGCACAGTTCCCCCCCATGGCCCCACACCACAACCCCATGGCCCCATACCATGACCCCACAACCGCCCAGCCCCGTGACCCCAAAACTCCACAGTAGAGCCTCATGTCATGGCCCCACACCGCGGCCCCACAGCCCTACATCACAGCCTGTGGCAGCCTTTGCATAAGCAGTGCTGTGACACGGTGACTCACGCCACTGCAGCAGGGCCACGTGCCCAGCACCGTGCCCAACACCATGCCCGGCACCATGCCCAGTCTCACTGGCTGCTGGGACTGGCAGAGATGGCAGAGGTGGTAAANCACAACCCCATGGCCCCATACCATGACCCCACAACTGCCCAGCCCCGTGACCCCAAAACTCCACAGTAGAGCCTCATGTCATGGCCCCACACCGCGGCCCCACAGCCCTACATCACAGCCTGTGGCAGCCTTTGCATAAGCAGTGCTGTGACACGGTGACTCACGCCACTGCAGCAGGGCCACGTGCCCAGCACCGTGCCCAGCACCGTGCCCGGCACCATGCCCAGTCTCACTGGCTGCTGGGACTGGCAGAGATGGCAGAGGTGGTAAAGCCACACCTCGTCCCTGGGTGACAGGAGCTCTGTGGTGAAGCCTCCACAGCCAGGAGGCCACGTTAGGGCCCAGTGGTTGCAAACACTGCAGTCCCTCTGCCCCCACTGCCCACAGCCACCCCCCAGCTTGGCATGGCAGGACAGAACTCCCACCCAGCCCTGGGGCTGGGGGACAGAGCCCCTGGCCAGCTCTGAAGCTGAGGGACAGGACCCCCACTCAGCCCTGAACCTGAGGGCTGCATCCCTGTGGTGGCACCTGAGGGCCAGATCTGGGGACACCAGTGCTGTGGACCTCATCAGCGAGTTCACCCTGAGAGCCACCGTCTGCCAGGCATGAGGGGACAGGACCCCAAATCAGCCCTGGGATGGGGGCACAGGACCCTGCCCAGCCCTGAACTGGGGGACAGGACCCTGCCCAGCCCTGGATGGGGGGAACAGGACACCCACCGAGCCCTGTGGCTGGGGGCTGCCATGGGGCACGTCCCCATGCTGGCACCTGAAGATCAGATTTGGGGACACCAATACTGTGGCCGCCATCAGCAGGTTCACCCCGTGACCCACTCCCCGCCGGGCAGGTCAACCATTCCCGACGGGAAACTGAGTCACAGCGAGGAGAAGGGACTGGCAGTGCCCATGGCAGGGAGCCCATGGCAGAGCCACCATGGGGCCAGCTGTGCCAGCCCGGGGCTTGGTGAGTGCAGGGCGGCCAGCACAGCGCTGACAGGGGCTCGGTGGTCCCTGAGGTTGGGTGGGGGGCTGTGGGCACAGGGTGGGTGATGCTGGTGGAGGTTTCCCCTCTCTCTGGGTGGGGCAGAGCGAGAGCAAACAGTGATTAAGGGGTGATGGTGTCATCCCGAATTCCTGCTCGCCTCCAGGCCAGCCAGGGGCCATCTGGACCGATCCTGGAGCAGAGCTGTGCCAGTGGTGGCCTCTTCAAAGTGGCTGCCCTGGCCCTGACCACAGAAATTTGTTGTTGAAGACAGGCCAGGGAGGAGGAGAAGAAGGGCTGGATGATGGAGAGTGTCAGCTTTCCTTCTCATCCCTTCTCAGTGGCCGTCTGCTTCCTGTGCCACTGCCCAGCGCTGCTGGTGCCACCTGCTATGGGCTGGACCCAGCCCTGCTGGGCCTGTCCCCTGGCATTGCCATGGGGGCTGCAGCTCCCAGCACCGAGTTGGGCTCTGGCAGCTCTGGCCCCTCCAGCCCTGCTGCTTCCCGGAGCTGGGAACGGCGCCTGTGGATGCTGGGCTGCCCCAGGCAGCTGTGAGCAGAGACTCTGAGCAGCACCAGCTCCCAGCACGGAGTGGGGAGGGGGAGGTGGGTTTTCAGGGGACGTTCAGTGACCTCCAGTGCTGCCACAGTCAAAACAGCCCTGGGCAAGAGCAGTGGAGGCCACTTCTCTCTCAGGAGTAGATGTTACTCCAGGGGCTCTACCTCAGTCCTGGCTTTGCTGGACCTCAATTTAAACCTGGCCAAATCAGTAGCATTAAACCCTTCTCAGGAGAAAAGGGATCCTGCTCTGCTGTAGCCTCTCCACGGCCACCCCTGTGGCCCCAAACCCATGGCACTGAGTTCCAAACCTGCCGCACTCAGCACCTGCTGAGGCGCCTCTGCAGCATCTCCTTCCCTGCCGGGGCTCTCCCCGGGTCACGCTCGGGCCCCGGGCCCCGCACCCCAAGGGTTAAGGGGCCGGCTGCGGGGAGCGGGTGCGTGGCCGGGTGCGTGGGTCCCGCGTTGCTCACGGCAGGTGTGGTGCCGCTTATGTAACCTCATACTTTTGGGTTGCGCCGCGCACTCGGGGCAGGATTTTCGCTCTCGCTCTGGCGCGATCCCGCCGCGACCGACCCGACAGGCGGCAATCGGCGACCGCCTTTCGGGAGGGGCGAGTCCGGCGGGGCCGGGCCCTGCGTGCCACGAGGAGTCACCGCGCTGCTCCCGGTCTCAGTTTCCCCATCTGAAATGGGGCTAATGAGGGTGACCTCCTTCGGGCAGCCCCCGTGACCTCCGGGCACGGCAGCGGCCTCGCCCCGCGCTCGCCGCGGGCACCGGGGCTGCCCCTGCCCGGGGTGG
>WEKX01012325.1:11644-24903 GCA_013390025.1 Pitta sordida | reverse complement strand
GCCCCCCCCGTGTCCCCCTCCCCGGCCACAGTCGCTCCCGCGCCGGAGCAGAGCGAGGGGGTGACTCGGCACAGGGTGGGAGAACACAAAGTGCCCCCACGGCTCTGCCCCAGAGCAGGGGGACAGTCCCAGGAGGTGTTGGGGAGCCCCTTTCCCACTGACCCATCAGGGTCCCTGCACCCCCAGCTCAGCCCAGGGTGCGGGGTGGGTGGGGGTTGAAATCACCCTCTTCTGCTGTGATGAAATGGTTTAATCTGAGGGTTTGGGGGCTGAGGTGCTCCCTTAGAGCCCAGTTGTGAGGCAGGGGGGAGTCCGGGGAGGACACAGAGATGTCACTTGTGATGGTGGCTGCATCTGTGCCCATGGTGGGTGTCAATTCTGTGCCCATGACTGATCTGGTGTCCGTGGCCATGCCATGCCCCTGGCCATGACAGATGCCATCCTCACGCCCATGGTAGATGCCCCGTCCATGCTCATGGTGGATTCCAGGTGCGTGCCTGTGGTGGATGATGTGCTCATGCCCATGGTAGATGCCTTCCCAGCACACAGCTCTCCAGGCCAGTGCCACCATCCCCAGGCCCCAGGTGTTCCTGGGCACTGCCAAGCACTGACTGCATCCCTGGCACCCGAGCCATGGCCCAGCATGACCAGAACCGACCGCCTCCACCCCATGATGTGGCATCAGAGAAGGACTCTGGTGACCTGGAGCAAGAGTCACACCACAAACACCAGCCAGGGGACTTTGCCCCGTGCTGACACCTCCGGCTCTGCACACCCTGCACACTCTGTGGTCCAGAGCCACCTCTTGGCCACCATCCCAGGAGGGGTCCAGAGCCACCATTTCTTACCCCCATTATCCAGAGCAGACATGGGGCCTCAAAGGCACTTCTGTGCACCCCAGGCATGAAGGACGGGGTGGGAATGCTTTGCTGCCGCCTCCAAAGCTCCCCAGTCCTTCCATGGTGCCCTTCCCAACCCGCAGGTCTCCCAGCCGGGAAGTCCACTCGGACTTCAGCACCTGCACCCCGTTGTGGGGACATGGGGTGGCTGCACGGGCGTCCCCGCGGTCCCCAACGCCCCTTTCCGCCCAGCACCGGGTGCTGCACCTTCGGCAGAGCCCCCCTCTCTGTCCCGCCGGGGGGGGTTGGGGTCCCCGGCGGGGACATCGGGGCCGCACGGGAGCGGAGTGAAGCAAGGCAGCGGTGATTCAGCGGCACACGCAGCCGGCCCCGTGCCTGGGCGAGCCGGGGCAGGACGGGCACCGNGTCTGGGGGCTCTCGGGGGTGCGGGGGGACCGGAGCGCAAGGCTGCGGGGGCAGCGGCAGGAGTGGGGGACGGGGGGACCCGCATCAGACTGGAGGAGCGGGACTGGGGGGGACCCGACGTCAGCCGGGACGGCGAGATGGGGGGACCGGCATCAACCGCGCCGGTGAGGGACGGGGGGGACCTGCATCAGCCCCGGGAGTGGGACGGGGAAGAGGCGGCGTCAGCTCGGGCNGACACCTCCGGCTCTGCACACCCTGCACACTCTGTGGTCCAGAGCCACCTCTTGGCCACCATCCCAGGAGGGGTCCAGAGCCACCATTTCTTACCCCCATTATCCAGAGCAGACATGGGGCCTCAAAGGCACTTCTGTGCACCCCAGGCATGAAGGACGGGGTGGGAATGCTTTGCTGCCGCCTCCAAAGCTCCCCAGTCCTTCCATGGTGCCCTTCCCAACCCGCAGGTCTCCCAGCCGGGAAGTCCGCTCGGACTTCAGCACCTGCACCCCGTTGTGGGGACATGGGGTGGCTGCACGGGCGTCCCCGCGGTCCCCAACGCCCCTTTCCGCCCAGCACCGGGTGCTGCACCTTCGGCAGAGCCCCCCTCTCTGTCCCGCCGGGGGGGGTTGGGGTCCCCGGCGGGGACATCGGGGCCGCACGGGAGCGGAGTGAAGCAAGGCAGCGGTGATTCAGCGGCACACGCAGCCGGCCCCGTGCCTNCTGCATCAGCCCCGGGAGTGGGACGGGGCAGAGTCGGCGTCAGCTCGGGCAGGGAGGAGGGAGGAGGAGGACCCGCATCAGCCCCGCGGAGGGGGATGGGAGGGACCCCGCAACAGCCCCACGGGGGACACGGAGGGACCCGCATCGGCCCTGCTGGAACGGGACAAGGGGGGGAACCGGCACCAGCCCCACCGGGGCTGTTCTGCCTCCTCCAGCTCCCCCTTCGTTAGGAATAAAATTCTTGTTTATTTTGCTTCGCTTTCCGACGCCGGCTTAGACCCGCTCTTAAGCTTTTCCTCGCACTAAACCCCTTAATCTCCTCTTCAATATGTTGCTCCCACCAGGGCTGGATTTATTGTGGTTTTTTCTCCCCTTTTCCCCCTCCCCACAGCGTGGGGAGCAGTTTGGGAGGCACCTGCGAGGACGGGCAAGGGAGCAGGCGCAATTTTTGGTGCCCCTTGTTCAGGGCAGGGGTGAGTCGCACCAGCACCTGCCTGGTTTTTACCCGTTATCCAAGACAATTCCTACTTTTCACGCCTCTGCTTTGCCAATCAGGCAGTGGGGAGGGGGAGGATGGAGGGAGGAAGGCTCTGTCGGGACGATCCGCCGGGGCCTGGTGATGGTGACGCAGCGGTGGCCGGACCCAGCTCTGCTCCTGGCAGAGCTGCTGGCACCTCACACCCTGGGATGGCATTTTCATCCTCCTTTAAAGCGTTTTTCCTTCGTCACCTGCCATCCCTGAGCCCTTCACCCCTCCAGGACTCGCTCAGGCCCCTCCATAGGTGTGTTTTGAGGCTGCACATCCTCAGGACCATTTTGGGGCGGAGGTACCAGGACGTGCATCTCCGAGCTCCTCAAATCCTGTTTCCTCCTCCGCCACGGGCACTGCGGCTCTGCCAGCGCCGCACTCTTGTGTAACGGGGGGCCAGGGCAGGCGAGGGCGAGGGGAGCCCCCACATCCCCTTCCCACCCCGCGACATCCTGGGATTTCACCTTTATTAGTGCGGAGGGAAGCATCAACGCCTGTCTAATTGCTAACACGCCTGGCTCTTACGTAGCACTTGCACAGCCAGCACCGGCTTAATTAGCAACTGGGTGAACTTTTCCTTTTTTAATATTTTTTTTCCTTTCCCTCCCCCCTCCTGCCCCCAGTTTCTGCGTGCTGACCCTCATTTAGGACCAAACCCCACTGACATCCCATCATCTCCCCTGGTCGTGTGTTTTTCCCGCAGTCCCGTGTCCTCGTCTCTCGAAGCCCAGATGCCTCATGGCGACGCCAAATTGATTCAATCTCCATTTTCTCCCCCAAAACCGCCCCTGCTCTGCCCCATTCCCCGGGGGGCCACAGCAGCTCCTCTCTCCTGTCCTTCCCTGCGCCGCGGCTGCGCCGGGGCCGGGCAAGAGGCTTTGCCTTGTATAATCCTATACGGTTTCCAGCCCTCCTGCTCACTTGTTTTGCAAGCAGCGTGGCGAGGAGCGTGCGGTGGCTCGGCAGCCTTTGCGACTTGTCCTAGTGACCTAGATCTGTCATTGGAAAAATCAGAGAGGGCGGAGGAGGAGCTTCCCTGCCCGTTTCGGCGGCGTGCACACGCTGGCGCGGCCGAGGGCGGCGGGCACCCTTTGGCCCTCCCGCGGCTCGGCTGCCCCAGCCCGGGTACCTCGGCACAGGGATGGCCCTGCCTGTCGCTTCCCGAAAATAACCCTGCAGGAGCGAGCTGCCCACCGGCTTTATGGGGTCCTGAGGGGTCCAGACAGGATTTGGGATCCCCCTGATAACCGCCGGGAGGGGCAGCAGCTGGAGGGTGAAGCGCAGCGATGGGGAGGTGGTGGTCCCTGTCCCCGAGCTGTCCTGCCTGTCCCTCCTGCCTGTCACGTTTAACTTTGAACTCGCAGCAGCTATTTAAAGAGCAGCTAATGTCTAAATCTCGCCCGGTTGATCGGATGCGGTGAGCAGAGCTGCTCTCCTGCCTTTATTTAGCCCAGGGGAGATAATTCCTCCTGGTTTAGCCACAGGGCTGGAGGGGTTGTCCCACCGCAGCCTGGTTTGTCCCCACCCAGGGCTGGCAGCAGGTCCCCCTCCCCGCTGCCTCACCTTTGCCATCCTTCTGAAGCAGCCAAAGTGCAAAGGGCTGCGTCCTGAGCCGTTGGGGCTGGCCTTGGCACCGTGCTGCGTGGCACGGGAGCCGGTGAACCAGAGCAGCCAGGGAAGGAGCTGGGCGGCTGCGGAGGAGCCACATCACCCACCCAACACCACAATTGTCCAGCTGGACATGCACACTGCACCACGGGACAGGGAAAACCAGCCTGGGATTGGGGTGAATGTGCAGCCCTTGGCTGTGTGGCCGCAAGGGAAGCTGGCCAGGCATTGCCCCTGGGGCAGACTGAGAGCAGCTGTGCCCTGGTGCGGCCCAAAGTTTCCAGGAAATCTTTGCTACTCAATTAGGAAACCAGTTCTCACCCCAAGGGTCCCAGCCCAACTCAGGCCCGCAGTTGTGTCATCTACATTTTCCTCATTGCCTGCCTGGCCCCAGTGCTGCCGGTGCTGCTGGTTTCCCTGTGCCTGGAGATGGGACTGGGAACATCCAGCGTGGTCCTGGTTCTTTTGGGATTCCCCAGGGTGCCTGGATGGGGATGGGATGTCCCAGCAGTGGTGGCTGAAATGCCAGGGGACCCCAGGGAACCTGTTTGAAAGCAGAATGTAATGGAGTGATAATTCCCTTTATTTCCTTATTTATTCCCAACCCACAGCCACCACCCCAAACACAACAGGGGGTGGAGGCTGTGGGGAATCACAGTCGCTCCCTAGGTTGGAGGTCACTGCAGGGGACAGAGGAATGGAGAGTTGGGCTGGTGTCCTTGGTCCCTGCATGTCCCTTTAGGTCCCTGCATGTCCCTTTAGGTCCCTGTGTGTCCCTTTAGGTCCCTGTGTGTCCCTGTGCAGCCCAGACTCATCCTCCTCCCCCTGCTCTGGGTGCTCTGGGGGATGATGCTGATCCCCCCTAGAAGAGGAAAGGACGGTTGCAGTGAAGCCTCGGAGCATCCCAGTGCCCTGGCTGGGGCTGGGGGGCCCAGGGGGGCTGGGGGGCTGCTGTTAATTAGCGGAGGTGCCCGTCCTGTGGCATCGATCGAGCGCGGCAGCGGGAAGGGGCACAGACCTACTTTCCCAGCAGGTTTGCTGGGTAATGAGCCAGGGCACCGGGGAAGCGCCTGCCCCGGCAGCCGGGGGGGATTTGGGGCAGGGATGGCTGCAGGGACACGGAGCCACCTCCCAAACACTCGGAGCTGGGCTGCTCACCCCCCACCTCTGGCAAGGGGCACCGGGGCCTCATGTGCCCCCCCAAGGAAGGGGGTGGCCGTATCCTGCCCCCAACCCTACGGGGGTGTGCAGGTTTGCCCCTGGGGACTCTGCACAGAGGATTTTGCAAGGACCTGCCAGTGCCCCCCAAAACAGCCCCCTCTCAGGAGGCAGCTCCTAAAATCCTCAAGCAGCAGCAGCAGCAGCAGGATCAGGCACATCCCAGGGCTCAACGGGCTGCTGAGGGTCTGGGGATGATTTACCCCTGGCAGTGAGCTCATAGCTGAGGGGAGGGATGAGGGAAGGAGGAGGATGGGGCCCCCATTCTCCCTGCAGCACAGAGGAGGGGGCTGGCCCCCCGTGGCCAATTCCTGCCGGCCCTGCCTTGTTTTGTTTTGGGCTGCAGGAGGGATGCCCGGCCTTGGGGCGGAGGCGGCACAGGGGAGGGTGTGCCGGCACGGGACGAAGGGCGATTCCCGCTCCCAGGAGAGCGGCTCTGGCTCTGCCGAAACCCCCAGAACCGCCACCCTGGTCTGGGGCGGGCAGTGCTGGGCTGGAGGGGACACACGGCTGGGTCTGGGGGGTGACAAGGGACCCAGGGACCGTGCAGGGACAGACCTGCGTCCCCCACAGAGAGCTGCAGCTCAGGATGGGGAAGGGGTGTCCTCATCCGGAGGGATCACCCCGAAACACCCCCCAAACCCCATCCCCGGCGGCGGGAGGTCGCGGGGCCGCCCTGAGCCGCGGGCTCGGCCCCGGGAGGGTTAACGGCCCTGGTTACACAAGCGCGTAGGGCCACGGGCAGAAAGTGTGTCAGTGGGACAGGATGGCTCCAGCCGCGGGGCCACGCGCAGCCGCTGGACCGGGGGACATCGCCCCGCCGGGGCCGAGCGCCGTGGCCGGACCGGGCCACGGGGCCACTTACATAAGGGACAGCCGGTGGCAGCGGGCCGGGAGTTGGGCAAGAAGTGTTTACAGTGGGAGGAGAGCAAATACCACCGCCGGGACATTTTAATTGCCGGCTGCAGATCATTATGATTATTTATTTTTTTTAACCCTTTTGTTTTGGTGGTGGTTTTTTTTTTTGTTTTGGTTTTGGTGAAGGGTTTGTTGGGTTTTTTTACCTGCTCGCGTTGGCCCCAGATTGGAGTTTCCCTTCCTGCCCCTACCCGGGCAGGGGAAGAGGTTCTCCCTCACCTAAACAACCCCCGGGTTCGCCCAGCGTGGCCGGTGCTCGCAGGGTTGTGGTGGGAGGAGGAGCCGAGTGCTCGGGTGGGGAAACTGAGGCACGGGGGAGGGGGGTGTAGGGTTTGCTGTGCTGTTTCCCCCGCTGGCAGTGAGATCTGAGGGACACGGGGGGCTGCTGTGGCCACCCCACCAGCACCCACATCCCTCCTGGTCCTGCTGGGTTTGCCCCAGGGGGTGTTCAGGGGGGGCAGGGGAGGTGGCCTGGCAGCCCCGCGGGGCCGGGGGAGACGTGGCGGCGGCACAAGGGGACGCCGAGGGAGCGGACCCGGTGATTCAGCCGGGACTTACGATCAGAGCAGCAATTAACCGCCGGCCTGGGCTGTAATTGCCATCGCCGGGGTTACGGCTGTACATCGACGTCAGTTATTTGGGGCGAACGTCTTCCGAGCGGGTCAGGTGCCGGTGGCGGGCACGGCCGGGTAATTAGCAGGATGGTAATTAGTGCCCCAAAAGGCTGCGGGCACAGGACAAGGCCGTCGAGGCTCCTCCTTCACCGGGAGCCGGGACAGCACCACCCCCGTGTACCCTCAGCTCCGGGGGGCTCTCAGTGCCTCCCCTCCCTCTGGGGGTGCCGGGGCAGGATTTGGCCATCGGCATCACACGGAGCCCCCGGCACCGCTGGGAGCTCAGACGGGTTTCGGGGTCCCGTGGAGCGGCTGCCGGGTGGGCACCGGTGGGTCCCGGGCGATGCTCAGCTCGGTGCCGGTCGTTGCGGGTACCGGAGTATCGGCCGCGGGTGTGAGGGCGCGGTGCCCGCGATGCATCACCCGCGCTGCCGGCGGCTGCAATTAGCGTTGCATAACGAGCCGACGCCGCTTCCTGCCGGGGGTGGCACCCCCTCCCCGTGCCCCCCGCGGTGGGCGATTGGGGCAGGGCGCCGGGGCGGGGACGGGTCCCCGCGGGTCTCAGGCTGCGCCCTTCCCCGGCAGCGTGGGTGAAGAGGGCAGCAGGGTCCAGGGCACTGAGGGATGTGTCGGAGGTGCGCGGTGATTCGGAGGCGGGCACACATCGCCCCGCGGGTGACTCTGGGGATGGGATCCCAGTGCAGCTGAGGGAGCTGGGAGGATGGCCTGGCCATCCCCGCCCGCTCCCTGCCCACCTTGGGCGGGGGGGGTCAGCTCTGCTGTCCCAGGCCCAGAACCACAGCAGAGCAGAGGCAGCAGCTTTGGGGACGGGCAAGGGCAGGATGTGACCCCCTTGAGTCTCAGCAGCCTTGGGGAGGAGTGGTAACCCCTCAAATCGCCTGGTGCCTTTGGGGCAGGAGCTGAGCAGCATCAGTGGGGGCAGGATGGATCCATCCCTCCACTGGCACTTGGAGCGAGTCCCTCCCCAGAGTGGCTGCGAGCAAACCTGCCCCGGGGGAACAGTGATGGCAGCGCTGGGAGGGAGAGCTAATGACATCCCCAGGGGACCATTGTCACCTCTGGGGGATCGATGGCACCTCTGGGGGATCGATGGCACCCCTGGGGACTGAGAGCATCCCCACGGGGTACTGATGACATCCCTGGGGGACTGAGGGCACCTCAGCTGCCTCTCTGCCTGCCGAGCCTCCACTTCCCCAGCACAGCCTCCCCCAAGGCAGAGAGGACACTGCGGGTCCCCGGGTGCGGGTGGCACTGGCTGAGCACTGGGACTGGCACCCGCAGAGGTGGCCCCACGTTACGAATCCCTCCGCCAGAGCCGATGGCTCCCGCGGGAGAAGAGAGGCAGAAGGGAATTACCCGAGCGGGGATTTGCACCGGCCCAGGAGATTGGAAATAGCCATAATCTGGCTGGGGGGGTTATTTTGGCGCGGCGGTGGCTGCCCAGCACCCTCGAGAGCGACGCCAGGCTGAGCCCGGCCGGGGGGTGCGGGGATGCAGCCGGGATTAGAGGGTGCAGAGATGCCGGGAGGCACGTACGAGTCCCGGGGGTGCCCTGTGTCCTCCCCCCTCGCGTGTGGGGAGGGCAGAGCCAGCCCAGATCTGGGGCAGCTGGAAAATGAGGAGGACGAAGCCTATTAGCAGCTCAGTGCCAGCGAAGCAGAAGCAGGAGGGAAGCGGATTTGCGGGGGGGAAGGGGGCCGGGACCTTGAGCTGGGGGTGGCTATATCGGTCCTGGGTTTCAAAGGAGCTGCCGGGGGGGAAGGGAGGGCCCAGCCCCTCTGTTTGGGCTGGATCTCTGGCAGGAGAGCATCTGGAGCAGCAGGGATGGGGATGGTCCCCGTGCCAAGGATTTCCTGGTCCTCAGTGCCCTCCTAGTGTGCACACACCAGTGGAAAAATAAGGGGGATGATTCCAAAACAGGGTCCTGGGCAGGCTGGTACACAAACATCCTGTGCCCCCCCCCAGCTCCAAGGGCTTTCCTACCCTGTCTTGTTCTGCTGGAGAGGATGAGGGAGCAGACGAGGGTAACCCACACCCTGTGTGAATCTTTTTAGGGGCCTATCTGAGGTCAAGCATCCTTGCAGGGTCTGCAGGAAGGGCTGCACTGCCCCTGGGTCCAGCTCTCGTGCCTCAGTTTCCCCAGGTGCCCACCCAGGCCGTGGCTATTGTGGAAGGGGCACGTCCCTCCTGTTCAGTGATGACCATCACTAACCCCCCTGTTCTCCCCTCCTGCACAGCCCAAATCGAAGTGATCCCGTGCAAGATCTGCGGAGACAAGTCCTCAGGGATCCACTACGGTGTAATCACCTGCGAG
The DNA here is from genome assembly GCA_013390025.1 of Pitta sordida. Lineage (NCBI taxonomy): Eukaryota > Metazoa > Chordata > Aves > Passeriformes > Pittidae > Pitta > Pitta sordida. The sequence continues at coordinate 15,699 of WEKX01012325.1, read as the reverse complement.
GGCTGCAAGGTGAGCCCAGGGGCGCCGGGGGCTGGCTGCTGGCAGGTGGGCGGCTGCGGGGCCTGGCATCCAGCTGGGCACTTTCCCAACTCCTCCCGTCGCGTCCCGCGCAGGGTTTTTTCCGGAGGAGCCAGCAGAACAACGCCAGCTACTCCTGCTCCCGGCAGAGGAACTGCCTGATCGACCGCACCAACCGCAACCGCTGCCAGCACTGCCGCCTGCAGAAATGCCTGGCACTGGGCATGTCCCGCGACGGTGAGTCGTGCCCGGGGGTGCCCAGGGTCCCGCTGCTCCTCCTCAGAGTGAGCCGGGATATCAGGATGGAGCTGCTGCCCCCGTAGGGCCAGCCCGGTGCAAGGGGGGGTTTGTGAGGCAAACCTTTTGCAAACCTTGTGCAAACCTTGTGCAAACCTTGTGCAAACCTTGTGCAAACCTCCTTTTGCGTTTTCTGCGGGAAATTGATTAAATCGGTTCCGTTCCTTTCGAGCCAGGGTTGGGCTGGGGCAGGGGGCTGCATCCACAGGGGTCCCTGCCCCGCTCAGGGCTCCTGGACCCCCAAACCACGCGCTCCCCTGGGAGCCTGGACCCTTCCCGGGCGGGTGGGTGGCACAGCTTTGCTCTGTGGGGTGCAGCTGCCCTGACACTGCCACCGTCTCCTCCCGGGGGCAGCGGTGAAGTTCGGCCGCATGTCCAAGAAGCAGCGGGACAGTCTCTACGCCGAGGTGCAGAAGCACCAGCAGAGCCAGGAGCAGAGCGGCGGCACCAAGGATGAGCCCGAGCCCCTCAGCCGCGTCTACACCACCAGCGTGAGCAGCGGGCTCTCGGACCTGGACGACATCTCCACGCTGTCCGACGGGCTCCTCTTCGACTTCCCCCTCACCCCCGACGGCAGCAGCACCTACTACAACCTGGAGCTGCTGGCCTCGGCGCAGCCCTCGCCCGACCAGTCCAGCCTGGACGTGGCCGATGCCACGCTCATCAAGCAGGAGTCCATCTACGAGCTGATGCTGGAGCCGTCCCTGTTCGCTCACGGGGCGCTGGAGGGGGCTCAGCTGCCCCCCGACATCTCCGTCCTGGAGATCGGTGAGCGCCGGCACAGTCCTGGGGTGATGCCGGGCACACGTGGGGGCTGTGCGGTCCTGGGGATGGTGCTCAGTGTTCGTGGCCCTGGGGATGGTGCTCAGTGTTCGTGGCCCTGGGGATGGTGCTCAGTGTTCGTGGCCCTGGGGATGGTGCTCAGTGTTCGTGGCCCTGGGGATGGTGCTCAGTGTTCGTGGCCCTGGGGATGGTGCTCAGTGTTCGTGGCCCTGGGGATGGTGCTCAGTGTTCGTGGCCCTGGGGATGGTGCTCAGCGCTGCCCCAGCACCCTGCAGGGCTCTGGGTGCCCGTGCTGGGCGTGTTCTGGGCAAGCTGGTGCAGTGGGAGGTGTCGCTGCCCCTGGCAGGGAGGTGGAATGGGCTTTAATATGGATGAGTGGGGGAGTTTTTCCAAACCATTCTGGGATTCTGTGTCTCTGTGATAGTGGGGGACCAGCCCTGTCTCAGCTTTCAGGGCAGCCCCAAACCCATCCCCTCCTCCAGGCTGAGCACTGATGGGGCTCAGCACACCTGAGGTCGTGTGAAATGTCCCCTGTTCTGTCTTGGGGACAGTCCCCAACGCTCCATCTGTGCTCATAACCCTGTGACAACATGTGTGAGCCCCTGTGCCACCCCCAGCACACTGAGGGCAGGATGGGACCAGGGTGTGGGGACTGGGGGCCAGTGGGGTCCCCAGATCTCACCACCACTGTCCCCACCTTGCAGACCGGGTGGCCCAGAACGTGGTGAAGTCCCACCTGGAGACGTGCCAGTACACGACAGAGGAGCTCAAGCGCCTGGCCTGGAGCCTCTACTCCCCCGAGGAGGTCCGTGCCCTGCAGAGCAAGGTGAGTGCCACTGCTGTGCCCCCCCAGTGCCCCCTGGCACTGTGCTGAGGGGGGATGAAGGTGAGGAGGGTGAGGAGGGTCTTTCAGTGCTCTGGGAGCTGCATAAGCGCAGCGCTGGGGGGACGGTGTGGTGGCAGGTCACATCCCAAGGTGTCCCAATGCCGCCACCCCCCATGGATGGCATGGCACTGGGGTCCCAATGCCACCACCCCCCATGGATGGCATGGCACTGGGGTCCCTTCGCTGCCCCGCCAGTGCGGTGGGGAGGGGGGATGAGCAGGACTGGGGTGTCAGCACCCCCTGAGCGATGTCCCCGTGTCACAGAGCTGCGAGGCCATGTGGCAGCAGTGCTCGCTGCAGATCTCCAACGCCATCCAGTACGTGGTGGAGTTTGCCAAGCGCATCGATGGCTTCATGGAGCTCTGCCAGAACGACCAGATCATCCTCCTGAAAGCCGGTAAGAGGGGGGGGAACCCGCCGCCCCCCTGGCGTCCCTGCCACCCCCCTGGCATCCCCGCTGTCCCCCTCGTGTCCCCAACATCTCTCCTGAGCAGCAGCCCCGGTGCCAGAGCCATATCCCACCTTTTCTTTGTGGAGTCTCCCCTCCCTGGCCGCCCCAGTTCTCCCAGTGCTGGGGGAGCAGGTGCTGGGCTGGAAGGAGCTGAAGGTCAAGTTCAAGGGTGATGGTGTTTGGGGGGGGGAACGTGGGAGTGGCTTTTCACCACGGTCCCCCCCATCCAAATGTCACCCAGAAACTGGGATGGGACTGAGCACAACAGGCTTTTCCCTGGGAAAGGGGCGCTGGACCCCAGGGGTAGCAGGGAGAGAGAGGAGGGAAGGATTGGCCTCTGCTCCCAGCAAGAGGTGGGGAGAGGAGCAGGACAGCAGCACACACCCACATCCCCCCCCGTCCATCTGGTGATCCATGCCCAGGCCAGGGAATGGAATGTGCAAAAGCCTTAAACTGATGGAAGAGCCTCCCAGTTTGTGAAGTATTGGGGCTGGGGAGCTGACAGCCTCACCCAGCACAAGGGACATGTCCCAGTGTCCCAGCAGGGCGCTGTACCCCGAAGCCAGAGCTGGCCGTGCCCAACACGCTGGAGTTTAACTCGTTCTTTCATTTCTTCCTTCCATTTTCTTTTTATTTATTTTATTTTCACCCTTTCCTCTCTCGGTGCTCCACCACAACCTCGGTCACTCTGTGTCCGGCTGTCAATGCCTGGATAATATTTCCCTTTGGTGAAATATTGTGGTCACAATTGGAAACTTAAAACAACCCAACCAATCCCAAAACCCAAACTGGATTTGTTGGAATAACCATTCTGCTCCTTGGGAATGAACAATCTGGACTTCAAACTTGCCCTGGGGGCTTTCCTCTTTCTCCCGTTTGGTCCTGGGNCCTCTCCTCTCCTCTCCTCTTCTCTCCTTCACCCATCTCATCCCCCCAAAGCTTCCCAAGCTCCAGGGCCTGCAGGGTTCTGCCTCTGGGTGGGGCGTGGAGGTGCTGCCTGGCAGGGCAGAGCAGTGACATCCCCCCCTGTCCCCGCTGTCCCCCCCAGGCTGTGACGATCTCATCGGGGCCGTCTTCGAGCTGGGCAGGACCCTGTGCCGCCTGCAGCTGACGGACGAGGAGCTCGCCCTCTTCACCGCCGCCGTCCTGCTCTCCCCAGGTACGGGGGGGCTCTGGGGGTGTCCTGTGGAAAATCTGGGGAGAGCTGAGCCCTTAAAGAATCCTGGAATATCCTGAGCTGGAAGTGACTCACAGGGATCATCCAGTCCAACCCCTGGCCCTGCCCAGACACCCCAACAATCCCCAAATTGTCCAAACCCTCCTGGAGCTCTGGCAGCCTTGGGGCCGGGACCAAACCCTGGGGAGCCTGTTCAGTGCCCGACCACCCTCTGGGGGAACAACCTTTCCCTGAGATCCATCCCAAATCCTCCTCTAACACAACTTCCTCAGCGCTGCTTCCTTGGTGGGTGATTTCACTTATTCCCGGGAACAGAAGCTGAGGGACAAAAAGCACAAACCCCATCTGCCAAAACTCCTCCATGGGAGAAGGAGTTGTGTCACCCACAACAGGCTGAAGGGTGCTGGGGGGGGGGGGGGGCTGGGCCGCGGCGCAACACCCCA
>WEKX01012324.1:41733-79379 GCA_013390025.1 Pitta sordida | reverse complement strand
AGTGTAAATCCATCCAACTGAACGCTCATATGTGCATAAAGAAATGAGAAGTTCACAGGCTCACAGGTTATTCCGAGTTGGAAGGGATCCACAAGGATCATCTAGTCCAACTCCCAAGTGAACGCCTACCCAGGGATCGAACCCACAACCCTGGAGCCATGGGCACCACGTTCCACCCATCCAAGCCTCCCATCAGTTAAGGACCTCTGCTTATGCCTGATATGCCGGTCTGAAGCAAAATGCAATAAAAGGTAAAACACTATAGAAAACCATTAGTATGAGATCTACTGTTGTATTGTATTTCTGTGCTTTGTTAAATTTGACTTCATGAAAATCTCTCTCATTACCATTGTTCACTTTCACATTACACTGAAAAAGCAGGTAGATTGAGAAATGTGAATGTAATTCCAATGTTTGCTTGTGTACATTGGCAAGCTGGGGAAAGCAGAGTGCGTATTTTCTTCTTTGAGTCTTTCCATCAGGAATCTTGGAAAGAAGATGTTTATCTCTTCCAATGTGGCTAGAGGAAAGTGAATAGCAGGCATTTGCACAGTTGTGGAAAGAACACAACCAAACGTCTCTTCTCAAAGGTCATTGTCGTATATGTAAACCAGTCAGCTTGAAACAAAATACTATCAATCCTTCATTCCTGTAACACCCAGAGAGATGGAAACTAGAGGCTTTTTATGAGGTACCTGGTTAAAAGCAGTTACAACAAAATGTTTCTTTGCATTTGCATGAACAAATAATACACCACACCTTCTCAGTCTCTTAAACACTTTCTTGCACTCTCTTCTCCAACTGTAATCCCAGATCAGCTTCCTGATGAGAATTCAAATAACACTGTTCGAAGTCTTGTGGAAAACACACCATACAGCTACATATATAGATATAAAGACTAAATCTTTATACAGCACGGAGAATGAGTAAACTCAGTAGAATTTGAGGTTTTGTGAACATCACTAGCTATTTTTTTAAATTCTTGAGGTTTTGCAAAACTGAAAACCAAATGTCTTAGAAAGACAAAAAAACCCTCTCCCTCCTAGCTTGGCTCAGTCCCCTGGACTCAGTGAGAAAGGGGAGGGCTCCTTGGCTCGTACTACCCTGCAAGGCCAAGGCCAGCCAAATTGGAAGGAGCTTCCATGGCAAAAGGAAAGGGAGCGATGCTTGTGTTGGCGTTTTCTGCTCTAGTGACAGATTGAAACTTGTGAAGGTTTCTGAATTCTGAAACATCAACACCTTTTTCTACTGGAATTTCAGTTTGTGATGAGCAAAGTTGAGGACTTCCTATGTCTGGTTGTTGGGGGTTTTTTTAATGTTAACATATGTGTCTACCTATACTTTCGATAGGGCTCCATTTCTTGGATTCTGCAGGCAAATGAGCCAAATCCATTCCTTTTCAAATCAGCTGCAGGATCCCTCCATAGATATTCTAAAACCTCAATTCAGCACTCAGCGAGTGGGATCCTGGGCTTCTCATCTGACTTCTGAAATGTTTCCACATGTCAGGGCACGTTCTGTGGACCCACCACAGGGATCCATTCTCCTGCTTCATGTGGAGGACAGTGCTGGCAGCTGCGCTGGCTGTTCTTCAGCATGGTGACCATTTAATTCAAGAGTTGTGGCTGAAGTCCTTGCTTTTGGAGTTACTTTGCAGTCCTCCCAGTGTAAGTGGAATCAGCCTAACAGTGAGGTTTCTTGTGTGTGCTTTCATTAGTTCGAAGCAAGGCTCTCTACACGAGGAGCACGCCTCAGCAAACCCACGGCGCCTTCCTTGGAATAAAAGGGATAACGCTTCTTGTGGAGACGGTGGAGAGGTGCTGGGCTCACTTAAGGAGCTACTGACTTCCACCGGGCACTTTGCCAAAAGATCGGGGTAGGTAACAAAAGGTAAATCTCGCCTCTGCACAATCTAAAAATAAAAATAAAAATTATGAAAATGATAGGGCATCAATCCCTCGGAAAAGCCAGGTTTTGCCGCGGTGGCGGCAAGATCACCGAGCTCTCACCAGGCTCCGCTAAGCCCCTGGGGGAGCCAAGCCAGGCCAGGCCGGTGGGACCGAAGACACGCTCCGGGAAGGGGCTCGGGACGCTGCAACGGCGGGTCCCGGCTACGCTCCTTCCCCGCCGCTGGGCCCTTGCACCGCCTCCCGGGGGCTCCGCCGGAGCTGGGGCAGCCCCGACCCTGTCCCCCCGGCACCGACGGTGCGTTAGACCGCCACTCCCGCCCNTGGGTCCCGTGGGGAACCCGCTGCGTTCCACGCGGGAGGGAGGCGAGCTGGCCGCTGCCGGGAGTTGGCTGTGACGGTGGTACCCTGAGGGTGACAGGTAGTAAGAGCTCCCTGTAGGACAAAGAAAATGCAGACAGCCAGAGGTGGCGGCATCCGTGAGTCCTTATAAAAATGTGTGGAGTTGGCAGTGCTGGAGCGACTTGGCTGTACTCGGAGAACTGGATGTCTACACATTCCAGGGAATGCTTCTGCTCCATTCATTGCGAGTGCAGACACATATGGAGATGCAATTATGTGGTTTATAACTGCGTGGTACTAGACGGCAAAAACGGTATCACGTTAAAAGTCACTTTACCCAGCTATGGCTGCGTATGGAGACTTGTATGAAAGGGTAAATTTTATATATATATACACACACACACACACACACACACACAGGAAAGAGGGGCAAGTTTTTGTGCCAGGACTGAAAAAGGTACTGAATAGTACCCCTATTACTCAGAAACAACATTATCCGAAATCCCATTATCCTATATACATTTTTAGCTGAATATTTTGTTACAAAGTAAAGATGTAGCTAGCAATATACCGTATCTCCTGCAGTGTCACGTGGTATCTATGCCAGCTATTGACGGTTCATTGAGAAAATAACGATATGTTTTCTATGTATCTTTCCTTATTTATTATTAAGGTAATCTACATAAAATGCAGCTTTATCATCCATAATTCCTTTCCACTTAATGCCATGTTTTATTTCTGGCACCAAGAATAGCCCCAAAATAAATACTGGAGGAATTAGAAAAGATACAAATTCTGATTTTACACGTATAGTTGCTGTTTATGGCATTTCCTGAAGTAAAATGAAATATTTATAGTTGATAAATATTTTTTTGCTAATACTTACTACTTTTGGTTTATTCATAGGAGTAATGCTGCAGAGGAGAGGGCTGTTGTGGCTTCTTGTCTTGATAACCCTATGGATTTCTTCAAATGCTCAGGGTAAGTTCTGACACATTAACTAGATATAGAGTAACTCTGAAAGCTAAAAGTAGGTGCAAAATGTTTGCTTACCTGAGCTACTGTGGGCAAAGTAATCAGAAAGGAATTTTTTAGAAGTTCCTGGATTATTTTTGGTAGATGTATCTTACCAATGCTAAATGAAGATTTCTCAATAAATGTCCCACAATTGCTTTCTTTAGAAATGATATCATCAACATGTATATAGTCTCAGAAATAATTCCTGTTATACGTTCTTGTGCAGTGGAAATGCATGGTGAAAATAACATAAAGAGAACCATTGAGTGAGGTGAACATTTTAAAAGGACAGAGGCAGAGAAATAGGCATCTACAGACCAAATATAAGTAGAATGCAATTTGGCACAGTGCCAGACTCTCATTTAAATCTGACATCTTCATTGGCATCTTTAGAAAGCAAATCCCTTGCTTCCTGTTCATGTAGCCATGTGGATTCTCATAATTTAATTTTTATTCGTGGATAGTTAATATATAGCAATTCAACTTCCTTACCCATTCATATATATAAAAAATACGTAAGTAATCCACTTTAGTACAGTGGTAAGTGTCCCCGGGTTCGATTCCCGCCAGGGAGACAATGTTAAGAGTTGGACTCGATGATCTTTATGGGTCCCTTCCAACTCAGAATATTCTGTGACTCATGAATTGCTGCATGCATCCATGTGCAGGCATATACTTGGCATACATCACATATATATATACAAGTATATACTGTATTGTGCTATAAAATATAAACCCACGTTTTTGATTATATAATCAGAAGTATTTATATCTATCTGTACACACAGAATTGGCATGTAGATGAAAATAACAGAAAACATTATTCACTTGCATGCTAGTAGAAACAATCTGTTTTTAAGTAGGAACGTACTGTTTTTGCTCCGTTAGTCCTTTCATCTCTCATACAATTGCTTACTATAGGTACTAATAGGTACTAAGTATAATGTGCAGAGTTGTTTCTTGTAAGACTTCTTGTAGACACTTTTCACACACTGTTAACTTTTTCAGATGGTGACAAGGAAGAGGAGACTACCTTTGATTTACTTCAAGTCAGTAACATAAACCGAAAGACAATTGGAGCAAAATTATTCCGGGGTACAGACCCCGCTATCCCAGCATATCGTTTCATTCGGTTTGACCATATACCTCCATGTAAACCAGAGAAGTTAAAAAAGATTGTCAAACTAATACGACAGAATGAGGGCTTTATCCTTTCAGCCACCCTGAAACAGGACAGGCAATCTAGAGGCACTATCCTTGCTTTAGAGGGTCCCGGCATCAGTGAGAGGCAGTTTGAGATCATTTCCAATGGTCGGGCCAACACCCTGGACCTTATCTATTGGGTGGATGGCTTCCAGAACGTGATCTCCTTGGAAGACGTGGACCTTGCTGACTCCCAGTGGAAGAACCTCACCATTCAAATAACAGGGGAGAACTACAACCTCTATGTTGGCTGTGACCTTATTGACAGCTTCATCCTGGAGGAGCCTTTCTATGAGCAGCTGAAAGTAGAGAACAGCAGACTCTATGTGGTGAAAGGATCCATTCGAGAGAATCATTTCAGGGTAGGTCACCTGCAGAAACTTGGACCTCTGGTGCGGTAAGAAGGTAACTGCAAGTAGTTTGAGAAGATGCAATAGGTGCAGTATTGTTCTCCTAATGCCTCTTGGATTTGATGGGGTCACAGATGTTCCCAAACAGACTTTCTTTAGAGGGTGTTTTAATTAGTTTCTGGGTCTGTGTTGTGTGAATTTGGGGTTCCTGAAAGAAAAGAAGTGGTAAAGCAAAGTCCAAGTTCAGGAAAAGTGTACCAAACAAATCTTTGGGCTTTCTTATGCAACCATCCATTTTCCTTTCCAGATGTAAAATTCCTAGACGTATTGGATTTTTGTGGTGATTTGTAGAATTCTTTGGAAATTTCTGGAAGAACTGTTTTTCCACTGGAATATATCTGTTCAAATCATAAGAACATATCAGTATTTTTATTTTTTATTTGAAAGAAGGAAAAAAGAAGCATGTGGTGTTGATCCAGTCCCTAACAACATCCGGCTTTACCATTTTGAACATTTCATTCAACCCAAATTAAAAAAAAAAAAAAGAAAAATAAATAGAATAAAATGTTTCGATCAGTGATGTAAATGAGATTTTTTCTTTTTGTGGAAAGCATTTAAAATGAAGCAATTATAAACTTTCTGATTTTCCTCTCAAATGAAAGTTATCTTCTGCCTCAAATAGTTGTATGATCTGACCCAAGTGGTTTAAAGATGACATCTTTTTACTCACAGCCAAAATCAGACTTGAACTTGTGACTTCAAAAATTTCAAAAAGCACTTTCTTTCCCATCGTATTGTGCCATCTAGTCTTCAGCTAGAGTATGACATGCTCTAGTGGTTCTGTGGGGTGACCAGTTTTGGCAAGTTCTTGCCCATTCTTGCCTCCCTGACTAAGTTTTTCATCCCTTATGTTCACAGAATTGGTTCTGAAGCTGTACTATTAAGTGGGTCACTGAGACAATCTGGTTTTTAATTAGCTCTTTTCTTCTTCGAGTTTTTTTTTGTTTTGTGGGTTTTTTTAAATGTGAAATAGATACCAGTCTGGTTTTCTAGTACTGTTTCAGGGTAGTGTTAGCACAATTGAGGAAGCAGTGAACTATGGTGCATGGGAAAAACTGGCTAAGGATGGAAGTGCAGTGGTGAAGGAAAGTTGTCTCTGACCTCATGATGAATGTCTTGTAGAGCTACAATCTAAAATTCGCTATGAAAATGGAGATTTGAGCTTATAGCTGATTAATAACTTTTATTATGACATATACTTAGTTTTGTTTTTTATAATACTGAAATTGTATATGAGAAAATTATAAAAATATCTCTTTAACTTGTGTGTCAGGTCTAATGTCTTATAGATTGTTTTTCCTATATTAAGGCTGAATCCTGTTAGTAGCATGGGATTGAGAGATCAGTTATCATTTACTCACAAATTGAATGTACTGTTTTTGTTTTTGTTTTTAATTATTAATATAGGGTCTTTTGCAAAATATTCAGTTAATCTTTGACACTTCAATAGAGGAAGTTCTGCGTAAAAAAGGATGCCAGAGAAGCCAGTCAAGTAAGGCTTTTTTTAAATCTTGTTTGTACTGTTAAGTTGGCTCTGAAAATTAGAAATGTCACGGGTGATATATTATCCTCAAACAGATCTGTGTGAAGTGAAAAAGAGAATGAGTTGCTTTCTGGTGGTAATAGGAACATATTTTTAGCTATCTGAGATAATATTTCTATACTCTATCCTGTTATTTTGGTTCATGTTGCTTAGGTTTATAACTCTGAGCCTCTGTTTTTGAGTTGAGAGAAGAACTGCCAAGCAAGAAATTAATAGAAACAGGAGGAAAAATGTGTATGCATTAAAAATCTACATTCTTCCATGAGTTTTTTGTGATTCTTTGAGCACAAGACAGGTAATGTTGCTCCTGAATTCTGCTGCTGTCAATGGACCCATGAACTAGTCTGCCAGTCTTAGAGACACTGAATTCCTTGGCAATAACTTTGTTGACTGAAATAGGCTTAGAGTTGGAATCCCAAAGTATTGTTAATCAAAACAACCTCAGGAAAATAAGAAATAAAAGGAAGAGATATGGAAGACGTATGTGACAGAATGACATATTTTCTTCTTAGTCCAATTCATGCTGATCTCACTAGGAGGGGAGCACTCTGTGTAAGAGTGTATTGAATTCCTCATGAAAGAATTATGATTATTTGTCAAGTACACACTAAGGTTTTGTACTTGAGCTCATGGGAGGTTCTGGCTATTTACTTCCCAGTATCTGTAACTGACAAGAACTCAGTTGAGAATCAGAGCTAACTGAATTTATCTGAGGAATGTGGTGGGTGCACAAGGCAGTCAGGACTTCAGGGTTTTTTTTGAAACTCCCGCCATCTGAAATGCCATAATTTCTGTCAGTGTGCTAAAGTGTGTGGCATAGAACAGATCAATTAAGCAGACTGAACTAAATGTTTTTCCTTGTTTAACCAAAACTCAGAAATTAATCCATAGCAGGTCTTGACTTCTTCAAAGAGGGAGAGTGGATTGAGATTTTGTAACAAAATGACTCTAAAAGTTATATAAATATGTGTGTGTATATATATATATAAAAATAAATATGATATCTATATATACATACATGTTTATATCTGAAGGGGTCTGTATGCCTAGAAAAATCAACTGAGCTCTCTAGTCTGTTTTTAAATGTTGATAAATAATCTTGATTATTTCGTACATTCCAGAGGTGTGCCCTGGTGCAGGATCTCATTCACAAGTTTGATGGTGTGTTAGAAATGAGTCAAGTGGACTAGAAAGGAAGTGTCCTTAGATGCCACACATGAGAAGACATGCCCTCATTTGGTGGCTGTCATCTTTCTTAGCCAGGCTGCTTTCTGTACTCAGAAATTACTCAGACCTGATGATTACTAGTTTCCAACTTTGTTAGTGGAAGAAAATGCTTAAGGAGGAGACCTGCTGTGGGAAAATTTAGATCTAATTTTAATCTGAATAAAAGCATGGTTTCATGAAGGATACAGTTAAGATTTCCTTTGACATTTACCAGTGGAAACAAAAATCCCAAGAGTCAAGGTAGAACTTTGAGGGTACATTCAGCAATCTGAGGCAGAACAGTCTCAGTCAAATGGATGGGATTCCTAGGTGTACATGGATTGAGGAAAACCAGTATCTATAAATCTTTTATATTATTACTGTTTGATTACCACAAAGGGAAATAGTGTGACCAAATGTTCTAGAATATCACCAAGTAGAAAAGGGGTGTTACTATACTTCTGCTGTGAAGAGGAAGCCAATGGGAGCCTAAAGAAGTAATTTGAGTTCTGCATACTGATACATACCTTGCGAAGAATTCTTATGCCATCCAGCTCTTGCAGCTATAACCAACAGAAAATATTTTCTTAATGTGTTTTTTATCACATCTGTCAACTACCAAGTTTTCAGATTCTATATATTATATGGATTAGTATTTTATTCTTCTTGGGAAGAATTTAGCAAATAGTTCAGTTCACAGTATTTTTACTTCTTCCTTGCATCACCAGGAGAACACTACAAGATAGAAATTTTTTGTGCAGCAGCAAAAGAGAGCTAATAGCACACTGGTTTGAGGCCATCAAAATTACTTGAGAGGATTGTTATATGCATGTCTGATTTTCTGGCATTTCCTATCTAGCTTAATTACATAATCAAGAATGGGTAAGATTAGAAGGCACCACAGTGGGTCTTCTGGTTCAACCTCCTCACTTCGTAAGGGTCATCCTAGAGTACATGGGCTCCTTTCCAACTCGAAATATTCTGTGATATCCAGTAAGAGAGACTCCACAAGCTCTCTGGGCAATCTGTTCTAGTGCTCGGTCACATGCACAGCAAAGTTCTTCCTCATATCCAGATGGAACTTCCTGTGCATCAGTTTCTGCCCATTGCCTCTTGTCCTATTGCTTGGCACCACCTAGAAGAGCATGACTCCATTCTCCTGACACTCTCCCTTTCAGGTACTTAGACATTGATGTGATCCTTCTCAGCCATCTCTTCACAAGACAACAGGCCCAACTCTTTCAGCCTATCCTTGTAAGAGAGATGCTCCAGTCCCTTAATTATCTTTGTAGCCCTCTGCTGCAACTGCTCCAGGAACTCCATGTCTCTCTTGTACCGAGGAGCCCAGAAGTAGACACAGGACTCCAGATGAAGTCTTACCAGGGCTGAGTAGAGGGTCCTTGTGAAGGGCTGCACAGCTCTCTGGGGTATCTGCCACTCCTCCCAGCTTTGTGTCATCATCAGACTTGCTGAGGAGGCATCTGCCTCTTCATCTAAGTCATTGATGGATCAGTTAAACAATACTGGGCCCAGTACTGAACCTTGAGGGACGCTGCTATTGATGATTACTGCAGTTGAAAAGCCGTGAGCGATATGTTACTAACCACAAGGTACATATTTTCCCATTTTGATGCACTCATTGAGCCAAAGTACAGACGCTAGGATGCCATATTGAATGTCCCATAATAGCAAGGCAGATGTTACCAATGAAGTGCCCTCAGCTTTGGGGACAAAAAAGGGGATAGGACTGTGTTTTTTCCAGTGTATCTTTAATCCTAATAAGAGAATATGGTGAAATGGTGGCTTGGGATTGCTGTTGGGTTGAGGATAGGAAACTATGTCTGTAGCGTGGTGGCTGCAAATCCTTTAGGCAAGACTTACATACAGCGCTGGATAGGATACATGACAAAAACATTCCTAAATAGGCACATAAATGAAATCCCTTCTTGAGCTATATCAACAGAATGACATTTGCATATGTGAAAGGATGCACATTCTGCTCTTCTGGTTTCTCATTTTAAAGATAATCATGTGGTCCTTAGGAAATTAGCAGGAAGCCAGCAGCAGAGAGCTGATTTCCCAGTGATCCCCAGGCATCTTATTTCAGTCATTGCCAAGTACCAGTAGGAAGTGTGGATTTAGTTCTTCTAACATAGTTTTGGTTTATGTTTCCTGCTGAGATTGCAGCTTTATTAATGTCCTCAGAATGTTCCGGTCAAGGCACACACCATGTTGGCTTGAAAAATATGAAACCAATGACCTGAGAAGTGCTAGGGGAGGATCTGAAAAATCTAGCGTTTCAATGTGGTAGGAAAATTGCATTCTTTCCAGGGAATCAAAAAAGCAGCTGAAGTGAACTGTTATGACACAGAGTTCTGGTCTGCTATGTGGTTTTCTCCCATCCTGTAAATGAAGCTAGACAATTGCTTCAACTTTGGAAAACTGCGAATAATTTTTTTGTAGACCTTGGCTAGTGGTAGATGCCTCATAGCTAATTTAAAAGCACATCAAGGAAATAATTTTAAGTATAGTTGAGAAGTAATCATTTAATGTCACATTGTGGTTTGGTCCTTTGTTCTTTTATTTCTAGTCTTCTAAATGAATGATGAATACTTTGCTCCTGTTTTCATTTCCTTTTTTATTTATTTTACACTTTGCATTGCATGGTAAAGCATCAAATCAAGCCATTAAAATTTTTGAAGCATTGCTACCTTCTGTGACTTGTCAACACTGAATGGTGTTGGGGTGTTTTGAAGCACATATTTTCTGGCATACATTCCTGTGCTGATTTTTTAATTTGTAAATTACTATATCCTTTTCTGGTCTTTTCTCTTTGGTAACCTTGAGCCATTCCAACATCGCTAAATCTTGTAAATAAGTCTTTACTGAGAGATGGAGCAGTATGGATTTGTGTACAGCTGATACCAAATTTGAGTGTAGCTGGTGTAGATTTAAATGCTTGACAGAAGGCAGACTTTTAGTTATGTATGTGGGTTTTTATTAATTAAAAATTATGCTTTCTGTGATAGTTTTCGAAATTTGCTGTAGACAGGAATGTCTTTTAAAATGATATTAAAACATGTCTGATTCTCCCTGTATAATGCATGCGAAGTTCAGTTTTAATTACAGTCTGCCTGTTCAAGGAATGTTTGGAGTGACAAATGAAATATTCTATCTGATCTTAGCTTGACCTCCATTTCACTTCAGAATTAGACTGTTATTATAACAGCTCCTCTGAGCTTAACACCAGGCAGTGCAATATAGAGCAGCCCAAAGTCTGGTACAAATTGCATAATGGCCTCTGTCATCGTGGCATTTATAGACAGGACAAGGACAATGGCTTTCTGCAAGAAAACTCTTTCTCCTGCCTTTTTCTCTGCATCATGCAAGTGTGATAGGTCATGAAAAACTCTGAAACCTTTCATGTCTTTTGAGTAGATAAAATGTGTTTGCTTTTTTGATACTGAGTTCCTTTGTTAGCCTTCTTCATGAACAAATGTGTTGCAGTGCCAACAGTTTTAAAATGAGGGCCATGTGAGACACAATTTGGCTCTTAATTTTGAAAAGGGAAGGCCTATAATTGGAACCAGCTGTCATCTAACCCCTCTCTTTTATTCATAGGTATAATAAGCACAAAGCTGTGCCAAAATAGATGTGTTTAAACCATGGGTGCCAGTTTATGATTTCAGCAGGAATCCATAATTTGTGGAAGAATTTGGTATATGTGTTTCTTCTCTTTCCTTCTCTTGCTATCAGCTGAAGTGAATACCATCAATGAGAGCACTGAAATCCTTCACTTGAGCCCTGCAGTCACAACTGAGTATGTGGGTGAGAAACCAGGAAAGGCTGAGTTCTGTGACCGCTCCTGTGAGGAGCTGGGATCAATGTTCACGGAGCTCACTGGCCTGCGCATTGTGGTGAACAACTTAGCTGATAACCTCCAAAAAGTGGTAGGTACCTGTAAGTCTGAAGAACTGAAAGTGGTCTGCTGTGCAGTGCTTTTTCTTTCTTTGTTTTACACCAGAGGCAGAATAGAGATTTCTGTATTACACAGAATCACAGAATCACAGAAAATTATGAGTTGGAAGGGACCCACAAGGATCATCTAGTCCAACTCACCGTCTAATACCCGTACAGCGACCAAGAGCACATCCCAGAGTATAATAACAACCTAGATGCCTCACAGTCTAGCAGGCCACTCTGAGCCGGAGGGGGCCCAGGGTCATCCAGCCCTCACCCCCCAGCTAGACCAGCTAGACCATGTCACTAAGCTCCTCGTCCAGTCTTCTCTTAAACACTTCCAGGGACGGCGACTCCACCACCTCCCTGGGCAGCCCATTCCAATATGCAATTACTCTCTCCGTGAAAAACCGCTTCCTAACATTGAGATTAAACCTCCCCTGGCGTAGCTTAAGGCTGTGCCCTCTCGTTCTGGTGTCGTCAGCCTGGAAGAAGAGGTCTACACCCATCTGGCTGCAACCTCCCCGCAGGTAGTTGTAAACAGCAATGAGGTCCCCTCTGAGCCTCCTCTTCTCCAGACTGAACATTACATATGTATACCTGTTGGTATATGTACATGATGTAGAGAAGTTCTGTTTTCGTTGTGACTAGTTATGTAGTTCTTGAGTATAACACTTTAATGAAAGCTTGGTTTTCACAGACTAGATTTACAAAAGCACACACACATGCACTCATACCCAGGGGAAATCAATCCTCTTAAAGGTTACTGCAGGTTTGGAAATTGAAAGCTAGCAATCCCAACCTTGTGTGTTAAAGCATTGCTACTGTGCTTATACCTTTTGTGAATACATCAGTAAGTGGCTACATAGGGTACTTAAACTTTAAGTAAATGTATGGGATTTTCATAGTTGAAGTATGATTCGTTATATTTTAATGAAGTCTTCCCCCTCTTATTCTGAATCAGTTGAGTATTTCTGAAGGAATTTTGTTCCCTCCCACATCTCAGGGCTAAAATCATCTCACCTAAAGATGAGATGCACTAAAGGAAAGCAAAACTGCAAAGAGCAGATTTCCTTTTGTATTGTGTGACTCTGTTTGTACCAGTTCTACCAGAATTGCTCGACAGTACTGCGATACTTGAGATCATCTTCTTTATGTACATAAATATGTAAAAGTGTACATTTTTAATGGAAGAATTAAATCCAGTGATGACTCAGTTTTGTTTACTTAAAACAGTTTGCTTACTTTGGTGAGTAACAATAAGTAACGTTTTCAGTAAGAAACTTGCAGTAAGAAACAATAAATAAACAACAGTTTAATTTATTCCATCTCCTAGTCTGAAGAAAACCAAATTATGTGGGAATTGATTGGACCTAACAAAACACTGAAGAACCAGTCAGTTTGCTGGCAGGATGGTCGTGTCTTTGCAGATAATGAAAGCTGGATTGTAGACAGCTGCACCAAGTGCACCTGCCAGGTATGGTTTCAGAATCATTCTTTTTTGTAGGAAAGGACAGCAAATTTAATTCAGCTTAGCTGTCCAGGTCAGGTCATATTTAATTAGAGCTTGGCCTGGCCTTACTGATATTTATAAAAAGTAGTCCCATGCCCACCTTCATTTGCCTCTATATGTGAGCATAAGTCAGTAAATTGATTTCTTTGCTTGTAGGATTCTAAAATTGTGTGCCATCAAATCACCTGCCCAGCAGTCTCCTGTGCTGATCCATCTTTTGTTGAAGGTGAATGCTGTCCAGTCTGCTCTCACGGTGAGTATTTAGCCAAAGAGAAAGATACTTTTTGGCAATATTTGAAGTCATTACAAGTGTTTTGGAAAAGACAGGTTAGGGTAAGTCACGCAGGTAAGAGCACAAATAAAACGTACATATAAACAAAGATCGTATGAAGTAAATTGGCTGCTTGAAGTTGCCTTCTGGAAGAGTGATTATATTGATTGCCTACAATTAAGCCGATAACCTGATTAGCTATTTTTAACACAAAATGTTAAAAGCGTGCTTCCCCCCAGTGTTTTTCAAGGCTTGACATTCAAATTTTTCTTGGTTTGCAATAGCACTGTGCGCTACTATTTCTTTTCCATAATGCCTGATTAAAACAGACTAGTGTAAGTTAGGATGTCTTCTTATCTTCATGTGAAGGATGTGTAAGTTTCAGATCAAAAGTTTTATGTAGTTTGATGCAATATTTATTAAGAGTGATAGTTATTTTTACTCTCTGTTACTGTGATTCTGTTATTCTGTTTTATTTCTCCTCTGTCATATATTCTCTCTTTGGTGTACTCCTTTACTTATAAATCTGGACAATCTGTTCAACATTTGTGACAGCATTGCAGACTATGAGCCAGACTTTAGAGTGACAGTAATTTTAAGAACTTCACTGATTAATTGACTTCAGTGTGGATTTAGTACATTTCACTTTGTGCCAGAAAGGTTTGTTACAGAATAAAATGGTTGCTTAGATGTTCTAAATAAAAATATTTTGAAATATACTCAGAAGGCTTTTTTCCCATTTAGAGCATAAGGCGTATTTTTACAATGTGCTCTTGGTCATCTTCACCATTACGTAGTGTTCAAAGATGGGGCCACATCTCATCATACTGACCTATATTCCAAAGTCAAAGGTATCTGGGTCTCAAGCTTTTGGCTCATTCCATTCTAGAGATAAGATGTTCTTCCTCTAAAGATCAGTGCCTTGTGCACACACAACTGCACACAATTCATGAAGATCCAGAATTCTTATCTGGACTAACCTCCCATTGTATTAAACCATAATTCCCTGACTTCAGTGGCAGTTTGGGAAACCAGAAGTAGAAAAGGTAAAATCTAAACGATGAAGTATATATTCTAAAGAAAACGAGAAGTGAAAATCTTCTGAATGGGATAATAGGGCAACTTGCAAAACTATGCACTTTTTCATACCTTTTGCTCTGCAGCTGATGACAGTGAGGAAGGCTGGTCACCGTGGTCAGACTGGACAAAGTGCTCGGTTACTTGTGGCTCTGGGACTCAGATGCGAGGAAGGTCATGTGATGTCACCAGGAGTGCATGTACAGGCCCACACATCCAGACAAGGATGTGCAGCTTTAAGAAATGTGATCATCGCAGTAAGTAATAAACTTTCTCCCTTTTTAAAAGCTTCTTTGGACATCTCTTAGGAAAACCAAACTTAGTCAGGACAGTATGTACTTGAAAACTCCTATGCATAGTTAAAATAGCTGTCATTAGATTCTTTGTCATCTTCCCCCTCTCAAGTACTCCTCCTTTTCTTGACAATTTAATAGGTGTGTTCATTCTAGGTTCAGCTCTGTAAAACAAAAAGATAGTGAGTAGTCCTTTCTTTAACATGAGTAACTGAAGTCTCTTGTTTAATTCAGTTTGAAGACAATGCTTAGTTCATAATCATGATATATAGGGCTGCATTTACATCTGCCATTCATTCATGATTATTGGCCCATTCCATTAGCTTACTTGTGTTTAGGAATGCAGTAATCATGGAAGACTTTTGCAAAAAATCAAACTGCTTTTATATTTAAGACACTTAGAAGGATCGTACTCCAGAGGTGTAGTTAATACTTTTGGAGGTACCTGCTATATCCAGGCTAATATAGTACCTGTGGCAGTATCTAGCAGGTGCTAGATGTCCAAATGTGTTTATTAAATTGAAATGAGTTTATTTTTTAAGTACAATATCTGACATTGATTTTTAGTCTTATGCTGGTCGCTGAAATTCCTGAGAATGCTTTACTTGAATGCCTGAGCTGGCATGCTGGGCTTTGCAAGTGACAGTGGTGAGAAAGAGATTGGACATACATCAGATGTTAACTTCACAAGTGAGTTTGTATTAGTGCTGCAGGTGTCTTGTTTCATTGAGTTTTACTCTTTTCTATGACAGTACGTCAAGATGGTGGCTGGAGTCACTGGTCTCCCTGGTCTTCCTGTTCAGTTACCTGTGGAGTAGGAAATATCACCCGCATCCGCCTCTGCAATTCTCCTATTCCCCAGATGGGTGGGAAAAACTGTGTCGGAAATGGGCGGGAAACAGAGAAGTGTGAGAAGGTTCCATGTCCAGGTATGGCTATGGTCTTGAATCAAAAGTGTCACGATACTACTCCAGCTGATTTTTTTTTTGTTTTTTATTCAGATCTAAATTACAGTGAATTTCTATGATGGAGAATATGATTCTAGCTTATGAGTGAAATAATGTAAAAGGGTGCTTTGAATATTTATGAAGACAGCAAGGTGGCCAGAGGTTTTGTAACCTTCCAGGTTATAATTTATCTTTAAATAGTGACAGTTTGAGAAATTTTCATGTTAACAATTTATCTCTGCATATCAAAAAATAAACGCTTTCTACCTAAAAGGAAACTCTCGCTGTACTTGTAAAGAATAGACTTACAGTCCCTCAATTGTCAGGTTTCTCTGAAAGTATGAATGCATATTTTATACATACTCAACACATTTAATTTTTATTGTAATTATTTCCTACTTTTGTCTCTTCCCATATCTATCTTCATTCCCTCTTCTGTTTGGCCTTTCCTTTCTACTTACAGGATGTGAAGCTGAAACTGATGTCAGTCTTCTAACCCAATAATACTTATATAGCTAAAACAGGTTCACAGCTTATTCCGAGTTGGAAGGGACCCACAAGGATCATCTAGTCCAACTCCCAAACCATTTCATCTATTTTTTGACCTATCTATGCATGTGAAGTTAGTGAGAGTTTATTTAGTTAAGGGCACATGATATTGTCTTTGTCTTTGGGGTTTTTTCAGTACCAAGCACAAACACAATTTGGTTCAAAGATGTTTGCATTTCAAGAAAATTCAGAATTGCTGACAACAGAATCAGTAGAATTTTACCAATAAAAAACGTGCAGAAGAACCATTGAAAGAAATCATTAATATTGAATCAAGCAGTACTATTGAAGATACAATGAAGATTGTATTACAAAATGAGAATAATAGTTGCAGCCTGACTGAGCATAAACCTTGCTGATGCCATAAAAAAAAGCCATAGAGCTCATGTTTGTCTTGGCAGAAGGTTGCATCCTGTGGTCACACCTTGCTTTCTGTACAAAGCTAAAGCTCCCTAGGGAGCTTTGAAGGCACTATACTTGTTCTGATCAACTTAAATAGAAATACATCAAGTCAGTGGGCATGGCATGCTGTCTTGAATTACTGGTCAAAATACACATATAAAGCAGTTGGGTGTTTGTTTCTGAAATACTGTATTGCTATCTCAGTGCAAAGGTTTGCCAGATCTTTCTATGTAAGTAGTGAGAAAAGGTCTCCAGTCAGGGATCTGAAGAAAGGGTTGATGTCATTGGCACCAGATGTTGTCCCCAGTACATTGCCTATGATGCTCTTCTCTTCTGCAATTCTTAGTGAATGGCCAGTGGGGTCCGTGGTCTCCGTGGTCTGCCTGCACTGTTACCTGTGGAGGAGGAATTCGTGAGCGGTCTCGCCTCTGTAACAGTCCAGAGCCACAGTATGGAGGAAAACCATGTGTGGGAGATACCAAGCAACATGATATGTGCAATAAAAAGGATTGCCCAATTGGTTGGTATTTAGTCATTCTTTATGCAGTCTGAGTAACTATTAATGCTGTTATTTCTTTGATGGGTAGTAATGAATTGATATTACAGAAATCTGCCAATTATACATTTGTTTCAGTAAAGAACACTTAACTATTTTGGGTACTGTTCAGTGGGATTTCATATATATTCTTGATGCTGACTTTTCCTGAACAAATATCCCTTTCTGAAATAGAGATCCAATATGCTCTAGTGTATTCAGCTGAATGTAGCAATTCATAGTCTTCATATTAAATCAGTAGTATATTAAATGCACTCAATTACCCTAATTCTAAGGGTTTTTATAAGAGTCTGTTGCATCAGGTGTGATTTGAGCTAATGTACAGAGAATATCTGTTTCTTAAATGAAATTTTACATACCTTTTGTTCTCCTTAATTTACACTTTCATGTGTCTTTGCCAGATGGGTGTTTGTCAAATCCTTGCTTTCCTGGAGCAGAATGCAACAGTTACCCAGATGGGTCTTGGTCATGTGGGGCATGCCCAGCAGGATACCTTGGCAATGGTACCATCTGTGAGGATCTTGATGAGGTATTGAGTTTGTTTCCCTTGACATTGGGAAATCACCTTGAAATTTTCATTATTTAGAAATTACACACATCTAATTGGTTTCCTCTTTTTTTCCTTACCTGCAGTGTATAGCGGTGTCAGATGTTTGCTTCAAAGTGAATCAGGTTCATCGCTGTGTTAACACAAATCCAGGTTTCCACTGCTTGCCATGTCCTCCACGGTATAAAGGAAGTCAGCCGTATGGAGTAGGGCTGGAAGTTGCCAAGGCAGAGAAGCAAGTAAGTGATGTTGAAGAGAATTTGATGGTTTTGAAACTGAGTAATTCTCATCTGAAAATATCTGTGAATAACAGCATATGATAAACGTGGGCACCAAACCAAAATAACTTGAAATAGATAACTGCTGTTCCGGAGTGGGTTTGGTTTGAGTAACAGAACACTGAATTTGGGGTTGGCTTTTTTAAGGGTTTTATTTTCTCTGAGCATCTGCACAGTTGCACCAAATGATTCTAAAATTCCAGGACCAAACATTTCCCTACTTTGCACTCCTTTCTCTGGGGTGTATATACCTATTCCGGAGATTGGAAGCTGAAGAATTAGAATGGTCTTCTTCATAAACACAACACTGTTAATGTCAGCATCATCAGACATATGTCTGAAGTTCTCCCTAAATTCCACTGGACCAAACCCTATCAGTGTTGAAAAACAGCAGGAAGTGGAAATGACGTTGAAGACTACCAAAACAAAAAAATTAAAATGGATGTCATGGGATGCCTTCTCTTTGTTGCTGTTGAATCAGTTGATCAATGTGTGAAGTCTACATGTGAAGTATCTGTGTAAAATTCTCAGCTACTGTCAATGAAAATAAGCAAAGTGATAAGAAAGAGGTAGCAGAAGCTTACCTGAGGTGAACACGAGGATGCCATAGGGTCTCTTTGATATAAGAAAATTAAGATAGTCCTTGCACACATCAGGTAAAGGAAAGAAGTGAGTACAGTCTACTTTGTTGCTGTTAATTTCTGGGGATTAGTGACATCTGGAAGAAGGCAGATAGAGTTCTGAAAGTATTACTCACTTTAATTGATTTTTGAATAATGTCCAAATTTTCCTGTGAAGTTTTTTTAATTAGTTTCATTATACACATTTGCTGGAGTTGTGAACTGACAGAGCAGTATGATTTACTAACTACAATTAAACCAAAGTTCCAGTCTTCAAGCCTCTAAATAACTGGCCAGATTTTGATGAGGTTGAGGCACAGACAGCTGGTTGTGAAGATCAGGCTTCAGTGAGTATGCTCTGTCTTTTATAGATCTGTGAACCTGAGAATCCTTGCAAGGACAAGACACACAGCTGCCATAAGTCTGCAGAATGCATCTATCTGGGCCATTTCAGTGATCCAATGTACAAATGTGAATGTAGGACAGGTTATGCTGGTGATGGACGCATCTGTGGTGAGGATTCAGATTTGGATGGCTGGCCTAATAATAAGCTGGTCTGTGCTGCTAATGCAACATACCACTGCATGAAGGTAAGAGAAAAAGGTTGGTAAAAATGCCATGTGATAGCAAAGTGTTCTCTCTTTTTCCTAAATAAGTGTGAATAATGCTTTTAATTCATGGAGCTCATGGTTGCTTTCATTGTGTTTTACCTGTTACAGCATGCTCGTTTTCTAGGAGATGTTGTGAGATGTGTATTCATTTAATCCAGTAAGAGATTCTCAAAATTAAGTCCTGAGTCCTCTGCTTTGGATTTCTTGCTGCTCAGAACGTATGGAAGATTGGGATGCTTGTGTATAGAGTTAGCACTCTGAGCAGGAGCTACCTAAAGCATGGGTGTGGAGCACACAGCTAGTGAGAACCAAACAGGAATATCTGGGCCCAGACAAATGTGACATCCTGACAGCCATTGAAAGGATACACTTCTAAATCTTTTCTTGAGCTACCCCTTCCTAAAAGAGTTGAGGAGACCATACTCTGTGAAAACTGGATTCAGAGCCTGAGATAATTTTTGACAATAGCACCCTAAGAGAGAAATTAATAGAAACAATTAGACAGAGGAGTTGTCCTTATTCCAAAAGCCATGAGGGAGAAGATTGGAGATTCATGCTCTTTCACCCTTCAGAGATATGAAGTCTCAACTCACCCTCCAAAAGGGGTGCCACTGCCTGCCACTGTTGGCCACTGCCTGCCACTGTTGGCCACTGCCTGCCACTGTTGGCTCTAGACCTGGCAGAGGACTTGTCCAATCCTCCTGTGCAGCTGTGTTGTTGTGGTGAAAAATGAAACATCCCTACCCTAAAGAGGAAACAAGCATCAAGGAGCTTGAAACTGGTGGCATGTAGGTTCAGCAGTCTGTGCCCACTGTGGTATGTTCCCTGGTTCCTCCTTCTCCATGTTAAAGTGATCTACCTCTAAACGCTCATGAAGTTATAGCACAATAACTTCTGCTTTAAAAATGAGGAAAAGAACTCAAAAATGACTGAGTTCTAGACCACTGCAGTAGTGAAAACAAATACAGATCAAGAGACTAGGAAAATTTGAAATCGGGCAGTTTGAGAGAATGATGAGTTACTTGTGTAATCCACTTGAACCTGTGAACCTGGGCTCTATTAGCCAAAGGGTTTCAAAGATGCATGCAAATTTGAGCCCCAAATGTAACTGTAGCTGATGTCTGTTCATTGTGCAGTTCATACATCCTTTTATCAGTTCCTCTCATCAGAATCTGCAACATGGTGATCCATGATCTAACAGAAAGGATTAGTTTTTATTAAACCAAAATTGCTGAACCCATTCAGAAGAAAAACCCTGTTTCCAAAGTTTGATTCATATTTTCTATAATATTTGTTGATCTCGTAGTCACAAGTACTTCATTTAAGGGGGACCCTCCACCCCTAACAAAACCTCCTTAAAAATACCATATATTTTCTGGTCCTTTTATACCCTTAAATATAAGGACATGTAAATATGGTAGTTGAGTAACTTGATTTTAAAAAAGCTTCTTCCCTTGAGCTAATAATGGTTGAAAATTAACTTACTGTCTTGAGCAATTTCTTTCATTGTTTCAAAAATTGTTTTGTATTACTGGTAACTAGTGTTGAGCTGGACAGTCAAGACTATTCACAGGTATTTGGTAAAAACTTAGGTGTTTAATATTTATCACGAATTTTCCAGTTCTCTTTTTGTTATCTGTTCTATTAGAACCACTAAGATTGAAAACAGGGATAGGAGTCTTATATTAATAGATATATATTAATTTTTATTAATTTTACATCATTAATTATATATAGTATATATTGTATAATTAATTATATATAATATATTAATTGTATATATATGTATATTAATTTTTTAGAGTATGTGTTACAAAAAAGATATTTCTGCACTCTATTGACACACATTCAGTTTTGGGCTAGGTAGATCTGGAATGTGAATAAAAATGACAATAACTGGATTTTTATAGATGCATTTATTCATAGCAAGTCGTAGAATTTTAATTCATTTTAGTATTTTAAGAAGAAGTGCATGTTAGAAATTTGTCAAGGTATTTTACTTTTTTCAATGTAACCTCATTTAAAATAATAATTCTTTACAAAGCTGTGATACAAAATAAAGATATACATTTGTATTTTATTTTCAAAGCCAAGGGAGTGCAAAGTTACTGTTTTGCAGAATAGTATGAAGACACGTTTTTGAAAACCCTTTCTTACAGTGTTCCCCTTAATTGCTATGTACTACTTCATTCCACTAACTTTCCATATGAACAACTATTTCTGAAGACCTCTTCCTGGCTTGTATCTTTATTTTTCTGGCAATGAAACCTGGTCATCTTTTACATAATCTTCAAACATACTTCATGAATTATCTATAAAAAGTTGATGTAAGGATGCATGTCTGTGCGTGTGGTGTGCTTGTTCTCTGCTAGTTCCATCTAAAATTCCTGGAAATATCATTTTAATAGGAGCTGAGAAACAGAATGATTTGCAGATGCATTTCACTTATTTTACAATATGAAAGCAGCAAATTAACTACTATCTTTGGCAGCAAACAAACAGGCACTTTAAAAAGTATTTGTGACTAATTCTCTGGTTTATGGTCTCTAGTGTACCGCATCTACTTTTCTACCCAGGCAAGTTATTTTGAAACAATGTAAACATACTGTATTGATTATTTATTTTGGCCAGGATAACTGCCCTCTTCTGCCTAACTCGGGCCAAGAAGACTTTGATAAAGATGGCAAAGGAGATGCCTGTGATGAGGATGATGACAATGATGGTGTTGAAGATGACAAAGTAAGACGTGTGTCTGTTTGCAGTACATTTGGCCTAGACATTTGGTTTAAAGAAAACCATTGCAATAGACCTGAACTTCATTGTTCAGAGCTTCAGCTGAGTTATTCTGCACTGCCTTCTCTGAATGATATGTAGTGCAGAGTAACACTGTGTTTGGTCAGAGGAGAGGAGCACTGTGTAGAGCAAAGCATAGTTCCCGTCTGGGGAACCCATGACTGAATTGTGTTCTCTGTATCAGTTTTAAGTTTAGTTATGTACATGAAAGCAGTTTACTGTAAAGTGGTATTGATTTTTTTATGTTATAATGGGATAATGACAAGTCTGTTGTATTTGGAAAGCTGGCAAACACTATGTATGAGATGTGTTATGATGAATAAAAATAACAACTGTAAACACAGCCAGCATCAAGGGGAAATGGCAGGAGAAAATATCTACCCTGGTTCATACTTTACTTCTGCAAAAAGACTAAAATTCAGTTACCTGCAGACCCTAAAAGATAACCAGTTAATCTAAAACTGTCTTTGTACATTCAACCAAAAGACAGAGGGACTTCCAGAGTGGGCTTTACCCTGACTTTTCTGGAAATGCTTAGGATGAGTGACTTGGTCTTAGCGTTTTACTGTCCCTCTTTGTTCCCTTCAAAGGGAATCCAGATGCTCTAAAGGAGGAAGGAGTAGTCTCAGGAGAAAAATAGCTTTGGCAAATGAGAATATTTAATTTTAACATTTAAAAACTTTTTACATTTTATTACATTGTGCAATAGAACACAATCAATAAAAAAATCAATCCTTGTTTAAACTGAAAAATCAAAATATGTGATATAAAATTGAAAATACCAACACTAACTTGTTCAAATAATTCTGAGAATAACAATTCTAGGGTTTTTTTTCTGTTTTCCAAGAATTATAAAATGCAGCTGAAGTTTTTGCAACATGTGCTGATTTTTTTTCTTTTTAAATGCATTTGCCAGTGAGGCACCTTTATTTAAATATCTGATCCAGTTTAAAATGCCTGTTGCTCTCTCTGTGAAATATGGAGCACAATTGCTTTGGACGAAAACACAAAATGAGTCAGTGAGTCAAGTTGCCCAGACACCATCCTATTCCCCCCAAGATCTTCAGTATAGGTTCAGGTTGTCCATTGAAAAAGTAACGGATTATTATTTTGATTTTTGACCTCTGTCAAAGATGAACCAGAGGAATTAGGACTTCATAGTATGCTGTCGTGAGTTGTGATTTATATTGTGAAATCTTCTATTTCTTCTTACTAGGACAATTGCCCTCTTCTGTTCAACCCTCGTCAGTTTGATTATGACAAAGATGAAGTTGGTGACCGCTGTGATAATTGCCCCTATGTGCATAACCCTGCTCAGATTGACACAGATAATAATGGGGAGGGTGATTCCTGTGCTGTGGATATTGATGGAGATGGTATGCTTTCAGTTTTGAGAATTAAGTGCTGTTCCACAAGTGCACTTTGCTTTATGTCCATTAAGATGGGCTACCTGCTTTTATACATGCAACAAAATTGGGTCTAGCAGCTCAGAAATGGAGGAGAAAAGAAAAGACAGCTTAATTTGTCCAGTGTAATCTATTTGCCCGTATAGTTCCTAAATTACTAGAATGGATATTATTGAAAAATAAATCACAATCTTTAATCAGTGTAATCTTAAAAAAACCCCAGTCTTCCCTTCATCTGTGTTCCAAAATTATCTAGATCTAATATAACGCTTCTGTTGACTTTTTCTTTTAGGAAGGGAAAAGAACATTAGAACATTCATGCAGTTAAGACAATATCCATAGGAAAGTAATCTGGTTTTCTATGAATGCATGCAAAGCTCACAGTAATCCAAATACACATTTTTTTGGTATGTCTTAAAATATTATTAAAGATGTTTATTTCATCTACCAGTACATGCCTATATGACCCCAATTTGATCAGAATTAAGAAGGCAGAAAAACACTTAAATGTCTTTTGAAAATGGTACTCCAGCAACATTTCAAATGTATGAGAATACGGAAATACTAAGAGTTGGAGATATCTAGTTTTGGGTTTCCTTTAGTAATTTTTTAAACTTTTGGATGCCTACCTGACTTCAGCTTCTGAACATTTTAAAGTCCTCTCAACCTTCTTTTGATCATCAGGTTTATAATACGTAGTACTCATGATTGTTCTGCATTTGAAGAAAAATGTAATATGTTATTGGCTGAAGGATTACTCAAATATCCAGGAACCATGTAATACAGGAAAGGGTCCTTGTATCTTTTCCAGACAAATATATGAACATGTGTTTGTTTCTTTTCATCTTATAATTTTGAAGGAGATGGTTGGTTTTCTAATAGTTTCCTGAGGAGGAACAGTTTCTTTTGAAAATTTGGCATACTTTACAATAAACGATGCACATGTTTGATAAAATGAAATTGTTTAATGCTGAGGTAGCTGAACATTAATACAGTTGTTTCTATACATAACTCCAGAAATTCAAACCTGATATAGCTGTGAACTCTATGCCTTTTCTTAGAATGTGGTAAGCAAATCCAAAATAAATTATTTAGAAACAAAAATACTCCACCCCTTTATCTGTCATTCTATGAAATGGACTAAATTCTGAATTAAAGACTTAATTAGCTCTTACTCCAGCAAAATTCCTTAGAAAAATACTTACAGAAGACTTTATCCTAGCAACAAAACTGGAATTGATACCATAATTTTTCTTTCTAGTATTAGTCTTAACTCATGTTGTGGTAATGATATTGTAGCAATCAGCCTATGAACCCTTTAAGAGCTTTACTTCATTACTAGTGAGTTCTACAGTTTATGGCTGTCTGTGTTGGATGCTAAATCATTCTGATTTCTTCAAATTTTTATGTTGTTTTTTTTCTCATAGACATTTTTAATGAACGAGATAATTGTCCTTACGTCTATAACACAGACCAGAGTGATACGGATGGTGATGGAGTTGGTGATCAGTGTGATAATTGTCCCTTGATGCATAATCCAGACCAGGTAAATGATGGAAAGAGTTTCCTTAATGGTAACATCAGAACTAGGGCAGAGAAAAGTGCACAATAATTGCTATCAGTCTCTGTTTCCTATACAACAGAAGTGGTGGATCTATACCGCTCACCTTGACATCTCAGTTTGTGAGATCTCTTTGTATCAGATGAAAAGGAAGTAGAGTGATGATGCTGTCAATCCATCTGCAAGGCTTTGGTGAACTGTTTTGTTCTCCCATGGCAAGCAAGTACAGCTTCAGGGCTGCATTTTTCATACCTGACTTTTTTAGTCCGTGTGCAGATAAGTAACATCACATACACCAAAGCAATCAGAAAATGTGTTGCCCATACCTACACTCCACTATCATCTCTAGAATGACAGCAATGAAATATGTAACCAAAGCCCTCCCCTGGAAATATCCTGGGGACCAGATCTTTCTACTGATTAAAGAATAAGTAGCCATACTAGTGTGAAGTTATGTTTGTGTGTTAAGCACAGTTGTCATTGTACTATCACTTGTCTCTACAGAAGTCCTTGAAGAGAAGTGTTGAGCAGACTGTACTTCTGTGTTCAGTAAAAACAATAAAATTACTCTTTACAATTTTTTTGGGGTAGACCGATGCAGACAATGACCTTGTTGGTGACCAATGTGACAACAATGAGGACATAGATGAAGATGGCCACCAGAACAACCAGGATAACTGCCCTTACATCCCCAATGCTAACCAGGCTGACCATGATCAAGATGGTAAAGGAGATGCCTGTGATCCTGATGATGACAATGATGGTGTCCCAGATGACAGGGACAACTGTCGCCTCAGATACAACCCTGAGCAGGAGGACTCAGATGGTAAGGACAAGATTATAAACATTTCTTTTAGTTCTTAGTATCTAGTTTTGATTGTGTGATCTTGTCTGGTGACGCAAGACTTCAGATCAAAGTGATCTGCTTTTGCTGTTTGTGACACCATGGACTTTGATGGAACTGAACTGGTTAGTTTGGTCCAGAGTTAGGAATTTCCAGATTAGGAAACATCTTTGACAGAAGATCAAATATGCAGAAATTTTAGAAGAACACCTCTAACAAATTCTTGTTATTTTTTAACTACGTATTTTTGTAAAAAAGCTCCTGAGAACCTTTTCTTAAATTTCTTTCATAGGTTCCTTTAAGTATGTCTTGATGAATTGACATGTCACAGTTAAAACAATGGATACATAATTGTTCTTTTTTCCAGTTCTGTGGTAAAATGTTGCTTGTAACTCTCAAATAGTCTTCCTTTTATACTTGGCATTATTTAAATAATGAAATAGTGACAGTTCCATAGTCATAAATTTAATTTAGAAAATGTTTATTATCCTTTGAAAACTACCAAATATGTTTACAAGTAATTGCCCTTCCAATAAATCCAGGTGAGCAATTTCTTTTCCAAGTTATACAACTTGCTGGAGTCATTCCATGGTTACATTGAAGCAGAATTTAGTATCTACACAATACAGTTTTGTGTACATTTAGATAGATAAAATGCTGAGGCCTGACTAATTACCTACTAAGACAACTGCTGGCAGTGGGAAGTTTCTTCTTGGTAGTCAGCAGTAACAATTCACAGAAACCGTGGATTTAGTCAGTTTAGCCAGTTCACCACTGTCATTAATGGCAAGTCCAAGAGAAATCTTGGAAAAGGGATAATTAAAGCCAAAAATTGTTCCAATGCCCTTGAAGATGTGAGCTGTAGCATATAATGGTGAGACCGTGGAGAGAGCTGTTGGATGTGACTAGGTAAACAAACACTTTATAAGTTTCCTTGTCTAGGAATCAATGTTGTCAGCAGCAGCTCTCTACCAAATGAACATCAGCTGGACTTTCAGTCAATAAAAAAATTCTCCTGTGAATTACCTCTTTGATTTGGCAGAGGAAACAAAATAGGAAATCCATTCCTTTTTCTCTAATGAGTGCTAAGACAAACAGGTGGAGCTGCACACAGCTGGTCAGGATTTGGAGTGCTTCATGGCAGATATCCAGGGTGGAAAATGGGACCATTTTATCACGTATCTGANTCTGTGATTCTGTGATTCTGTGATAATGATGAGACCGTGGAGAGAGCTGTTGGATGTGACTAGGTAAACAAACACTTTATAAGTTTCCTTGTCTAGGAATCAATGTTGTCAGCAGCAGCTCTCTACCAAATGAACATCAGCTGGACTTTCAGTCAATAAAAAAATTCTCCTGTGAATTACCTCTTTGATTTGGCAGAGGAAACAAAATAGGAAATCCATTCCTTTTTCTCTAATGAGTGCTAAGACAAACAGGTGGAGCTGCACACAGCTGGTCAGGATTTGGAGTGCTTCATGGCAGATATCCAGGGTGGAAAATGGGACCATTTTATCACGTATCTGAACTGCAGAAAGTCTTTGACATATTAGAGCCTTCAGCTT
Organism: Pitta sordida; assembly: GCA_013390025.1. Lineage (NCBI taxonomy): Eukaryota > Metazoa > Chordata > Aves > Passeriformes > Pittidae > Pitta > Pitta sordida. The sequence continues at coordinate 51,958 of WEKX01012324.1, read as the reverse complement.
TCTCTAACAGCTCTCTTGTTTTTGGCTGTTGCCTAAAACTCATTCTGCTGTCTCTCTGAAGTCTCCATACCTGGGTAATGGTGTGTTGGTTAGTCATGGTAATGTAGCTTTCCATTTTTCTGTGAAGCATCTAGTAGTAGGTCCATATGGAGTGAGCTGGATTTTTGCTACTTCCCTTTGTGTTAATTCCCATGTTCTTAGAGCAGTCATAAATGCTCAGCTACATGAGGATAGAAACAAAATCAGCTGACGGTATTGCTTCTACATTACTACTTGATGTAATATACAGTGGTTTCTATTGTAAAAGTTGGAATAGTTTGCTTTTTGTTTCTATCCTTGCCTAGCCAATTTTTTCTATCTTATTTTCAAGCCTTTATGCTATTGTATGCCATGAAATAACAATGGCATTGCCAATGAGGTGTTTTTTTATAGATGCTTGCTTTCACTGCCTCCTATTTGAAGCAAGTCACATCTCCTGGTTTCCTTCAATAGTATGGGTAAATTTAAAAAAGGAAATTTTTAATACTTTAAAAATATTAAGTGTAGTGCAAGTGTTGAGCAGAAACAAAACAGTGGATGAGCTGTATGGATGTATTTTTTTGTTCTCTAAAAGCCTTCTTGCCATTCATGTAATAAAATTTAATTTTTTCATTCCTCTGAGGTTAGTCCTATTGCATACAGTGCTATATTCTTTCCTCATATGATTGTCTGAAGTGCTACATTTTTTATAAGTCAAATTGCTCTATCTACAAGTGAACGAGTTACTAAGCTTGTGTGCATATTTTACTGTAACACTTTCTTGTGATATAGAGGTGATGCTTCTGCAGTCTGGAACATCTTGGATTGTTGCAGAAAGAATCTTGAGACAATGATAAGAGGCTGAGAAAAATTTTAATCTGATCAAGAATACATAAAGATTTAGTAATGTATGGAAAAATAAAGATCTAAATGCTATTGTTTGAATTTATTTACACAATAAAAATTAAAATGTGATGTTATATCCACATCTGGGACTAATCAAACTGAAAATGCAATGCAAACATTAGGGAATTACATCGACATAGGAAACTTCCAACTTTTCCCACCTTAATTCCAAAGTGGTGTATAGACTGGGGCTGGATAAATTGCTAACAATTGCTTTTGCTTATATTGCTTACAGGTGATGGCAGAGGTGATATTTGCAAAGATGACTTTGACAATGACAATGTTCCAGATATTTATGATGTATGCCCTGAAAACAATGCCATCAGTGAAACTGATTTCAGAAAGTTCCAAATGGTCCCCCTGGACCCCAAGGGAACAGCTCAGATTGATCCCAACTGGGTTATTCGCCATCAAGGCAAAGAACTGGTGCAGACTGCCAACTCTGATCCTGGAATAGCTGTAGGTGAGTATCAGATATCAGTTTTCATCTTTTGAAAAGTAATCAGTGGTCCTGTGATAAGCTAAGGTGGAGGGGGGAAAGGTAGATAAATGCACCTTTTTGGTGCTGCAGGCTTTGGACTGACCACAGGGACAGTGTATATGCCCAAAGTAAAAACAGCTCAATGCTGTTTGTGTTTGTTGTCCATTCATCTCATTGCTGGCTGTAACATTCATAAAATAGACAGCTGAAAAATTTTTTTAAGTGTGGTGCCTGCTGTCTTCAATGCCCCTTGTAAACAACTTATTTCTCTCCAGAAGTCTCCATGTGATAGGCAGGCAAATGTCCTTACCTCCTCTCCTACAGGTAAGGTGTCCTGGGTCAATTAAGATGAAGCATGAATTAAATTTAGAAATACTTGAATTATATATATAGAGAGAGAAATAAGAACTTTACTGGGAGAAAGGGGAAAAAATGAATATAACAAATATATATATATATATATGTTTGAACAATAACAGTATATTAAAAGAAAAACCAAACCCACACTGGAACAATGACAACTGTAAACAAGTTGCAAAATAAACAAGCACAAGGGGGGTGTCTAGTTCAAGGGCACCTCCAGGACTCCAGGGGCAGGGGAATAGGGTTCAGGGAAGGCAAACCAGTGGAATAATGGCCAGTGGTCCTTTCCCAAAATGTCCGAGGGGCTGCAGGGAGACCCAACAACCAGCAGGGGAGAGGCTGCGCTGTGATGAGAAGTCAAAGGTCCACGTGGTCCTGGGCAAAATGGCAGAGGTGAAAAACAAGGCATCCTCCATTCCGAAGGTCAGAATGAACCTCTCCCTGTGAGCCCAGGGGCTGTAGTTATGGGGCCCGTATCACATGCCTTGTGGGCATGTCTTCACATGCCATTGGCAGTCACTCAGTCTGCCCTGGCCCTGAGGCCCTTCCCCTAGTCACATGCCTTGCCAGGAGGGGAAGATAAGAAAGGAATCCTCCATTGTTTGTCTGGTAGAAAGGAGAAAAAAACCCTCCCCATGCCATATGCCTTGCCAGGAAGGGGAGATAAGGTACAGGATCCTCCACTGTTTGTCAAGTGAAAAGGAGAAAGCCCCTCCCGTGTCCACATTCCTCACATCCCTTTCAGGGGAGGGAAGATAAGACACAGGGTCCTCCATGCCACATTCCTTTCAGGGGAGGGAGAGGGAGATAAGAAGAGATACCTATTGTCTGTTCCAGTAAAAAGGAGAGGAGTTTTACAATAGAACAAAAGGCCTCTCCCCATGGCATAAGGAAACAGAAATCACAGGTTGGAAAAGACCACAGAGATCATAGAGTCCAACCTATTACCTAACCTAACCTATTTCCAGCCTATTACTTAATACACCATCCCATTATCTAGACCATGTCACTGAGTACATCATACCATCTTTTCTTTAACACCTCCAGGGACAACAACTCCACCACTTTCTTGGGCAACCCATTCTATTGAGAATTCACTTTTTCTGTGAAAAAGTTCTTCCTGATTATCTTCCTAGTATCTAGTCTCACCCTCCCCTGATGCACCTTAAGTCAGTTTGAGTCCTGCCAAAATTCAGGATAGCTGGGACTCTTCAGTGTGGAAGCCTGGACCCAGCATTGTAACTTGGTGATTTGTTTCTTCTACCCTCTCTTAGGCTACGATGAGTTCAGCTCTGTTGACTTCAGTGGGACATTCTATGTTAACACAGACCGCGATGATGACTATGCCGGCTTTGTGTTTGGCTACCAGTCTAGCAGTCGGTTTTATGTTCTAATGTGGAAGCAGGTCACTCAGACCTACTGGGAGGACAAACCCACCAGGGCTTATGGCTATTCTGGTGTGTCTCTCAAAGTAGTAAATTCAACAACTGGCACTGGTGAACACTTAAGAAATGCTCTCTGGCACACAGGAAACACCCCTGGACAGGTAAGAGATTTAAAACTTCAGGCCAACAGTGCATAACTAGTATTTTAAAAATAAGGGAGATATCTCAGAGAATTTCCTTTCACGCCTCAATTTTTGTAGATGTTTATCAGCTTTTCATCTATTCCATAGTAGTAGTGTCAATAATAACATTTGCATTGTCTTTCAAAGAAAACTGCATGTATAAAAAGGAAGATGAGATGTGATCAAGAAGAAAAGAAGTGAAAGGTCTCAGTTGTCCATAAACCCTTCATTACTTCTGTATTGGCACTTGCTTCTTTGATGTTCCAGCTTGTTTGAATTATAGGTGGTTTACAGTACAGCAACCAGTGACAGAAAAAGAGAGAAAAAAAAGAGAAAAGTCACTGCTGTTCTAAATAGTGTCCAAGCATGGAATGAACTCATACCTTTTGGAAATTAAATTAGTAGGGATTCACATANCTGCTGTTCTAAATAGTGTCCAAGCATGATTAAATTAGTAGGGATTCACATGTGGATAGGAATTGATAGGACCATGACTGAGTGAGAATTTTCAAGAAGCAGGCCACAGGCAGTAACGTCTTGGCAAGCTGCAGTCCCTCTACCTCATTGGAGGCACTCGTACAGATAGGAAAAATAGCATCAGTTTCGTCAGCAAGGGTGTGTAGGTGCAAACCTGAAGGACTTCATAAGGGAAGTTGAGTTCAATGCTGTGATGCTCTTCAGTGACTCTAGCTATGAAACTGCAGATGAGTAACTGATCAACAGTTTAAGACAGAAATTTCCATTATTCTCACTCTATAAAAAGTCTTCTGTTCATACCATCAAATGTTAAACTCTATCTTCAGTTTCATGCTCAACAGAAAATAAACTCTGGCTGCATGTACAATTATTATAGTGGAAGTGCAGTTCCTGAAGCGTGGTCTGTTTCTAATAAAGCATTTGTATTCCTACTGTAGGTGCGTACTTTGTGGCATGATCCCAAGAATATTGGCTGGAAAGATTATACTGCTTACAGGTGGCATTTGATTCATAGGCCTAAAACAGGATTAATAAAGTAAGAAGTATTTCTGCTCCTCATATTTTCTAGTAGCAAAACTTTTGTCTCTGATATAAAAGCTATGTGTTTTTGTTTCTTTGTTAGTTCTGATAATTATGATACTTGTGACAGTTTGTTCCAATATTATTGGAACATTTTGTTATCTTCAGAATAAGTTATTTTCCTTTAAATATGTATTTAATTTAGTCTGGATGGTTCAATATTTATATCAGCTAAACACTCTTAAATTAAAAATAAAAAAGCTTTCTCAACTTTTCTGTGAAGAGACCTAAGCAAAAATTCCTAAGCAAAACTCAAAACAAGATTAGAACACGAGATTGCTTTCCAGCCTCTGGAATTTCAGTGAAGGAAATTAATTAGAAACATCAGCATCGCCACAGGGAAGTAGGCCAACAGCCTGTCTACTTCAGCATCCTGTCTCCTGTAGTGTCTTATACAAGAAAATGCAGAAGTGGCCATAAGCACATCTGTAATGCATCCAAGGAGCTATAGCATATGACTTTCCGTAGAGCCCAGCTGTGTATCTGATGCTCCAAAGATTGAGCATTAACTTTCCATGTTGGTTTTATCTTCTACTAACTACTGGAACATATTTCATGAGGCAGAGTCATACCTTACTTCTAAAGGTTTTGTTTGTGCTTATGAGCAGGGTGTTTTCATTTGTCTGTGAAAGACAAAGTGTAGACAAATTTGGATAGACTGTTACCTGTTTATTGGAAAGAGAATTATGTTAAATAGGCCTGCATGGACATGAAAATCTGTAATTCTTTTTGCTGTTCTTTTTGCCATCCATTAAGAACTGATTTCAGGGAGCAGTTTTATACTTGCCTTTGTGGACCCTCCAGAAAATCAAACACTTCAAGGTAGAGCAAGTGCTGGGCATATATTTCTGCCTAAGCAGAAAACTGCCCCTAACTCTTTAGATATAGGAAGGTTTTCAGCCTCATGTGAAGCCATCTTGCTATATGTAACTAGTGTATTGTCAATTGAAACAGAACTGTAATCCCTCCCTCCAGAGACTGCTCTAATTAACAGACTGTTGACTAACTTTTCATTTGGCCCAAGAGACTGAGCGCCTAAGAACCTTGGCTATCTCAAGATCTCCCATGAGAAGTCGAGAATCCAATTTTGAGGAAATTAAGTCTCTCTGACAGAGAAGAAAAGGGGTGGGGTGGGAAGGAAAAAAAATAAGATTCTCCCTGTCCAATTTGTTAGTCTAGCTGGTTGTGTCAAAATCCTTCCAGCTTTCATTGAGCCCTTAAAATGTCTGAAGTTGGGATTCCGCATGTCTCCAATTAGTGTTGGAGACATGCGGAATCTAAAATGTTGATTCTTCCATTTTCTGATGTTGGCCCGTGCAGCTGAAGATAAATAAATCTGCCATTCACACAGCTGTAATGACAACAGTGATGTGACAGGGTCATGTGCTGACCTCTGAGTTCACAGGAGCAGAGGCTTATCAGTGAATGCTAGTGCATGACATGGTTCATTCCAGGAGACATGACTGTTCTAAATAAAGAACTGGGAAATCTTTTGCAGATGGTGTCCATAAAATTACTTATGGAACAGCCTCACTGCTTCTGATTAATGTGTTATGGCTGCCAGCCAGGTGGGTGTGAGATAGACATAAGTGATGCTTACAGTGAAGCTGGGTTTTCTGGTGCCTTGTTAGAATTAATTATGTTAGGGACTTTTACCATCTCTTACACTGGACACTGCATTATTTAATTTAAATTATGTCCTTCTTTACAGAGTTTTAGTGTATGAAGGGAAACAAGTCATGGTGGATTCTGGACCGATCTATGATACAACCTTTGCTGGTGGACGATTAGGTCTTTTCGTCTTCTCTCAAGAGATGGTCTATTTCTCTGACCTCAAATATGAATGCAGAGGTTAGTTACAAAAATTTTCTGAAAAATGCTGAGGCCTTTTCTATCTTGTGGAGCAAACACAAAATGTGGAAACGAAAGCCCCTCCACTAGTTCCTGAAAGCAATCCACAATATCGTAGCATGGCGTAAACCTTGATTTGTTGAAATGCGATGAATGTCCCTTCACCCTGTTGTGATCTCAAGTTGAAAAATAAAACCCAGGTGTTTAATGCTATCCTGGAAAAAATGAGGTAGAAATCTCTGAGAGAGATAGGTGCTTATAATTCTCTCTGTATATCTACTGTCCTCTGTAGGCTATTTCAGTGTAGACTACTTCTGTATCATCCTTCATTCTAGAAACAGAAAGGAGAGAGCAGATGCCTTTAATGAACACCACTATCGGCTGGGGGAGGAGTGGCTCGAGACTAGTGAAGTGGAGAGAGACTTAGGTGTACTGATCAATAGGAAACTCAATATGNCCTGCTAGACTGTGAGGGATCTAGGTTGGTGTTATGCTCTGCGATGTGCTCTCGGTCTCTGTACGGGTGTTAGATGGTGAGTTGGACTAGATGATCCTTGTGGGTCCCTTCCAACTCATAATATTCTGTGATTCTGTGATTCTGTGAACATGCCTGTCTATAGTACCTTGTCTGAAATGTTCTGAAATACAGAAAATGCTTGTCCAGTTTTTCTTATATGTATGATTTTTTATATACATTTAGATACATAGCTGCACTTGCGTGTGTGTCTGTTTCTGGACATAAGTGTATTTTTATATAAACATCCTCCCATTTGTAGGAAAATGCAGAACACAAAGCATTGTGCTGCATCTCTATAGCATACCATGGTGGTGGTTGCTTCTCATGTGATTGACTTCCTAACCAAAAAAAGGCGTGCCACAATTAATATCTTCTTCCCCCATTTCTTTTAGATGCTTGAGCAATGGTTGCTGCATTACCAGAAAAGTACTGTAGATGCTATGTAACCTAGACACCTCAGTACATCCTTGTACTCCCAGTATCTGCCCTTTGTCCTCGTGCTCCACTCACCAGATACCTCCCCGCCACCAGGAATGCTTCAGCCATCCCTCCACCCAAGTGCCTTCTCACAGCCAGGACTAATGGAACCTACACGTGAACGTCCGACCCACCACCGAAGCAAAAGCAGATTGATAAATTAGAACACTTTTGTAGAGTGAAAACTTAGCAAAACTTGTTTGTTTATTTGTCTTTTTTAAAGAATGACATTTACATATGAAAATGTAATTACTAAGTGTATTTATGTATATGGAGTTAAAAAGGAGGGGTGATGATTATCAGTCATTGTGTTTAAGTGAGGAAATATGTGTTAGGATTTTTGGGGTGTATGGTTGACACTTTCTTGCTCTGATCAGTACTGGACATTAGTAACACAAAGCCTCTGGGTCTAATTTTAGCAAAGCAATGGAAGGCCACACCAACAGTGAAAATTGCTTTGGATATCAGAGGTTAATTATGAACATTTCTTGATTCATAAAGGTGTTTAGCAGATGAGGATGGTCTTAGTATCACCCATTAAAATTATAATTGGGGGAATTGTCAAATTTGTAACCTAAAGCGTTCTCTAGTGGAGACTTAAAATCTCATGTGAAAGGGAAGAGTAATTAATTTAAACATCCAAAGCTATCACTATTGCCTGATTTTAGAAAAAAATATTTCTAATTGCTCTGTTTTCATCGTATTTTGCATTGCCTTGTAATAAAGTACATACCATAACCATGTGAAGCAAAATGAACTGAACCACTTTTCCACCTCTGCTGGAAAAAGCACTTTGACATCTGAATCCTGATGTGGGTTTTTGAAAAGGTGGCAACGCCACTATTACTTAATTTGGTAACATATGAATTTAAGGTTCCATTTATAAATATTTTGTTAGTATTTATTATGATTATCAAACAGCTACTTTTTCTGATAATTTATTTTAAAGCATGTCATATAATGTATCAGTAATACATTCACAAATAGTGATATTTTAAAGCTATTTTTGAAAGCATTTCACAGTATGTAGATATTGTCAAAGCATGGCCTACACTTAAGTATAGTTTCATGGGTTGTAATCATGTATACTTTAAAGTTAAATGAATAACAATAAGGAATTTACAAATGGAACCTTAATATATATCCAGTTACCCTAATTTTAATATTATATATTGTTACCTATGTCTGCTGTATATAGAACTTCTTAAATAATGCTGAAAGGATATCAGTGTATTTTTCTAAACAGATACAACAGTTACTCAGATATACACTAGTATAAACATATTTAATACCCTGGTGTTATTTTATTTCATAGATGGGTTAATTAATGAAAGAATACAGTACCTCTGCTGCCTTCTAGGGCAAAGTGAGCAAAATGTTGAATCAACTTTTTCTCTTTGGAAATAGGTTTTGTTACTACATTCATTAGAAACAAATCAACAGTTTCTGGCTTTATTGCACATTTTATAGTATTCATATTATCAAGGGGGTTTTTTTGTTTGTTTGTTTGGGGTTTTTTGAGTTTTGGGTTTATTTCCCCAAATCCTCTTTATTAGGTCTTTAATTATTTCAGTGTTTTTTGGTGTTTCAAGTGGCATCCCCAAGTTCCAAGCAGAAGGTAGGGTGACTTCATTAAATGTAATGAGTAATGGCTGTGTAGGGTTTTTTGTATTGTCGGAGAGACATCTGTGTGGGGATGAAGATGTTAATATTTGGACTGTATCATAATTTTCCTATTTTGTGTAAATTATTTATGTTTTTTTTTAATTTCTTTTTCTTTTTTTTCTTTTCCTTACAAGTGTGTGTGAGATAGGGAGAGTGATGATATTTCCTTTTGTTTTGCCAAAGATTGTAAATAATTATTTATTTGTTTCCATGGACGGAACTTTATCAATTAACGTCCTGATTCATTTAGTCAGAACCTCATTTTTATATATATATATTAAGAAAATAATAATAATAGGAAATAAACTGTAAAAAGGCTTTATAACCCAAAATCTCTTTACCTTTTTTATAGTTAAAACGTTTCTTTAAAGGAAGTATTTAATTCCCTAAAACCCTCAGTTAAGCCTCTTGCCTTGTAAACCAGTTCATTTCATGCAAACTGGTGAATCTGTTGCTTTGTTACAAATCACAGACTGTCTTCTAAGGTTGTAAACAACAGGTTTCTCAGTATCTATGACAAGACGTCATTGCCCATGAAGAATTCATCTGGCAAACGATCTCAAATTTTATTTGTAGCATTGTGAATGAGAAATTTTGGTTCTGTTTCTCTGTATTTTGTCTTGGCCAATGTGTTTGAACAAATATATCTCATTCTGTAACTGCTGCTTCTGTAAGTCCCATCTGAGTCATTGGGATTCATTGGTGTGAGTGGAGATTGCCTTCCTGCTGGAGATTTTCAGGAACCAGTGAATCATCACGAACCAAACAGAATAAAATACAAGAAAAATTCTTAGCATGAGATATCTTTCCTATGAGTATAAACTGCAGGGAGAGGAATTTGAATGCAATTACAAAAGGTAAGAATGCCCAGCATGTCAAAATGCCAATTCTGAGGTATGGACAAGTTCTAACTAACAAATATCCCTGCTATTCAGTTTCCTTAGCTTTTGGTTCCTGCATGAGTAGTTGGAACATTACACAAGAAAGCCATGTAGTTTTCAGTACAATTTTTTTAATGAGTTCTTTAAACTATTGATTTCTGCTGTGAATGAGCAGGTTCACTAAAGCAGGTGCATCATCTGACCTGTATCCATTGCCCTAACTACTTTAGGGCTTTTGAAGATACTCCAGAGTACTTGTGTAGTCTGAGAAAAATATGTATTAAAAAACTTTGCAGTTTCTGCACTTCTGGTTCCCAGAGAGGGATGGGTGTGAAAGAAGGTCTGAAGTCCCTGCAGAGATTGAGTATTGCATGTGTGGATTCTACCACTGACTCATAAATGATACCAGGCAGATTTCTTTCTTTTTTTCTTTCTTTTTTTTT